>LOEQ01000004.1:552282-570842 GCA_001685075.1 Bramus lutescens
CATATGAGTAAAATCCAGCTGCCAGTCAGTTCTTGGAAGGGAGCCTCTGGCCTGATGGGTGGGAAAAGGGAAGCTACGGTATTTGGTCTTGGGTGGCTAAAGGAATTACAATCGAGCCTGTGTGTTTTTGCTGATACCTGCTGAGCCATTTTCCCTGGCCTATTTATTTATGTTGGGGTTTGTGAGTACATGCTTACGGAAGCTAGAAAACAATTTCCCTGGAGCCAGCTCTCTCTTTTAGCTTTCTCTTTGAGGCAAGGTACCTCTTGATTCCGGGTACCTTCCAGTTCCTCCAGGCTCCCTGGCCCCTGAGCTTCCAGTTTCCATTTTGCACTAGTATTACTGTGATTACAGTTGGGAAACACCTCGTCTGGCCGGAGCCACCACATCTGGCTTCTACATGAGTTTTGGGGATTGAACTCAGGTCGACCGGCTTGCTTGGAAAGTGCTTCCCCACTAAGCCTTCTCCTTAACCCTCGCACTTCTACTTTTGATCACACGTATTTCAAGCATCATTAGGTCTTGGTTTTTTTTTTTTTGACACACGGTCTTGCTATATTGTTTAGGCTGGCCTTGAACTTGTTTGTCGGCTCAAGTGATCATCTTGCTTCACCCTGCCAAATAACTTGCATTATAAAAGTGTGTCACTGTGAGTACCTTTTATGAAGTCTGCTGATAAAGTTAAACATATTCTATCTTGATGATACAGTGGCTGGGGAAACTCCAGTTTCGCCAAATTCTCTCTGCCAGTAAAAGCCCTAATCTTCCCTTAAACTCCACCCCTGCAGGACTACATCTCCCAGGAGGCTGTGCTCTGACGGCTTTCGGATTTAAGTAAGATTCTGAGCTCTGTTTTAAACCAGCCCGTTGCAGAGTGCCCTGGAGTGAGAGGAGCCAAGAGTCAGCAGAAACTGCCAGGAGTTGGAGCCAGAGAAGGATCCCGAGGCCAGGTTGAGGGTGGAAGCTGGAGCAGCAGCAGCCAAGGAGGTTGACAAGATGCTGGTTATCTTGGGACTGTTCGCGTCTTTCCTCTCGATCTTGTACCTGACAGCTCCGTCCATCAGGTTTGTCTTAATCCAGCAATTCAGCAATACCTTACAAAGCCCTGCAGTGGTAGCTGCCTGCGACTGCTAAAGAAGAAAAGGGAAGACGGTGAAAGAGAGATTAGAGCAGTAAAAGTAGGAAAGGAGGGGTTATGGAAGCGAGGTGGAACATGAGAAGGAAGCACCTGGGTGGGCGGAGGTGGGGCTCATTCGAATTCTGACGCTAAGGGAAGGCTGAAGGGACGGGTGTCCTGGAACTTTCATTTAACCCCTTTAGGTTTCTCTGACACTTTCTTTTCCGACCTTAGGTAAGGTAGGGTGTCACGGGGGCGTCTTTGTCGAGGAACTCGTTGTCCAGCACTAGGCACTCTGGGAAGGAAACAAACTCCCTTCCCGTGATACTTCTCTCAATAAATGTTTTGGAAATAGCCCTTTCACTGGGGATTTCTGGAGGTGCAAAAGAAAGGGCTATTCTGAGTAGAGAATTAAAAATGTGCAGATGATTAAGAAGGTTAGATAGGAGCCAGGCGTGGTTGTGCTTGTCTTTAATCCCAGCACTCGGGAGGCCGAGGCAGCTGGATCTCTGAGTTAGAGTCCAGCCTGGTCTATAGAGTGAGTTCCAGGACAGTAAGGGCTAAATAGAGAGACCCTGTCTTGAGTTCCCATCCTCTCTTCCCGCCCCTGCTGCCAAAAAAATAAAGGTTAGATAGACATATTAGGAACAGGGTGTCAGAGTGTTATACTCAATCCTGGATACGTTTAGAAATGATTTAAACAACTTTGGGGTTCCATTTTCTGCTTTGTAATGTAGAAATAATACTGAAATGGCTGGGAAAATTAATATAAATTACATAAGGAAATATAGTATGTATGGACAGTATCTAGCTTGAGAAAGATAGTGAGTGTAGAGATGGACTAGCCTGGGGTAGGCAGTGAGAGTAGAAAGTGTCTAGCCCAGGGTCCGTCAGCCAGTGATGTTCAGAAAGTGTTCTAGACTCAATTATGGTCTTGTTTTCAGCAAGAAAGTTTTCTCTGCATGCCAATGGCCTGAATAAAATCCCTAACCCAGTGGCTGAAAGTCTCTCAGGATGCTCTACCGTCTACAACTGAAGAGACAACTGAGGGGTGATACTTACGTGTGTCCACCCAGATGCTGTCCATCAGTTCCTCTGCTGACTATCAGAGCCCTGGGGCTCAGGGCTGTTGATTCCACTTGTGTTCATCACCCATGTGTTTCCATTGTGGGTCAGAGGAGAAGGCTGACCTATGGGAATCTAGAGATTAGACTGATAGCTTTGTTACCTGACAAGGAATGGCTCCATTGGCCCTGTCTCAGGAGCATTTTCTCTGCTTGTTTAGGACACATGAGCTTCCTCTCTATGCCTCTGAGCTGGCCACTACCCTGCCCAATCAAACAGTGGCCCATGTAAACTAACTTCTTTTTTTTTTTTTGAGACAGGGTTTCTTTGTGTAGCTTTGGCTGTCCTGGAACTAGCTCTGTAGACCAGGCTGACCTGGAACTCACGGAAATCTACCTGCCTCTGCCTCCCAAGTGTGGGATTAAATGTGTGCACTACCACTGCCTGGCTCAAATGAACTTCTTAAGATGATGACATTTTATGACACCAATTTAAAGCCCTCCTTCTTTGTAGGTATGTGGTCTCGTTTTATGCATCTTAGCATGAGTTTGGGAGACTGGTGTATGATTTTCCTCCCTTTGGGCACAGGAAGTTCTTTGCTGGTGGAGTTTGTACAACGAGTGTGCAGATTCCCGGAAAGGTAGTGGTCATCACAGGTGCCAACACAGGCATTGGCAAGGAGACAGCCAGAGAGCTTGCACGAAGAGGTGAGTCCTTCCCCGTCTGTTTCCTTGGAGCCACACCTCCTGCCCTCTTCACCAGGGTCCTGCCTGAATTTCCTTGTCTTTCTTTCTGGGCTTGGGGGCAATGATGGAAATTCAAGGACACTGGAATCCAAGTCTAACGAAACACTAATTCATTCTGGCTTTCCACATAGCTCCCTTACTTCCCTACTTCAGGGAGTAAGGGGAATGATGTCTCTGGGTAATAGTGGGCAAGTCAGTTATTCTGAAGTAGATAGATACTAAGAATGGTTAAGTATCAGAGTGCAAAATGAGGGTTCTCAGCTCTACTGTGAGAAGCTGGAAGTGGCCGCTCCACTACCACAGGGACAGCTATGAGTATGCGCTACCCATCAGTTGCAAGCTCACTTCCTGCACCTCTGCACACATTGCCCTTGCTGTCTTGGCCCCAGGAGCACGAGTATACATTGCCTGTCGAGATGTACTGAAGGGAGAGTCTGCTGCTAGTGACATCCGAGCAGATACCAAGAACTCCCAGGTGCTGGTGCGGAAATTGGACCTGTCTGACACCAAATCCATCCGAGCCTTTGCTGAGCGCTTCCTGGCAGGTAAGGTTCCAGCGAGTAGCCAGGAAAGCAGGAAACTGAACTACGTAGGGATGACTGCCCCACCCAGAACCATCTATGGCCCTTGCATCATACCCATGATCCTACTGGACAGGTTCAGCCACATAAACCAGCAGGACAGGGAATTGGCAAAGGGATGGCAAGGGGACAAGCTGGGCAGGATCTTTATCAACATTTTGCTCCACAGTGGGAATCCTGGAGGTTTCATCTCCATGTCTGAGCTTGTACCTTGGCATGAGGTGTGGCCCTGATGCTGTTCTTTCCTTTCATCCAGAAAGTCAACCTTCTGTGGCTACAGGCACTAGATGAGTGTGTGCCATTGTCAAAATGCTCCCATGTCTTGGGAAATTACTAGCATCTACCAAGGACTACAGGTCCTTGAGGGACAAGGTCTAGGTGTGCCTTGTTTTGCCAAGTCTTCCCAGGGCCCATCAATGTGGGCCTGCTCCAGAGCTGGTGATTAGTATACATTGGCCATGTGAATGAACAAGTGGTGTCCAGGAAGATATCAGCAAGTAAAATCAGAAACCCAATGACAATGGTGATTCTATATCACCCAGACAGGTCCAAATGGGGGAGTAGCTATTGACTTCTGAGGCAACATCTTATCTTAGGAGATGGGAGGAAGATGAGTAATGAGTGATAACCATGCCTAACAAAGAGTAGTCACCGACAGAGCAGGGAGGAGGGTGCAACACTTGAGATGGTGACAGGTGGCTAGAGGTTGCATTGCCACCCGAAGGATCTCCCTGATTGTACTCAACAGAGGAAAAGAAGCTCCATATTTTGATCAACAATGCGGGAGTGATGATGTGCCCCTATTCTAAGACAACAGATGGCTTTGAAACCCACTTTGGAGTCAACCACCTGGGTAAGTATCTTTATGTGGTTAAAGGTGAGCTATAACCCACTTTGATCTCTCAGGAAGATGGCTCTGCCTAGTGTTCAGGATCTCCATTGATACTCATAGAGCATCTTAGGATCCTCATAGGATCCCTCACCACAAGACACATTGCTTGTTTGCACTTTTTTAAGCAGTCAAAAATGTGACTCTGTGTTTCTATTCAGAAGCCCCCATCTCATAAAATACTAGGGAGAAAAATGCCATCCTTAGGTGGGGTAGTGGCAATGTGGGGCTTGCTGGGTGGAGCCAACCTGTGGGTATTCAGGATCTGGATTTGGCAGGGAAAGTAACATCCACACGAGAACCAAAAAAAGCCTTGGGCTGGTGTGGGGGGGTAAGTGAACCTTGTGCAGTTGATACACAAGATAGATTAGTGTTTAGAGTTCAAGATTAATGCTCTAGTCATGGGAGCATGTGGCACATTCTAAGTGAATGCTATTTTTGCTGACTATTTTAGCTTTCTTTCTGTACGAGTATATGAGAACCCACAGTTATACAGAGAAATTGGAGACAAGCAGATGGGTATATAAACAATAGGTACAAAAATCTAGATTAAATATCATTGATGCAGTCTAGCGTTGGCCCTTGCTTTGCAGAATTGACTGACTTAAAGGAAGTGACCATTTAGCATGGAGTGATTCAAGCTTTATTCACATGCCAAGACAGTGAGCCAATATGAAAATTCTCTCTTCTGTCCCCATACCCTGAGCCTAGAGACATTCTACCCTTGAGTTTTCCTTTTGGATTTCTTTGTAGGCCATTTTCTTCTTACATACCTGCTTTTGGGGCGGCTGAAGGAGTCTGCTCCCGCACGAGTGGTAAACCTATCCTCAGTGGCCCACCTTGGCGGCAAGATCCGTTTCCATGACCTCCAAGGTGAGAAGTGCTACTGCCGTGGTTTTGCCTATTGCCACAGCAAGCTGGCCAACATACTTTTCACCCGAGAGCTGGCCAAAAGGCTCCAAGGTACGTGTGGGGGAAATAATAAAGTATTTTATCATTTAAATAATAAAACAGGACGCTTAGTCCAGATTATAGGTTCATAGAAACTTCTGGAACCAGGCTGTTGAACATACGTATTTTAGTACTATTCTGCATGGTTTGGAGAATGATCTTTGATAGCTGGGCTTTTTGTTTTGAATGAGTGAGTTTATTAAATATGTAGGGAGCAAAAATAAAAGAATAAAGAGTAGTAACAGAGAGAATAGTGGACGAAACTAAAACACCAGATTGCGCACTAAACATCTAGCGGGGACAACAGGAGTCTCCCAGTTGAGAGAGCAAATAAAAGGGAACGTCAGGGTCTTACAAACACCTAGCAGAAACTGAGGAAGCCCCATTGTGGCAGTCAGTCAGAGTCCAGATTGAGAATACTGGATAGAGTATAAAACTGTTTCTCAGCAAAAGAGCAAATAGCTCCAGATAAACAGAACATTACCAAAGCAGGCACCTACAACATCCAGCAGAAACCGAGTATTGAAATTGAAGCAGTCAACTGGAATTCTCCGTTGAGCTTTTTCTCCACGGGTGAGCCTCCTGTAGCTGGACTTTAACTCCCCGCTCCCTGGCTTTAACTTCCAGGCATTTTAATATTACAGGATAGACAATGAATAACCTTGGTTGGGAACCACTTCCCTTCTAGCTGCTCTCAAGAACACATTTTAACACCTTTAGCTGCTTGCCATTTTTCCGTCTTCCCATTACAGAGCCAGGGACCATCCTGACCTAGGAAAGAACAGGGCAGGTTGGAATATGTTTGACATAAATATGCTTCAGTGTGAAGGGGGCAACTCCATTTCCAGAGCTTCCCAGTGAGTTCAAACAGAACACAAGCATTTACTGGTACAATGTACCTTACAAGAAGGACCATGGCATGTCGAGGAGACTGAGGTTACTGACAGAATGGAGTCGCTGTCCCTCAGGAAGCCCTGGGCTGAAGAGGTTGGAACTCTGGAAAATTGCCTTATGTTGGCTGCCTCTTTGCCTCCGATTATTTTGTTTTGTTTTTACAACAACCCTTTGCAACAGTTGGAGTGGGTAATAGCATTCCCATTTTATAGGACAGAACTGAAATCCATGGAAACAGCTAGTGCAAGATTATACGATAAATGGAGGCATCAGACGACCTCAGGGATTACTTCTGTAGTTCATAGAGAGCCAGAACTGGGACGTGGGCTCTCCGTTCTAAGCCCAGAGCTCTTCCTCCCGTGTACCTTACACTGAGTTCTGCTAAGCTTCTGTCAGGGAGATAGGGCTGGATTACAGGCTCCTGGATCTGAGTTCTTGCCCGTCCACGTACTAAGCCTGTGCACATGTAGACATGTTCCTTTAACCTCCCTGACCGCCTCGTCAGCTATAAAATGAGACCCTAATCCTTAATAATTCTGCTCTTCCCTGGGGTCTAGATAATCCATGGGTCCTGATATCTCTGAGTTTAAGGGACTATTTGCTATTGTGAATAATTCAGAATCTGGGAAGAATGGTCAGTATCAGAATGTCAGAGCAGGAGAATAAGATAATTGTGGCAATAAATAGTAATGACAGGGAGCTTTGGTTGCCAGGCACCGTATAAGCCTCCAAATGTTCTTATGAGATAAGCATTATTATTTTCCTCTATCTATGAATGAAGAGAAAGGCACAGCTGTATTAAGGAATTTGCTCAAGTACGTTTCCCAGCTGAGACAGTCCTCACTCAAGAATCCAGCAACGGAAGTCACTCTCCAAGTGGGGCATCAGACTGCAGCTGACTACTTATCACCTTGGGCAATTTATTTAGTTGCTCTGTGTCTCCATTTTCTTAGCTGTACATAGGCATCTTAATGCTACCTACTGCTGCCTAAGCCTCTTTTCAGAGCTGAGACATGACCGGCCTCTGTCCCCTGCTCTCCAAGTCCCCCTTCCTCTGATTAGTTGAGTAAGAAGCCCTGTTCCAAAAAAGGAGAAGGAAAAGGGAGGCACAGGACTGCCTGACCTTGGTATCACACCTGTGCTGGGTAGAGCAGGTGTGAGAGGAAGCGACAACCTCTCATCAGCAGATGTCAAGAGTTTTGGCCAGGCCTCTGGAGACAGTCTGAGGTAGTAAGGAGCTGGGTGAGAAGCACAGACTCTGTGTTGAAGTACTAAGGCTCATAAAGACTTGACCCATAGTCCTCCCCCACAATGTTCTGCAGGTCAGTTGAGGATGAGGTTTCTTTGACAAGCCACAATTAAGGAGCCTGATGATAGTCCATACCAAATCAGTGTATTCTTTTCAACAATTTATTTCTTTACAGGGCTGCCCCTCTCAACCAATCAAGGCTGCATATACAACCAGATTTATCACCCACATATTAACAATAATGGCATCATTTGTCTCAGTATTCTGAGGTTACAGCAGTCTCCTGCTTGAATTATTTCCTAAGTTACCTTATCCGTTATGTCCACTGCTAAGAGTTCCAAATGTACCTGCCCCCCTTGTGCCAGAGAGTGTATAAATCTACAAAACAGACAGAGCTACAGGTGAGAGCACATCCAAGGAACAGATCCTAGAAAGATGCCACGCAATGCTGCCCTGAATGCAGAAGAACCTGCATTGTAACTGGAATGGAATCCAAATTGCTGTTCCTGTATTGATTTTCTTATCCAGCTGTTTCCCTGTCAGTCCTCACCGTTATTTTATTTTCTTCCAGCTTTGGACAATAACTACTTTCTAAAATAGTTACTAGTTGTCCAAGATTGATGAGTTTTTTTTTAAATAGAACGTATCTATTATGTGGACAAAATTTTCACTTTAACTTGGTTGTGAAAGATATCCTGTTGTCACATCAAGGAAGGAACAATATTCTAGCTTCATTTGTTCCTGTTTAAGGTGTCCATTGTTAGAGATATACTTTATGTTCATAACTGATATGGCTGGAGAACCAGTATTGAATTTATAGCATCGTCAGAAGCAAAAATGGGATATAAGTTACTTGTGTCAGTAAAGGAATGGCCTGCTCTTTACAAAGTAGAAATTGAAAATCAAACACTCTTTGTATTCCAAATCAGAATCTCAAAACTTTTTGTAGTTTCCATTAAATTGCCGGGAGGCTTGGAGTTGTTAGTCCATCTTCCAGCATACAGTTAAATGTCTCCGTGAATAACTGATGCAAGCCATTAGTGGCTGATTGATCCAATGATAACTCTGCCAGTAACTGATTTATTTTCCTTCAATAAGTTGTTTTGATTTTTATTTTATATGCATTGGTGGTTTTCCTGCATGTATATCTGTATGAGGGTGTCAGGTTCCCTGGAACTGAAGTTACCGACAACTGTGAGCTGCCATATGGGTGCTGGAGATTGAACCTGGGTCCTCTGGAAGGGCAGTCAATGCTCTTAATGCCATCTGTCCAGCTCCCTTCCTTCACTAAGTTGTGTAAATAAAAAAACTAAAAAGCAATGAAACAACACAGGTAAAGTGCACAATGCAGCCCCTGCACGTAAAAAGTACTGAAAATGAGAGATGGTACGGGAGTCATGTTGGGGCAGTTTAATGTCCCATAATTCCCACCAACACCCCTCCATCCACACCTCATAAATGTGCTTCCCCAGCTATCCTCTACCCTCAACCTTTCAAACAGATTGTTGTCCCAAAGCTCCTCCCATAGAAATGGCAAAGATACTGCTATTAATGATTAATGCTTCTATTTCCCACATGTTTTTATTAGTAGTATGTAAGCCTCCATATAAGATAACAGTGAACTGGGACTCTTCTTTTAGAGCATACAAAGCCGGGAAGGCTATGTAGATCTTTCTCAAAGAGATCAATTCATTACTGGGCAGAGTGAGTAGACCCTTTTGAAACTTAGACTTGTGTTTCCCAAGTCACTTCTTGTCACTTGGGTATTTTGCCGCAGGGCTCAGAGCATGTCCTTGGCTTTACTGTGTCTCCTTTGTCCTAGGAACGGGGGTCACCGCCTATGTGGTACACCCAGGTATTGTCATGTCTGAGATTGTCAGATACTCCTTCCTACTATGCTTGTTGTGGCGGCTTTTCTCACCCTTCTTCAAGTCCACCCGGCAGGGAGCTCAGACCAGCCTGCACTGCGCCCTAGCAGAGGGCCTGGAGCCCCTGAGCGGCAAGTACTTCAGGTACGGGTTGGCAGTGCAAGGTGTCTCCACTACCAGTGTGTCTGTGGATCACGGAGCTTTGCGTTGGTCAGATCCTTGGTGCCAGATAATGGACTCCAGGCTTGGGTAGGGTCAGTTTTATTTCAATGTGCGAGGTTTCTGTGAGCATCTTTTGAATTTGAGTACCACATGTAAACATAACTCCACGTGCAGTCAGAGCTTCCAAATGAGAAGTCCAAGTTAAAGTCTCCTTCCCATTCCGTGACTTAATCCAGCCCAGTCTTGTCTACTGTCGGTTGCTAAGCAAACCGCCATTTGTTAAGTGGAGCTCTGAGAGTATCTTTAGTGTCTGCAGTAGAGGAATGGATGAATGGTAGCAGCCAATGTAATGTGGCTTGAGCTCTTAACATGTGTTTGACCCTCATCTAAGTATGTTATGTGTATCAGAGCATACAGTCATCTCAGCTGTCCTCAAACTCAAGAGTTCCAACTGCCTCTGCCTCTGCCTCCCAAGTGCTAGGATTAGAGGAGTGTGCCACCATGGCCAGCTTGATTTAGTTTAGAGGCATTTTCTCACTATGAAGTCCAGTCTGACCTCAGTCAGATTTAAAATTTTCTGTTTCAGTCTTCTGAGTGCTGGGGTTACAACTACGTCCCAGCATGCCTAGTTTCCCTTTGTCTTTTAAGTGTGGCCATTAGAAAATCTGAATTATGCATGTGGCTCATATTTTTGGTTTGCATCCTTTTGTTGTTGTTGTTTGGAGGGGGGCAAGGTTTCTCTGTGTAGTCCTGGTTGTCCTGAAACTTACTATGTAGACCAGGCTGGTCTCAACTCACAGAGCTCCCCTCTGCTTCCCAAGAGCTGGGATTAAAGGTGTACACTCTAATGCCTGGTGTGCATCCTCTTTTTATTGAACAAATCTACGCCCACAATCTGAGTGTTTACATTACTGCCTTATGAATGTGACAGATATTATACAGTCATTTAATATGATTTCAGATAACATTTAATTAATAAGGGATTTTCATGATACGATATGAGAAAACAAACAAACAAACAAACAAACAAAAAACAGAATACAAACTACAGGGGCTGAGATATGACCCAGCAGCTAAGGGCTCTTACTGCTCTTGCAGAGGACGGCAGTTCAGCTCTCAGTGCTGAGTGTCTCACACTGACTGTGACTTCAGTTCCAGGACCGATGCCCTCTTCTGGCCTCCATAGGCACTCACTCACACGCACAAGCTCTCACACAGACACACGTGGATACATAGAATGAAAATAAAATCTTTTTAAAAGACCATGTGAATGTTGTTACAAATACATAGTGAATATTCTAGAAAAACCTAGGGAGATGAGGAAGTGCCAGACAAGATGAAAAAGAGGCTTACAACTTCTTATTCTAGCTATTTCCTTATTATTTAAAATGTTTTGGAAGGTCTTACATATATTTGCTATCTCTAAAATTAAAATATATTTTAACAACAAAAAAAGACTTCTTCCCTAAACTAAATACAACATGATCTCACTTTTGTATAAAAGTAAAAATCCACATAAACTTACATATATCTATGCATAAACAAACAAGGCTGGAAAAGAAGGCCAGCCAAATGATAGGCTTTTTTTTAAAAATCAGAATTATATTTTCCAAACATCACACAGAAGTGTCATAGAACGCCAGTGGGGCGGTCTATCTCCTTTTCACCATTCTTCCCATCCTTGGTCCGTCTGCTCACTCTAAAACAGGTCAGTACTTACGTAGTTCTCCCTGGGCACAAGTGACTTTGAATGGAATTCAGAGTTTCTCTAATTTAGTAAGAAAGCCACTGCAGTGTTATCTGTGACTCTGCCACCACAGGTTACAGGTATTCTCATATTACATTGAATTATTGAAGATATTTCATAATGCCTTTTTGGCTCACAATTACTTTGAAATAGTTGGGTATCAGTTTTGGTATTGCATCTTGCTGTAGGCCATACTAACAAAAAAACATAAGCACATATATATATAGTATACATATAAAACAAATTATACATATGCATATGTGTTTATATTTTTTTAAGATTTTTAAGTTTATGTGCATCTGTGTGAGTATATATGCATGCGTGTGAGGATGCCCATGGAGGCCAGAATGAATGTTGGATCCTCTGGATCTGGAGTTGTAGGTGGCAGCGAGCAGCCTGACATGGTGCTGGGAAGCAAACCTGGATCTTCTGGAAGGGCAGCAAACATGCTTTGCTGCCAACTCATTTCTTCAGCCCCTATATTTTGTTTTTTCAAGACAGGGCCTCATTGTAGTTCAGGATAGCCTCAAAGTCACTCTGTAGCCAAGGATGATCTTAAACTCCCAATCTTCCTGACTCTGCTTCCCAAGGGCTAAGATTATTTAGGCTGTATCCTGACCTTGAAATACTTAAGAATTCATTTCAATGTAAGTTTCTTAAGTCCAGTGCACATATTGTATATAACTAGAAATCTATTCTGAGAAATGCATTCCAAGATAGTCAGCTTTCATTCTAATGTTCATTCTCTGTGTCTGCCAGTGACTGCAAGAGGACCTGGGTGTCCCCAAGGGCCCGGAATAAGAAGACAGCTGAGCGTCTGTGGAACGTCAGTTGTGAGCTTCTAGGAATCCAGTGGGATTAGCTGGCTGGGAGACTATGGCCTTTTCAGGCCCAATCCATGTCATAATGAAAGGGGACAAAAGACAAGGGCAGCCCGAAAGGATTATCCTTCTAGCCTGCTGCTGCTGTGACTCCTGCCTACTCCGAATCTTCTAGAATCCTTTATACACATGACCTTTTTGTGAGGCAGGGTCATAGTCAAAAACAATGATATTCACACCTACAGACCATTCTCCTCAAAGACTTAGAGAACCCCAAACCCTCTGGGGCAAGAGGTCTACGTAGGTGCCAGGCTGGACATAGGGGTAGAAGAGGAACATAGGAAATCAGGTCCGTTTCCTCACCAGCATCATAAACACTAGCCTACATGTTCACGGGAGCACTAGCATTACACATTTCTATGAACTATAGGCTCAGACTCTAGATTGGCCTCTTTTCTCTTTGAAATGAAATGCTAGTCATAACCCTGAAGTCTGGACCAAGTAAGGAAGAAGTGGCTCACTTTGGCTGAGCTTCATTTCTTCCTTTGAATGTCCTGGAGCCTTTGCATGAAGCTGAGCACATTTTCCACCATGTAGATTCCCCCCAAACCATTCTCTTTACCTCAATTTTTAGAGAAATAAAGATTTATGTTCATCTCATTGTCTTATTTGTTTTCTCAGGGAGAAATGGAAGAAAGGAAATCAGCTGGTCAGTCCAGTGAGTCCATATGTCCTCTTACTGAGCCACTCACCCATACATCCAGAACTTTCTTAGAGTACTGTGTCTGGGTACAAAGTAAGATGGCCAAGCTAGAATCTACTCAGGTTTCTTTCAATGCCAGTATTTTATTATGTGGGAAGTAAGAGGTGTGGATTAAAGAACAGAGCCATTCAGCTCCACCACAGATTATGATCAGATAGATTTGACATATAGATACAAAAAAGCAAGCTCCTGCCAATCTGTTTCCCTAAACTTATGGCTCTCATTCCCTCTGGTTCCCCTGTTCTTCTGTGTTGTGGCCCTCATGACCTCCTTGCTGAAGGTCATCCAGAAGAGGTAGGCAGATGTGGCCAATGTTACAACCCATTGGCTCAAGAAGTCATGTTTATTGATCCTAGATCTGAAGGGCATCTGGTGATAAATACTCTCTTTTCTTTAATGCAACATAGCTTTAAATTTTTTATAAGTATTTAGTAACTGTACAAAATAATGAGTTTATTTATGACGTTTTCACACTTGTGTATGAGGCACTTTGATCATATTTATCCCCCTTATCCACACTTACCTTCTTGCCCTTGGAAGTAGCCTTTAAAATCTTTGATTATTAATTCTCTATCTCTCTGTGTAATGTGAGTGTGTGTGTGCATGTTTTTGCTTGCATGTGTGAATATGTGCGCATGGGTGTTTGCATGTGAGTATGTGTGTGTTTGCATGTTAGTGTGTGTTTGCATAGGAATGTTTGAGTGTGTGTTTACATGTGAGCGAGTGTGTGCGTGTGAATGTGTTCCCATGTGTGTGTTTGCGTGTGTGCGAGTGTTTGCATATGAGTGTGTGCTTGTATGTGATGTTGAACTCAGGGCTTTGAGCATTCTAAGCTAGAGTATAAATAAGGTCAAGACAAGACAGAAGAGACAGAGTACTTATTGCATCGCATTGATGATGACCCTGAATGTCCTCTCAGTGCTGGAAACAGGAACAGAGACTAAGAATCATGGAAGGTGAGAGACAGGCACACCCAGCTACTCTCTGTGCAGCAGAGCATACCATGAGAGCAGTGTGTGTGTGTGTGTGGAAGTTTCACACATGAGTCCTAGGCACATCTGCAGGGTCTAAGAGATCTAAAAGATGCAGTGGGAACAGGGATGCAGGGGACAAGCCTGAGGTGGGGTTCACATATATAACAGAGGGGGTTAAATAGAGGCAGAAGGGGCAAAGCCATGTGTGGGCTGCAGGAAGCTTGCAGCTCTCTGGCTCCCCCACCCAGGGTATTATACTCAGACTGAAATCGGCATTAGATGCTAGAACAGAAATTATGTTTGTAAATGGCCACATGAGGTTTGGAACTGGCTCTGCAAGGTAGTTCTCCCTCCATTTCAGACTCAATCATGTTTGTCCCAAAGGGTCCCCTAAAACTCACCATCCAGGACAGACTGGCCTTGTGTCAAGGAGAAAAGATGATAGCAAAACAGTCCAAGAATGAAAACATGATGCCCCTGAGAACAGGAGGGCGAGTCAGCTAATGAGACACTGTGCCCTTGGGAACAGCTGGAAGGCAATCATATAATATAAACATATTTGTGGGAACGGCTGATTGGAAGTCTCACTGAAAGGAAGGCATTCTGTTTGGGACCTCGGTGTAAATCAGGGACTCGGGCTGACTGTTTCCTTGAGCTATTCTGCCAGGTGGTGGAAGAGCCTAATCTGATGTTCTGACATACTATTTTTTTTTACATTTTGTTTGCTGTATATTTAACATTCTTACTTGCTTGAAACTGAAAGGCTATCATGGATCATTCTTTACATTTCTTTCCCCTGCTGTTCCTGTGCTCCTTTGAGCCAGAGCCTCCCTCAGCAATAAGCCTCTAGGCTACACGTCACCTCTCTACAGCTTTCTCCCAGCATCCAAAATATTGTCCAGTGTAGGACAAGGAGGAAGTGTCAGCCTTGGCTTTTTCCAGAAGAGACTTTCCCAGAATTAGTAATCAAGTGACCCAAAGTCTTGACCCCACAACAATAATGCTGTTATCAGTGGTGGAGACCTGTCCATCCTGGCACTCCCCTGTGACCACAAAGAATGTTTTCCTTTAGCTTCCTTGTGTTTGGATATGGACATGGTATCCTGTCTTGGCAGAGGGCTCCCTGGAGTCTGGGAAACTGGATCCTAGATGAGAAGTACTCCCCACTTCTTTCCAACTGTTCTGGTTCCCCTGCCTTCATTACTCCTGGATCCTCTGAGTCTCTGACACCCTTAGCTAGGCTAGCTCACTACTACAGATCTTTTCTCCCTTAGCTTGCCTGACAGACTGTCCTAGATTCCTTTAAAATAACACCCAGAAAAATAGGAGAAAAGGAATCTGAAGAGACATACACAAGTGAGAAAGTGTGTCAGTGTGCCGAAATGATGACCGACAGCCACAGGTGATGTTGGATGTCACCAGGCTCAAGTCTAACTTGACTCTGCATCCAATGCCACCAAGCATCCCAAGCCTTAGAGGACAGACTTCCGTGTATTTATCCTCTTATAGTTATAACACACACATACACACTGAACAGACTCAGGACAACAACAACAAAAAGGAATATTTTGCTCAAACTCAAGGGAAAGAAAAGCTCCAGTTAGAGGACACCATGAAGGGGACTCCTGCCACTGCTCCACACAGGCCAAAGGGTTTGTGGTTTAAGAGAAAGCGGGGCTGGTTGCTGGGAACCTAGCTAAGTTGGCAGAGTGCTTGTTTTTCTCTGCTATGTCCTAGTACCACGGCAGTCTGTCTCATCAAGGCCCAGACACAATGGAGCCTGTCAACCACAGACTGAAACCTCTGAACCAATTGTTTCCTCCTCTGAAATTGTTTCTCCAGGAATTTGAAACATCATTGAAAATCTGAGTAATCCAGCCGTCTTCCCAAGCCCCTTTCTTAAGTCTTCCTCTTGACCCTCCCTCTTTTGTTCTTTACTTCTTAGTATCTACAGTGATCTTAGAATGTGTATGTAAGGAGACACTGGACTAGCAAGAAACAGCCCCAAAGTCCCTCAACTGGGGGAAAAAAAAGAATCTTCAGTGTGGTGGTTTGAATGAAAATGACCCCCATAGATTCATAGGGTGTGGCCTTGGAGGAAGTGTCATTGAGGGTGGGGTTTTGAGGCTTCAGAAACTCAAACCAGTCCCCATGGCTCATCCTCTCTTCCTGCTGCCTGCAGATCCAGACGTAGAATTCTCAGCTACTTCTCTAACACTGCGTCTACCTTGTCTACCTTCATGCTGCCCTGCTTCCCATCATTCTGATAATGGACTAAGCCTATGAATTGTAAGCCAGCCCAATTAAATGCTTTCCTTTATAAGAGTTATCAGGGTCATGGTATTTCTTCATAGCAATATAAAATCCTAAGACATCCAGTATATATNTATATATATATATATGGAGTGCAATTGCCTTTGGGATTGTTGTTCCATAAACAGTTGTATTATTTATATTATTTAAAAATTAAACATACATGGATAGATGGATTTCAGAATGACAAATGTGTGTTTTGTGATAACATTTATATTTTATAACATATCCATATGTAATTGCAGGAAACTCCAGAAAGATGTGCAATTCATTCAAATTTTCTTCTTCAGACTCAGATTCGTTGCCCAGTTTATAAGTCTATTTTGAGGAAGGTTCTGCAAACTTGAGGAAGTGGAACCTTTGGAGTTGGAGGAAGTACTTGACTGGGGGTATGCCTTTGAAGTCTCTGCCTGGTTCCTAGTTCCTTTCTCAATTCCCACTTCCTCTATGTTACTGGGTGAAGAATCCCTTATCACACCCTTCCATCACTATGAAGCTACCACTTGTGCTGCCTAAGAGCATGCGGGCAAGCAACCATGGACAGAGCCTTCTGAAACCATGAGCCCCCAAATAAAGCCTTCCTCCATTGGGTTGTTTCCCGGAGGTATTTTGTCATAGCTATGAGAAAGCTAAACTATGCCAACCCATAGTCATGTCCTAGGCTATGCCTTTTGTGACTCTGACTTGTTTCAGTATCCTTACCTCTACCAACACTGTAAACAGACAGTCCAAGCACCAGGACTCATATGTGATTGCTCTGGTCTTGGCAAAGTGTTGTCAAATTCCCCAGATGTTTCTGATATGTTCGCCGGGACTCTGGAGCACTGGTCCAAGACAATCACGGTGATGACCTTTTCTTAGCAAGCGATTGGTTATAAAAAAGTCATGTGGCACAATCATGGCCAATGGGACATAGCAAAGAGTTTTGGTAGTTTTAGAAAAGGTTTCCTAATTAAGTGATTAAAAAGTGAGACAGGTGGGTGTTGTGGTATATGCCTGTAACTAAATCCAGGACACAGGAGGCTGGGTATCAAGATGGTAAGTTTAAGGCCAGATTAGACTATATAAGGCGTTCTCAGACCTGTCTGGGCTATATAGCAAGACCGTGTCTCAACACTTAATGAATGAATAAGTACATGAAGCATAAATGTAAAAAGTGAGACACAGAACTGGGCAGTGGTGGCTCACTCCCAGCACGCAGGAGGCAGAGGCAGGTGGATCTCTGAGTTTGAGGGCAGCCTGGCCTACAGAGTGAGTTCCAGGACAGCCAAGGCTACACAGAGAAACCCTGTCTCAAAACAAAAACAAAAACAAAACAAAACAAAACAAAAAAACCAAAAAACCCAAAACAAACAAAAAAAAGTAAGGCATAGGAAGAAATTTGTTTTCTATGGCATGCTGTCATGACTGAATGTGATGCCTGAATGGGCTAATAGCACCCTGAGTCCATGAGTGTAGCTGAGCTGGCCCAGCAATTAAGCTGACATGCTGAATCTGGTTTGTGGCCTGATACAGTGGCATTAAGTTGAGAGAGAGAGAGAGAGAGAGAGAGAGAGAGAGAGCCTCAATATGTATTCCAGACTGACTTAGAACTTGCTATATGCACCAGGCTTGAACTTGCCATCCTTCTGGGGTTACCAGTTTTTGCTACCATACCTGACTTCCTGCCTTACTTTCATCATTCTCAGTTTCTTCATCTTCCAAATAAGATTTTGACACCTGTTTCGCTTCAGTTATCTGTATCAGTATGTGGTTAGCTGATTATTAGAAGTGAACATTTTTTCTTTTCTTTTAAAAAAAGAAAACAAACTACTTTTTCATTTTACATACCAATCCCAGTTCCCACTCCTTCCCCTCCTCCCATTCTTTCCACCTTCCTCCCCCATCCCTCCATCCACTCCTCAGGAATATTGCTTTGAGGAAGGTTCAAGGCCCTCCCTACTATATCAAGGTGGAGCAAGATAGTCATCCAAAGAGAATGCGTTCCAAAAAGCCAGTACAGATAAATCCTGGTGCCACTGCCAGGGGCCCTGCAGTCTGCCCCAGCCATACAACTGTCACCCACATTCAGAGGGTCTAATTTGGTCCTATGCTGGTTCCTTTCCTGGTCAACTGGAGTTGGTGAGATCCTATTAGCTCAAGTAAACTGTTACAGTGGGTTTCCCCACAAAAACGCAGCCTACTGAATGGGAAAAGATCTTCACCAACCCCACATCAGACAGAGGACTAATCTCCAAAATATATAAAGAACTCAAGAAATTAGAAATAAAAATTCCAAATAATCCAATTAAAAGATGGGGCACTGAACTGAACAGAGAATTCTCAACAGAAGAATCACAAATGACCAAATGACACTTAAAGAAATATTCAACATCCTTAGCCATCAGGGAAATTCAAATCAAAATGACTCTGAGATACCA
>LOEQ01000004.1:583903-597513 GCA_001685075.1 Bramus lutescens
GGACCTTTGGTAGAGCAGGCAATGCTCTTAACCTCTGAGCCATCTTTCCAGCCCTAAAGTCTCTTTCTTAAATTATACTATTTATTTATCTATTTATTTATTTATTTATTTATTGATTTTTACATGGGTGAGTATTTTGCCTGCATGTATGCCTTGCGTACCACATGTGTGCCTGGCATCTGAGGAGAACAGAAGAGGGCATAGGATTTCCTGGGACTGGAGTTATAGATGGTTATGAGTCACCATGTGGGTGCTGGAATTGAACCTGGATCCTCTGGAAGAACAGGCAATTCACTTAACTGCTGAGCCATCTGTCCAGCCCCACACTGTTTAAATTCTGAAGAATGCTATTATGGGCAAGATTAAAGCTTGGCTCTAAATGTAGGAGGAAAGTCTAAATATTTAACAATGTTGGAGAGTATGGTGGATTTGCTCCAGGGTCAAGCACCAAGGTCAGGGATCAAATGACTGTCCTGTTCCCTCATCTTGCACAGCCTCCCCTGTACGACAAAGCACCAATGCCAAGCGGAAGGGAGGATGGGTTGCTGTTACCTTCATAAACTGCTGCAGCTCATACAGGATGTGGTAGTAGTTCTTCTTCTGCAGATGCTGGCAGGCAGCGATCAGGTATGTTCCCCAGCTCTCCAGGGTTGGATCAATGGATTCCAGTAAGTTTTCCAAAGTGTGCAACTTCCCACTTTTATAGCTTGGCTGGAAAATGCCTTCTATGAAGACCTCTGGAGGACTTTCCTGGAGCAGGAAAGAAGTAAGAAGTCAGAAGTGTGGGACTGGTCCTGGCAGTCTGGGATTTGCTCTGAACCCCTACACCCTCCTAGGGCAGTGCCTCTAAAGCCTTTTCCTCTGAGAACCCCTCTCCAAAGATGCTTCATCCACTCCTACCTTGAGAGGCTCTCTACACTCATTGCTCTTCTTTCTCTCCTAGGATTTATCCCCCTAATTATCACTTTTGTCCCAAATGCTATTGGCCCCACATGCTAGCTAACAAGAAAATTCGACACTGCTAATTCCATCAGTATCAGTTCTTTACAGTGTTGGGGATCAAACCCAGAGCCTCTCAAGTGCTAGAAGACCTATTTACTGTTTCCAGTGGGCCCAGCAGTTTTTGAAAGAATAATGACTTCCTTCCCCTTGAAAAACTTTTTTAAGTTAAATAACATTTTCTAAATTTCTCCTTGAAAAGCTTTAAGCTTAAATTTTTTTACTTTTAATTAAGAAAAAAAATCTTTATTTTGCCTTCATTATACTACAAATCAACCTCTCTAGGCTTCCTTTCAACATCTCTGGCCACTCAATTTCCTTAGCTGGCTCCTCTCATCCCTGTAGGGCTCCTTTTCACTCTACTTTCCTAGTGATTTCATCCAGTCTCATGGCTTTGCATGCTGTGTGTGATGACATCCACACCTCGATTTCCAGCCTGCTCACCCCCCTAGACCTCCCAAACTGTACATCCTATGGAACCCAGCTGCCTCTCAACATGACTGCTAGCAAAGCCAACCAAATCCAACACACGAAAGACTGCATTCTAGATTGTTCCATGAAACTTGCTCCTCCCACATTCTCCTCTTTCTCAGCCACAATACCATTCTTCCAGGAGTGCAGGTCAAAAGCCTCAGGACCACTTTTCTTCTCAAACTCTGATATAAAATACTTCAGCAGGTTCTACCACTGAAACGCACCCAGAAGCTGCCCACTACACCATCACATTCATGAATTATTGAAAGAGCCGTATCCATGGTACCGTTTCACAGTCTGTCTCCGCCACAGAAAGCCAACAAACCAATTTTGTTGACACATGACTCAGAAGAAGTTACTCTTCAGCTCACTGTCTTCGTGATTCTGTTCCCCATTCACTAATAAAGCCCAGGCTCTCATAATATCCACATATACTATGTGATTAGCTATTGCCTTCCCGACTGTATCTGCTACCAGCCAGGCCCCATCTCTCCTGGCTTCAGCCACCTGGCCTTTGTATTTGTTACTTCCTCTGCCCAGAGTACAACTCCTCCAGTTGTCCTTGTGTCTTTCAGCCCTTTACTCAGATGTCACCAGCTCTGGGCACCCCATCTTCTTCTGTTCTGCCTTTCCTTCTACTTCCCGTTCTCCTTCCTACCCTTCCTCTACCCTCTTCTGCCTTCCTCTCAACTTTCATGCTCTTCTTCCACTTCTTCTTTTGATACAGAGCCTTTCTACATAGTCCTGACTGTCCTGGAACTCGAACTATAGATCAGGCTGGCCTTGAACTCACACAACTCTGCCTGACTCTGCCTCCCAAGTGTGTACTCCTGTTCTGTGGATGTTTAACCTGTTAAGCTTGAAAGGATGAACAGAATTTCTCCCAGGAAAACAAGGAAGGCAGGGCATTCTAGATAGATGGAACAGCACGTGAAGACTAATAGTATCAATAGCATTCATGGTGAAAAAAAATCAGAAATATGGGAGACAGATCTTGAGGTCCAGCCACACGCTAAGGAGTTAGCTTTCATCCTAATGATTTGTGAAGGCCCTGTGGAGAGAGAGTGTTATGTTTAGGAAGTTCACATTGAGGACAGTGTGACAGGAAAAGGAACACACAGAAACCCTATGCACACCAGGTGTCCAAGTGTCATTTTCAGTGCATTTCTTTTCTGCACCCCTGCTTGCTTGAGGACAAAGGGAAGGGTTTTAAAAAGTTCAAGGGTAGTTGGTGACAGGAGACAAAGAGAAGGTTTCCTTACTGGCTTTGTCAGCTGCAAAGCAAGGGCAGTGCTGTCGTCAGCTTCCACTTGGACTATAAGATAAGCAGCTTACCTCTGGCTGTGCTTATCCAAGGCACCAGGACTGATGGTTAATACTCAGCCTGTGCTGGCAGAAACATCTTTACTTCTCAACTCATATGGAGAAGGAGGGAAAGGGCAAATTAACTTCCAAATGATGATGACTCATCCTATATGGTTCTTAAGACACGCTCAGCAGCTGAGATACAGCAGGAGCCACACAACGGTCTCTTTCACTGTCCTGTAAGGGTCGGATCACAAGCTGGACTTCTCATGGAGTCATCTAGAAAATGTGTCTGTTTGCAAACTACTGTCGGATGCTGTTCTGATTTGGTGTGGCTGAATGACGTTAGACAGTGCTAAGTTCCTTCAGTTTCCTATGGAATTTGGTAAATATCGGTCACTTTGTCAGAAAGTTACCATGAATGTTGAGATAAAAGGAATTCCAGGCTTACAAGATAGCTCAGAGGGTAAAAGGTCCTGGTGTGCAACCTGACCATCTGAGTTATGTCCCTGGGACCATGCAATTAGCAGGAGTGTGTATCTGTAAACTCAGAACTCCGATGGAGAGGTGGGAGGCAGAAACAGAAGGAAGCTTATGGGTCAGCGAGCCTAGAGCATGCAGAACAGCACAGAGACAAGAAACCCTGCCTCAAAGGTGGAAGGTGAGAACTGATTTCTGGAAGCTGTCCTCTGACCATAACCACGTGCACCATGGCCCTGTATAGACTCCTGAGACACACACACACACACACAGACACTGTGTGTGTGAAAGGGGGGAGGGAGATTTATTCATTTGTTTTGTTTAGGGTGATGAACAAGGAAGTAACTCTCTTAGCGCTCTTCCGTCAGGAGGTGGCAGGTGGCAGGGGAGTGAGAGAAAACCACAGAGAGGGTGTGCTGCCTCCTCATGCACACGTGTGGGGTGCTCCTCTCTGTAACAGCTCTAAGTACACCCTCTCCTAGGCCAGGTGGAAACCAAGGTTCAGCACTGTGCCTGAGGTCACACGAGACTCCTGTTGAGTACCTCACTGTGGAGATCAGGCTGATGGTTTCTCTG
The DNA here is from genome assembly GCA_001685075.1 of Bramus lutescens. Taxonomy (NCBI): domain Eukaryota; kingdom Metazoa; phylum Chordata; class Mammalia; order Rodentia; family Cricetidae; genus Bramus; species Bramus lutescens. Next base: position 587,738 of record LOEQ01000004.1, read on the forward strand.
TTCTCTACACTGTGGGAGAGGAGACGAATTTGCTATTGATGGTCAGGAGGGAAATTTGGGGTTTAATGTGAGACTTGCTGACCTCATTGGATGACTATATAGACAAAGCTTCTTAGACCCAACTCTGCAGGGAATTGTCTCACTGCTAGACACTGAGTTAAGTATGCAGGATGGGGTGGGGGGCAGGGTGTGGTGAAGGCGGCCACTGCCCTTGGGCTGTGTCCAAATGTCTCACCTTGTTGAGCAGGTGCAGCAGGGCTTCCCGAAGGCAGTTATGCCTTATGTAGAAGCTGATGATGGCCAAGTTGGTGCTGTAGTTGTGCAGGTAGAAGAGACATTCCTGATAGTAGGTGTTGTTCATGTTCTTCCCATCAGGAATCACCTCAAGGAAGAGGCTCTGGGTCCGAAGGGTGGCTTCCAGTTCCCGCAAGGTGGCAAAGTAATCATCATCCTGCTGCTGGCAGGAAAAAAGAATGGCTTTGAACTCCAGGGCCTAAGAAGTTAAGAAGTGATTCTCCCTCTTCTACCCCGCTCCCCCACTCCTAGCTTCCAAGCAGCATGGACAGGAGGCATTCACCACTAGGCCTGGCCTTCAACAAGACTTAACCCTAGAAAGGCTTGGTTGGCAGTGTATATAAGGCTGTAAGGCCGAGGCAGAGGGTTCATGAGTTCAAGGCTGTTTTGGGATTACACATTATAAAGCCAGGGACTGGGAGATAGATGGCTAAGCCATCAGAGGGCTTGTTGTGCAAGTCTGTGGACCCTGGCAGTCACGTACAAGTTGGCATGCTGGTGTGCGCCTGTAACTCGGTGTTCGGACAGGCAGATTCTAGGGGACAGGGGCTAGCTGGAGAGTTACTCTACTGCAAACAGTGAGAACCAGGTTCAGTGAAAGGCCTTGCTTTGAAAGAAAAATAAAGTATGGTGTGGCAAGATAGTTCAGCCAGTAAAGGCACCTGAAACCAGCCTGACTGCTGAATTGATCCTGGGAACCCACTGGTGGGAGGCAGAGCTGACTCTGCGAGCTGTCCTCTGACCTCCATGAATGTGTGGGCTCATATACATACACACACTCAAAACAAATGTAAAAACAAAATGTAAAGACTGACAGAAGATGGCAGCTAACAATGACCTCTGGCCTCCACACACACATGCTTGGGCGAGTACTTATGTGTATGCACGAATACACTATAGTACACTCAATGCATGTAGTAAAAAAACAGAAAAGAAAAACCTTAAATGGAAAATTAAAATTAATCTGGGCACGTGATTTTAATTTTTGGATACCTCTATAGTATCTTTTAATATACTGATCTAGTGTTGCTTATCTAACCATGCAGTCGCTTATCTAACTACACATAATACAAACAAAACACACAGACACACAAACATCAGCCTAGCAGCCTCTGTGCCTAACCCCACTCTACTGACTGAACTGAAGCCCGTCATCTCCCTGGATCCTCACCGCTCCTAGCCTCTTACAGGACAGGGCACTCTGCCCGCTTTGCTCTTACCAAGGAGACAAGCGGTCTCACTGTGGACTCCAGGTACTCAACCACATCCTGGACTAGCCTTGAGCCATGACTCAGTTGATTGAGGTCAAGGGGAGGCTTCAGGCAGCGACTGAACTTCTCCCGTGCAGCAGTGAGGTTGCCAGCTTTAAGGCAGGCCATGCCCCAGGCATGCCATGCCCCCGTGGAATCAAGCCCGGTCTTTGTAGAGACCTGGAGAAAAAATTGCTCCATCTGTGAGAGGTGTCTACATTCAGGTCTAAGAGTCTTCCCAAGCCATTCTGTTCCTTTTCCCCAACCACCTGCCCAACATCCACGTGCTGCAATTCGCACACCAGCAAGTTGGTTGTGCCCTGGATGCATCCATGATTGGGACCATGGAGAGATGGTGAGACCTATTCACAAGGCTAAGCAAAGGCCACTCATGACAGAGGGGTAGAAGGAAGCTTTATCTTTGCCTCACCTCAACACCCAGTTGGTAGTACTCAGCTTCCAGGAGCTGGTTCCTCAGCCTGGTCACCGCAGCTGGCTGCAAGATCTGGTCTAGAGATGGCACATGGCGATAGGCAGCGGTGACTAAAATATGCAGGACATCTACCTTGCTGATGTAACTACAGGGAGAGAGAGGGCATCGCAAATGAGGCTGTGTTGAGCTTTGGAGCAATTGTTGCTTGAAGCATTTCTATTGCATCTTCACTGTTAAGTGGGATCATGAGAACTGAGAGATATACGGCACATGTACGCTGAGTGAAGGTTCGAGAGTCAGACTCTTTTAACCCCACTCCCAACTAATAGTTCTGAGGCCTCAACTCACTCTTCTGTTACATGGCTATAAAGCAGAAAATGAAATGTGTCAAATGAAAGAGCTTAGGATAGTGTCTGGAACTTCTGTAGCACTTACAATCTGTTGGTTTATGTTTGAGCAGGGATGCTCTAGGTTTCTGTCTGAGACAAGGCCTCTATATTGAATACTGGAGCTCACAAATTACTCATTTGCTTTTGGCTCTTTGGAACCCTGCTTGGAAGAGGACAGAACAAGAATCATTGACTCAGGGGCTGGAGAGATGGCTCACCAGTTAAGAGCACTGGTTGCTTTTCTAGAGGACCTGGGTCTGGTGTTTAGCACACACATGAAGGCTTACAACCACTTGTAACTTTAGTTTCATGGGTTCTGACACCATCTTTTGGATTCTCTGGGTACCATGAACACATATGGTACACATGCACAAACAAAACATTCAATACATACAAAATAAAAATAATTCTTAAAAAAACAAAAAGCCTCACTGACCCATATTCCTGGATGGTACAATGGTTTCATCATGCCTTTTCCTGGAGGTGGCACCTTCTAGTCTAGTCTTCACACCCTCTTTCCGTGCCAAGAATGGCCTTCCTTGTAGCCCACTGAATCTTATTCCTTACTCCTTTGGCAATCTTACTCCTGACACCCAAGGATTAGAAAAACCTTAGCAGGACAGAGCCCAGAGGGCCAGACTTCACAGCCATGGTTCCTGGGTACGGTCTCAGAACTACAGCAAAAAAGCCGTGGCTCCTCACTCATCTGCTTAGCAGTTTTCTTGGATTCCTTATCTTTAGTGATTCTTAACCTGGTAGGAACTGGGTAGGAGAAAGGATAGTGTGCAAAATCAGATTTGAAGCCATATATTAACTCAAAGACTTATATTAATAAGTCTCCCTTTGGAAAATGAAAACATTTGAACTAGATGATGTGATTTTGTTTTGAAATATATTCGTCTTATCTGTTTATCCATCAGAAGGAGACATAGTTAAAAACAGAAGAATCTGGTTTTATGGCAATAGACAACAGAGAGGAGTCCTCTCCTATGGATAAATTGATAAGGAATCATAATGAAGGTATATGAATGCAGCGTGGGGGAGAAAGAAGGTGGGATTTAAAAACAGTGCTGTAAACCATCCAGGAAGCCCACGACTGCTTGCAGGGGTGAGAACCCTGCTGAGTGAGGGCTTCCTTGATCTCTCCACCTCCAGAGGCCCATAGGGCTTAGCAGTCCTGCCTGAGGTTGGTGTCAAGAGGTGATGGAGTGGGCCTGTGCCTGTGGGAGGCATTTATGCTTCAGAGGGCTTCCTGCCCTTGGATCCCGAAGCTGTTGGGACTGGTGCTGGACTCACTTCATGAGTCATGGATCTGGGTGGATGGATAAGCAAGGAATTAAGAGTCTTCATGTCAGGTTAATGAGTGGAGTCAAAGCAGGTTCAGTTCTCGCCTCCACGGTCCTGCCTTGACTTCCTTCTATGATGGACTGTGATGTGGAACTGTATGCTGAATAAGTCCTTGTCCCCCAGAATTGCTTTTACACATGTTGTTTTGTCATAGTAATAGAAAGCAAAAGAACACCTTCTGTTTTTGAGGATCTAGGGAAAGAAAAGGACACAGGCTGACAGAGGACGAGGACGACCACTTGTGATTAGGGACTTATATATCATTAACATTAAATGAGATGCTGACCGAGGATGGGACGATGGAAGCCAGACAAAAGACTGCCCCCAGGTAAAAGAACGGAGGCTTGCTTCTATGTACCTGTCACAGAGAGCCAGGTCCTGGCTTCGGCCAGCCTTGACGAACATCATCTTGGCGCTGAAGAGCAGCTGCTTCATGATGTCTATGAGCAGACCTGCGTCCAGCTCCGGGTTGGTGAGGTCCTTGGACAGCTTGCAGCAGTGCTCGATCAGCTGGTGGCCACAGGCAATGCTGTCTCGGTGCAGGTTCAGGATGGAAATGCACAGGGAGGCGCTGGGGGCCTGATCAGGGCAGGGGAGGGAGAGACAGTGAATTTAGGGACCAGAGCGGTTTTCAAAAGCAGCTGTTCGGTAGAAACCACCATTCCCACTTTAAAAGGCTGGAAATCACTGCGAGAGGAAGCTGGACACATCACAGCAGGGCAGAAGCAGAGCTAGCCACATTTCAGAAGCTCAACCTTCCACGGCTGGAGCTCTGGTTGCTAGGCTGTGTCACATTGCGGCACGGTCTTTCTACGTAGCCCTGGTTGTCCAGGAACTCAATTCCTACTTCTTGACAGTATCCACAGGTGGCTTCCTTTTTCTGGTCTCCTTTTCCTCAGTTGCAATCACACTTATCTGTAGCTTAGATGACCACAGTTACTCAGCTGAAGTCACTGTTTCAAGTCCTGAACATGCTATGCTGCTGCCAGATCAACATCTGTAAAGCAGCCCATGAATTCCTAGGTGCTTCTACCTATCATACAGTCATTTCTTACCATCAGCTTCACAGCTTCATACATAAATCGTCTTTCTCAATCTTACCACATTACCCCTTACTTCATCAATGCTGTCTTCTGATGCCCTCATCACGCCCTGTGATTTTTGGAATCAGTGCCTTTGCTCCGATATTTTAATTTAGTTTGTTGTTGTTGATATATGAGTGTGTGTGTGCTGTGTTCATGCAAATGTGTAAAGGTGTGCATGCATTTGTATGTCCATGTGTGTGTTGAGGCCAGAGGTTGATATTGGGTATCTTTTTGAATTGTTCTCCACCTTATTTTTTTGACTCCGGTTTCTCACTGAACCTGGAACTTGATGATTCAGCTAGAACCTGCTAGGCAGCAGGCCCCAGGGTCTGCCTGCCTTTGCCTCCTCAGTGCTGGGACTATATAGGCCCATGTTACTGCATCTGGTTTACATGTGGATGCTGGTAATTCAAACACAGGTCCTCGTGCCTGCACAGAAAGCACTTTACCATCTGCTGAGCTATCTCCCCAGTCCCTGCACAGTTCGGTTTTGTGCTTTATCTTTCCCCTGTCCTCGACACTCCCCTTCCACCGCAATCTCCACATTTTTCTGACCACGCACTTACCCTTCTTTCTGGTTTCTTCCTGTACGTTCCCTGAGATGTTCCTCCTCTTCTGCCTAACTGGTTTACTTGTTTTGGCTCTCATATAATTGTATATTAAGCAAGCAAGGACCAGACTGTAGTTATCAACCTCTGAATTCCCTGTTATAATATCAGACATCATAAAGAAACTTAAGTGACCATTACATTTTATTGTTATTACCTGCTCATAGTAAAATTCACTCCGCACCAGCTCGTTTTCTTCCTTATTTAGACTCAAGATCCATTCTACCTCTGTGGCTTTGGGGACTCTCACCACAGCTGAATATGGAGGGCTTTCATTCTTTGAGCTGTCTGAAACTAAGAAGAGAGTTGTCAATCACATGCCAGTCACTGGCTGGTCACGCAGCCTGACAAGCTAGTGTGTCATGAGCAGATATTTACCTACTATCTAAGAGTCCCTTTCCCTCTTCTTGCTCCCTTTTCCTTCCCTTTTAAAAGATTTATTTACTTGTTTGTGTGCGTGCCTGCATGAGTTTATGTGTACCATGTGTGAGCATGCACCAGCAGAGGCCAGATCTTCTGGAATTAAGAGTCATCGGCAATTGTGCATCACTGAGTTTGGGTGCTGGGCACCAAACCTGGGCACTGGGCCCTCTGCAAGAGCGGTAAATGTTCTTAACCGCTAAGCCATTTTTATAGCAACTTCCTCACTTTTTACTTTCTTTAGGAAACCTCATTAGATACTTCAAGTCCTCTTCCCCAAGCATAGGTCTGGGACAAATGTCATAGTATTTGTGCCATGACTGAGGCTTTCCACAAGAAACCCTGAAAGACATGGCTCAAACGTTGGATACTCCAAACACTAACCTGCTATGGAAAGACATTGGATAAATTGCTAACAGTGATAATCTCAGAGTAAGGACAAGGCATTGGATGATGGGGCAATGGAGGAAGGGAGCTGTGGTGAGGTAGATGGGGTAGCCTACTAAAAGATAAGCACCAAATCCATTGGTTGTTGGCCTTCCTAGGGTTGGAAGCTAATGGGCCTAGATAAAGGTTAATATGAAGAATGTTGAGGGAAACAGCTGATACAAAAGCCAAGATTTCTCTTTGGTGAATTCACCAAGTAGACTGAATTGCCATATCGCTATCAGTTGAGGGCCAACTCCAGCACATAAACAGAGCCACATAGAATGGGATCAGGCCTTACCTTCTGACTGGCATGGGCTCTCCTCTGGTACACTAGAAGCAAAAGAAAAACAAAATTCCTCAACCATTTCTTCTCTGTTTTGAGCTTAGTGAATGACATTTGCTCCATCAGTCATTGGTCAGGGAATTAATGGTGCATTAACTCTTGCTCTCCCCCACTGGTCAGAACCACCTCTTACAATGCTCTGTCCTTTTTATCTCTTACATATCCACTTAAATGCCCCCACTGCTCTGAGTCTGAGGGGGAGCTCATCATTTTTCTGCAATAACTCTCTTTGACTTTGATGGCCTGGCGTCTACTTGCAGCTGTAGCAAGATTTTAAGAATTTAAACCTGGTCCCATTCTGCTCCTGCTGAAGAACCCTTCAGAAGCTGCTCAGGCTGAAAGAATTGTACATTCACAGTTCAGGAGAAAGGCCCCTTGAGACCTGTCCTGACTGCCTCTTTAGCGATCTCCTTTCATCCATGACTTGGACTCAAATCATAAAGGTCCTATTGCTCCACCACCAGCTCTGGTCAACATCTACTGGTGTCACCAAGGGCCACATTTAAAATGAGTACAAGGAACATGCTGGCTGACCTCAGTCCATCATGGCACCAGGGAGCAAGCCCAAGTCTTGTGCCAGTGTTCAAGTCTTCCTGATTTGGCTGATAGCTTAAAGGACTGGGTCCACTGATCAGAACCCTAGCCTGTCATCTACCTACTCACAGCTCCTCAAATGGTCAATTGTTTTTCTCCTTCCTCTGCCTTTGACGTGCCTCCCCAACCTCTGGCCAACCCCCCAGCCCTGTTTTTAGTTTTTTTTTTTCTCCTACCAACTCCTCATTCTCTAAGATTCTTTTCCTGGGGTCCCCTCCAGGACACTCTCCTGCCTATCTGGGCCAATCAGTGTGTACAGTCACCACTGCACTTACCCAATCACTTTGTAGTATTTATTAGCTGTCTCCCTAGTAAAATGGGGGTTCCTTTAGGTGGTGGAACTACTGCAGAGTGACTGCTGGTAAAAGAATTCCCATCAGTACTGATTGCTCACTTAAAGCCCCATAAGGACAGTGTTTGGGTAATCCCTGTCCTACCCCTGGCAGGGGAAGGCAGAGAGTGTATGTAAGGGTTTCAGGAACTATACCATGTGTATGGCAAGTCTTCCTTCCCATGCAGTCAATATTCATTGTGGCAAATAATTACCAAAACTGCTAAAGAGTAGAACACAGAACCTGGTTAAAATTTGCTAAATAAAAGAAAATATGAAATCTAAAGTTAGGTTCCTTTTTATGGGGGATTTCCCCCAGATGCACTAGGAGCCTTACTTCCCACTCTCACTCTGAAGCAGTAGGAAAAAAACCCTCAACCAACCATGAGTCAGCAAACACTGTCTTCATCCATCTGCCTTGCCAGAAGGAGGGATGGTTTCTGAAATTTATCTGGAGGCTAACTATATGCAAGAAAGTGTAAGGGCTTGTCATGAGTAACAAGTCAAGACGACTACTCAGTTGGAGCTGGAGCAAATGAGCCCAGACACTCGATGGGTGTAGACACGTTGTCCTGAATCCAGCTGGAGCCACAAGAATCAGGAGTGACCAGGAAACAGGAGAGGTGGCCAGGTGAGATGGTGACCACAGTGTGTGGAAGGGCTGAGGACTGAGGTGTCTTGATTTCTGAGAAACCAGCCTGTAAGAACTTCCTTCTCATCCCTACTTCCCGTCTAGAAGTTTCTCTGACAAGGTCATTCTGTAAGCATTCACAGTACAGCTAACGGCACAGCCAGCATGCACATTAAACCCAACATTCCTGTGAGTGTAACAGGTTCAAAACACCACATAGTGGGCGTGCTAGCCATGTAAGGACCCTGGGGAGAGAACAGTGGTCCATGACTGTGGGTCCTGTTGCAAGACACTCACTCTTTGTTGTAGTAACCGTAGCACGGGTCACACACGCGTGTAGGGTTTTCTCTGCAGCACACCCTAGCAAAGAGCAAAAACTCTTTCTCTCTCCTTTTTANCACCACCATCTTCTTAGTGGAGCAGGAGCCACACACTAGCCGTCCACAGCGGCGACAGTGATGACGTCTGTTAAACTGAGGAAAGGGAAGTGATGAAAGCGGGATTGTCGCCCAGACATTTATACTTGGTTTTGGGCAACCATGGATCATTAGGAACACCAGGCGCTTGGGTTACTGAGAATGAGCACATTAGCCCTTGTCCTCAGAAAGGTCACATTTAGGACTGGGGATTTAGCTTAGTACAAGGCCCTAGGTTTGATCCTTAACACCTTCCCCTCCCCCATGCACATGAAAGAAAAGAAAAACAAAGCAAATGAAAGCCTTTCAAACTGACATTTTAAGGTATTATTCAGCTGAGGGACAAATATTCCAAGTACTAGGCAGTCTGCAATCGACAGCTCTTGACAAGGGTTGCTTCTGCATGGAAGCAACATGTTGAGACACTCTAAAAAGCAACAGGGAAGGTGGGCATGGTGGCTCACATCTATAATCCCGCCACTTGTAAGGCCGAGACAGGAGGACTGCTGAGAGTTTGAGGCCACCCTGGGCTACATACACAGTGAGTTCTAAGCCAGTCTGAACTATAGCAAAACCCAGGAGGGGACTCCAGAGTCCTGCTCTCCCGGCCATTTAGCAAAATTACTGCTGAGCTCCTTCTAAATGCAGCCATAGGGCTGGAGGCTGGAGACAGGGGAAACAGGATGCTTAAACACTGACAAAGCACAGCTGAGGGCTTCTAGAAGCTTACATTTCCTTCTGTGTGAACGAATCTTCATTATTAGCACATTTCGTGTTTGGTGACCCAAGTAAAAATTTAAAAATTCAATCAGGAAGAAGAGCTTTGCTTAGCCAGTGAGGGCCACACTTCTATAGAGTCGATGGTGGTAAAGTGAGAAGGCTGCCTTTACCAAGCGGTTTATGGTATTGAAATTTTAAAGCTTTATTTTATTTTTATTTATGTGTCTTTGTGTGTGGGTTTGTGCATGTGAGTTCAGGTGCCCAAAGAGGCTAGGGGCACAAGATCCCCTAGAAGCAGAGTTAACATGCAGTTGTAAGCTGCCTGGTATAGGTGCTGGGAACTGAACTCTGGTCTTCTGTAAGAGCAGCAAGCATTCTTAACTACTAAGCTATCTCTCTAGCACCTATGCATGTATGTACGTATGTACCTACATCTCTCTCTCTCTCTCTCTCTGTCTCTCTCTCTCTCTCTCTCTCTCTCTCTCT
>LOEQ01000004.1:602421-618632 GCA_001685075.1 Bramus lutescens
CAGCCATGGTGGCCCAGTCCACCTTCACGTTCATCAGCAGCTGCTCTAACACGAGCAGAGGACTGGAGGACAAGTGGGCATAGCTGGCCCGGTGCTGCTCGGGCAGGGTCAGAAGAACCTGTTTGCAGAGGAGAGTCAAGAAATAGTATACAAGTTTCAGGAGGATCTTGCTATTCTTGCAGGGAAGTGGAAGGGGTACAGAGACAGAGCCCTGCTGTGGCTACCTAGGGGACATTTGGGAAGCAAGGCTGAACTTCTAAGTCCTCTGGGTGGCAACTGAGAAGTGTCCTAAGGACTTTTACCTAGACAAGTGGTTGCTGATCTTTTTCTGCAAGGAGTAAGAGAGTAAATATTTTAAATTTTAGGCCCTTAACCTATTCAGTTCTGTAGCATGAAAGCAAGCACAGGCAAATATTTAAATGGACATATGAATGGGCGTGTCCCGTTTCAATACAACTTGACTTATAAAAACAGGCTGAGGACTAGATCTGGCCTACAGGTGACTGTCTGGGCTAGACCCTCCAGGCATGGTTGAGCTTTGCCTAACCCATGCTATCATTCCATGTGAGGTCTGAGTTAGAATGAGCAACACAAGATGAAGCTAGTAAGCTGCCCAATCCAGGCAGCTCCAGTGTCCTAATCATAAAAGGTATATCCAGATGTTCTTTAGTGGTCATTCGTGAGGTTTGAGTGACCATTCATATGGTCACTGTTCTGTCCCGCTCACTACCATTTTCCCCAACTAATTAAGTGACACAGATCAAAAGGAAGAACTGAGCACAGTGGACGACACCTGACCCCCAGCATATAGAAGGTGGTGGAAGAAGGACTGGGAACAATCTCAGTTATATAATGAGTTTGAAGCCAGCCTGGGCTACATGAGACTGTGCCTCCAAAATCAAATGGATAGAGAGCTAAAACCCAACAACCCCCAAATCCCCACAATAGAATAAAATAAGAAATAAAAAAAAAGGAAAAACAACCTCTCAAGTAAGGCTGTGCCCATGATTTTCTTGGTTGTGGGCAGTGTATATGAAAAGTCAGAAGAATTAGAAAAGAGTTGAGGGTTCCCTCTCTCCAAACCCTGGGTATCTGGATTAATTAGTTTTGTTTGTAATATCTTTTGTTGGTGTCTCTAACCTATTTTCTCATAGAATTACTGAGACAAATGACCCTTCATGAGAATAGACTAGTTTATCATGCAGTAGTTTTAATTTTAAAATTTATGTGTGCATGTGTGTGTGTGTACCTGATTGTCTATCATGTACTACATGCACGTAGTGCCTGTGGAGGCCAGAGAGGGCATCCAATCCTTTGGAATAACAGGTTATTGCATGCTGTCTCACATGGATGCTGGGAACTGAACCTGGGTCCTTTGTAAGGGCAGCCAATGCTCTTAACCACTGAGCCATCTCTCCAGTCCCTCAAGCAGTTTTAAAGGTGTACATTCAAATCTGTTTGGAAGAGAAGTAGTTCCTATCCCATGGCCACTTTGAAACTCAAAGTGTGAAAGTCTTTTGGCCTGGTGTGAAAGTCAACTACCAATATTTTTAAAAAGGCCAGCGATCCTAATGTATGGTCAGGCTTGAGAAACAATGATATAGCATGTACCATAGAAAGTGCAATGACAGCTTGAAAGAACTGGGCAAATCTCTTTCTGGGGGACGTGCAGAAAGATCGTGACAAGTCCCATTAGGACAAGGTGAGCTACCAGGTTAAGTTTTTACATAGCACAGGCCAAGGGTGGCAGGTGCCTGGAACAAGAGCCGATGCAAGGGCAGATTTTGAAGTAGAAGTGAGGCCAGCAGTCCCCACTCCAAGCGTCATTTTCTCAAACCATTCCTCCTCACCTTAGATCCCATGTACAGTGCCCGGATTTCACGGTGTCGGTCGGTGGTCAGTTCTCCATAGAAGTGGGAGGTGAGGTAGTTGGCCAAGAAGTGTGAAGTGGCTAAGCTAGGGTGCTGGTCAAGGGACCTCTCTGTGACCTCAAGGCACATAGTGCGATCAGGGATTCGTTGCAGGAGCTGCAGCAGAGGGTACAGAAGGAGGTGAGACCTGCAGAACTCTCACATCAGCCTTGTTTGGTGGGAGAAGATAATATTCAGGTTCATTTACTTGGGGCTAATTGTCTTTCTTCACTCATTTGTTGCCACCCCCATACTTAACCAATGAGTTGTGGCTTTGTTAGGACCCAGATGCTCCCCTTGGCACCTAAGGTAGATCTGAGCACCTAGCTCAAGCGAGTGTAAGTGGTTTCTGAAGCATGGAAGTCTGCAATCACAAACACTGTGCAGAGGATTCAGTAGGAAAAAAAGCTACCCGAGGATGAACCTTGGCCCTCCCCCAAAAGAAATGATAAAGACTCAGAGCTTACCTGAAGAGCCTTCTCATGCTCTCTTCTTTCTAGCAGGTGGAGAAGATGTTGGTGGTGCAGACTGACCAGATGCTCCCTTGGAATGGAATATAGATGGCCCCACTCCTCACATAGTTCATACTCCTGGAAGGAAATACACGCCTTCAATCAATTTCTTTAAATTACTAATGGTCAGGGCTGAGAGATGGCTTACCAGTTAAGAGCACTGGACACTCTTTCAGAGGACTTGGGTTCAATTCCCAGCACCTACATGGCGGCTCACAACTGTCTGTAACTCCCGTTCCAGGATCTGGCATCCTCACACAGACATACACATAGGCAAAACACCAATGCACATAAAAAAAAAAAGTCTCTAAAAACATTTACTGTCATTTTAAAAATTTTTTGAGATAGTTTTTCTGTGTAGATTTGGTGCCTGTTCTGGAAGTGGATCTATAGAGCAGGCTGGCCATGAACTCAGAGATCCAAAAGGTGCCACTACTGCCTGGCTTAACATTCTCTTTGCTGTCGCTGTGTTGCTCTTGTTGTTGAGACAGGGTCTCTCTATTATATAGCTCTGGCTGTCCTAGAACTCACTATGTAGACAAGGAGGGCCTGAAACTTGAATAAATCCACCTGCCTCTGCCTCCTGAGTGTTGGGATTAAAGGTGTGTACCACTACATCCACCTTTATAACAATGTCTAGCATCCCTCTCTATGCCTTGGTCTGCCTTGTCTGACTCTGGACTAAGTTTTGTCACTTGATACTTTACATCACAGCCATCTGGGATGCACCTAACATTGCCTTTCCCCCTTCAAGGGCAAGGACTAAGATTAATGATCTTTGTCTCACCACCTTTCTGCACAGTGCCCACCAATATTCTAACTGTTTCCTGAATGGAAGACGACAGTTTGAATGAGCCTCTACATTTTGAATTATATGTATTGGCTTCTTAAAAGGCAGATTCATTTCTATTAGTGCCAAAATGGACAGTAAAGACAGGAAAGAGATTCTCATTCATGACCAATTATGGAAATGCAACTTGGACCAATAAGATATATCCTAGTGGCACACACACACACATACACACAGACAGACAGACACACAGACAGACAGACAGACACACACACACACAAAGGGGACAATATAAAGAGTTGGCAAGGATATGGAGCAATTAGAAGTAGGAGTGAGAATTGACATGTGATTTGATGAGAGACTTGACTTCATCCTAGTAAAAAGGATGCTCATAATGAATAGCGTTCATGTGTAGAAACATTCTGCACACAGTGTAGAAAATCTCACATGGGAATGCCACGGTGATGTATTATCCTCTATCTCCCTGTGTTTTGGCAAATCTCACATTTAAAAGAAGAAAAGATGATATTGTAGTTAGAGAATTTGTGGACATTGATACCTGCAAAGGACTCTATCTACACACCAGCTAAGGTGGTACAGTTCAGGAGGAAGATGAATCCATCCTGGAAAATGGTACCTGTGCTTCCAGAATCATGTTCATGACAGACGATGAGTCTTCAGTACAGCAGCTCCTCAGGGTCTGCCAGTCAGCCCACACTGGGGGATCCTGCAAACCTAGGACCTAAGGAAAGACAAGCAAACTCATAAACCACCTGGCAGCTTCTCCCTCCGAGAACAAATCATCTGCATGCTCACAAGAAAAGGACTATCCCTTGAGCTCTGCCTCAGACTCAAGCTGTCTGAACTTTTCAGGAAAGAGGGGGAAGAAAGCAAATGGACAAGGGTTGTTTGGTGACAATAAACCTCTTAAGTAAAATCTGGGGGAAGTCTGACCAGCAGCCAGGACAAGAGTTCTCAGAGGTTCAAAGCCTGTTCAACATACTGAGGTCATCTGTCCCAAGTTTCTCTACCTCAACACTCTACCCAAGGAGTTCTTCCAGCCTGACCCATGAATCATCATCCTCCCCACAGTATTTGAGCTCAGGATGAAAATGTTCCAGAGGCACGGAAAGGAAAACCTTCCCCCTTGCCATGTTCACCTTGCTGGTGAGCCCCAGGCTACATACCAGGCCAGAGGGGAGAGCTCTCATACACTATATACTGGTTATACAGCTGAATGCCCTGAGTCCACTCCCTGAGCCTCCTCAACCTGGATAGAACCCACCCCATAAGATTCTTCCACTGTTGAAAGATTCAAAATGGTTCTGGAAATTAGCCAAGCTTTAGAAATAATATTTAAGAAGAGACATGATGTAAGTAGAATTTACACAAAAGATCACTCATGCATGTGAAAATACCTTTGTGGACTGTACAGCACCATCCCAGCATTAATTTTATTACTATCCTTCTTCAATGCAAATGCATTTAAAACAATAAGAGAAATCACACAGAGCTAGACAAAAGGCCTCCTTTCATTCATGTAAGAACAGAAGTCCAGTACAGAGAAAAAACCCAGCCTACATTTTCTGTTTCTTACAAAACCCCATCATGAGAGAATGGGCTAGGGGGGATAGCGCCTAAGAGATCTGTCTTCTATTCTTGACGCAACAGCCTATACCTTCTGATACACCCGCAGCTCCATCAGCTTCCTCTGCAGCTCAGACTTTAGTTCTTCTTGGACAGCCATGTCTGAAACACAGTAGGCCAGGATCTCCAGGCATGATTCCAGGGGCCACCTTTCCACAAACCGCAGGGCCAGCTGACTTCTCAGAATTGCATCCTTCACAGGAAACAGGTACTGCCAACCTTCCTGGTCTACAAGACAAAGCAATGATTGGGGGCAGCAAGCCTGCCCTGAAGAAGTTTAAAAGCTCCAGTTAAGAGGGCTTTGTTCTATCTTATGGACCAGGACAAAGTGCGGGTTGGGGGATCCTTCCAATCCACGTGACTATAGCTAGGTCTTATACCTGGAATATTACACCACACGGAGAAACCCTCTACTCCTAGTCCCTCTTTATGCAAGCCTGTCACAGCCATGGTACTCTCAAAAGGGAGACAAGGAGGGAAGGACAAAGGAGAGGCAAGGAAGGAAGGAAGGAAGGGATGCTTCCCACATTTTGTCCTCTGCACACCTGGTGCCCTTGCAAACTCAGCTGTCAATAAAGCTTGAGGGCTCCCTGTAATTTCTACTCTGCATCCTACATAAAAGTTATTGGAGGTAAATGAGCCTCATTTCCTAAATATCCTGTCACTAAGTAGCGCGCTCTCTCTCTCTTTCCCACACCCATTCATAAATCTGACATTGGAGACATGAAAAGATAGACCCCAAGCAATTAATAGCATACAGTTCTTTTACTGAATTTCTTACCCATCTTGGGGAGGTCTCCTTTCAAAGGGCAGCTCTGGGGCTACTACAAAGCTACCCTGTATAGCACATCTGGGTTTTGCTCTCTCCATTGGAGCAGTATGGCTCATTGGTTTTCTATTTTGATTACACATGAAAATCTCTTCTATTTACTTGTGTGTGTGTGTGTGTGTGTGTATACATGTGGAGAACAGAGGTTGATGCTGGGTATTTTCTATCAATCTCCACCTTAGTTTTTAAAAATCTTATTATTGTGTGTATGTGTGTGTACATGTGGAGAATAGAGGTTGATGCTAGGTATTTTCTATTGATTTTCACCTTAATTTAAAAAATCTTATTATTTTGTGTGTGTGTGTGTGTGTGTATGTATGTCAGTATGTATGTCAGTAAAGCTGCACACGTGCCATGGCGGAGGTCAGCCTTGGGAGTTGGCTCTCTCCTACTTTTATGTTGGTTCTGGGGCTCAAACTCAGATCATGAGGTTTGTGTGGTAAGCATTTTCAGCAGCTGAACCATCTCACTATAGCCTCAGATCTTACTTTTTGAAGCAGTGTCTTTTACTGACTTGGAACGTGTGTTTTGGCTTGATTTGCGGGCCAGCCAGTCCCCAGGATCTACTTGTCTCTGTCCCCCAAGTGCTGGGGTTACAAATGTGTGCTGGACACACCTAGTTCTTATGTGGGTGCTGGGGATCTAGGGCCTCATGCTTGAGCAGCAGCACTTTTCCCACCCTGCCATCCCCTTAACCCCTTAAACTTTCCAAGTGCTGGGCCATAAGCACTGACCACCATGCCCAGCTCACAGTTCATTAGCATGTGGTTGCTCCAGTTCCTTACGTGTGGACTTTGGCTGCCTTTGTGCTGCGCTGGCAGAATGGCATAGCTGTAACAGAGACCACGTGGCCTACAGAGTACTCTGCAGAAGACTGCTAACTTCTCTTCTACAGTTACCATTGACTTGAACTCCATCTTGGACCTCTGAAGGCAGGGCCCAGATTGTCATTTATACATCTGACAATGACTCAGACATGCAGGACTGTAATGGTTTAAACTGGTTCTAGCTACCCATTCTAAAGCCACACAGGCTTGGGTTCTAGACTTAACTCATGATCCTGGGTAAGTTTTCTAACTGCTCTGAGCCTTAGTCTAGTTGCAGGACCGTGAGGCTATGGTGACGCAGTAACTCTCTCTAGAGCTCCTGTGAAGACAATGTGATCAGGACACAGTGAGGGAGGTGGAGTGCCCTGCTTACCACACGCTGCAGCACAGCTCAGCACTGCATCCCTTATCCTGCTCAGGTCGTCCATGTCTCGCCCATACACTTCAATGAGCTGAAGGGCCCGTGGCCAATCTCTGGCCATCAAGGCGTCCTCAAAGGCCTCGGTGAGTACATCCAGAGCCACATGAGAATGCAGGCCCAGAAGCACAGTAGAGAGACTGGCCTGACCACAGAGACTGGCTGCCAGACCCTGGCCNGAGGCTCCCAGGCAGCCATGAGGGCAGCCTCGAGCATAGGAAACTGCTCCAGGAGGTGTTCACACTCATGGGTTACTTTCTCTGCAGTCAGAGGTGCCTCCCTGCGACCCCGCAGTTCCTTCCAAGACAGGCTAGGCTTGCTGACTCTTGTCCCTCGGGAAGCCCGCAGGCAGGCCACTGTGGCCAGTATCTTCGAGCGAGACTTAAGGAAGGCCAAGGCAGAGGAGGTGAAGACTGGAGGTGATGAGGCCTTTGGGGAGGGACGAGACTTCTTCTCTGCTGAGGGATTCTTGCTTGGTCTAGGGGAACCCGGCATAGAGAGGGGCAGGCCATCCAGAAGGTGAGAGGCGTGCTCCTGAGCCAGCATGCCCAGGTGTGTCAGAAGGGATGAGGCCTGATGGCTTTGTCGAGAAGGGCAAAGAGTAAGGGGCTCACAGCAGCAGCTGACAATGACCTGTGGCACACTTAGGTTGAGACCTTCTTGGGCAAGAAGGGCTGCCAACCTGGAGGAGAAGAAGCAGAAGTCATGTGGAGACCTGAACAGATAGGCACCACTACCCAATCTTACAAATATGTGTATGCATGCATTTATTCATTCATTTTAGATCGGGTTTTGCTGTATAGTCCTGGCTGGCCCCAAACTTACTGCCTTTACCTCCCAAGTGCTGGCCTTCAGTCAGGTATCATCACATAGCAAAAAGAACTGAGGGGTCTCTTAAGAATAACATAAAAGGCAGTTCACCAGATACACTACTCAGCTCCGTTTCACTTCATAATCTAAGATCTGTCCCCTCTGTAGGGAGGTGATTTTTCTATAGCTATGAAGTATTATATAACATAATTCATCCCATCTTTACATACCATGGAGTCTTCTGGCCCATCGCACATGTACCACTTTTCATATGTACAACCAGGAGTCAGAATTACTAGGTTAAAAGACCTATCAATTTAATTTTTTTTTCTTGAGACAGGGTTTCTCTGTGTAGCACTGGCTATCCTAGAACTCGTTCTTTAGACCAGGCTATCCTCAAATTCAAGAGATCCACCTGCCTCTGCCTCCCAAGTGCTGGGATTAAAGGGGTATAACACTTCTGCCCAGCCAATTTGTTTAGTTTTAAATAGCACACAAAATAAAAGATTTAATTATGGTGTTTTCATAGTTTTCTTTTGTAGCCCATCCTCTTTGACTCTTCTCCTCTATCCATTGACTCCTAACTCTTTCAACTTTGGTTGTCCTCTTCTCCTCTTCTCCTCTTTGGTTTTTCATCACAAGGTTTCTCTGTGGAGCCCTAGCTGTCCTGAAACTTGTTCTGCAGACCAGGCTGGCCTCAAACTCAGAGATCCTCCTGCCTCTGCCTCCTGAATGCTGGGATTAAAGGCGTGCACCACGACTACCCGGCTGTCCCGTTTGTTTTCATATCCTGTGTATCTGATACAACGCGCCCCCATAACCTCTTCTTCCCATCTTGTCCCCTTTCTAGTTTTATGACCTATGATCATATATATAATATATATGATTATATATATATGTGTGTGTGTGTGCATCATAACACACACATATTAAAAGCTAGGATTGCATGTGGAGAGAATATGTTGTATTTGTCTGAGTCTGTGTTGCCTCATTTAGTATGCTATTTGAAATTCATCCATTTTCTGGCACATTTCATTTTTCTTTATAGAGCATTAGCTTCCACTGTGCACATGCAACACATTTTCATCATCCATTCAGCCCTTGATGAACGTCTCAACTGATCTCATTTCCCTGTTACTGTGAGTAGGTCAGCCACCAACAAGGCGCCCAGTGTAAGTATCTTTGCATAGGAGTGGTGTGGCGAGGTCACATGGCTGTCCGACTTTCAGCTCCCGGAGAAACCTCCACCCTGATTTCCACAGGGGCTGTACCAGTTTGTTCTCTCCCCAGGACTGAACAAGGGTCCCTGTCTTCCCATAGCCTCTCTGGAATTTGCTGTCATATGCTTCTGATAGCAGACTCGGGTGAGATGGACTTTCCAAATAGTTCTAATTTGTGTTTCCCTGAAGGTTACTTTTTACAAACATTTGTGATCAATTTGTAATCTTAATAGATACTTCTAAAATGCTTTGCCACAGGAGTTATAGCAATTTTTACGCCTTACCAGCAATGCTTGAGAATGCTTGTTTTATAGCCTCCGTGAGCACTGTCACTGAACCTTTGGCTTTTGCTCATCTGTGAGTGAAGACTCATTCATTTTTAGTCTCCTACTTACAACACACACTAGCGGTGGCAGGATAGACAAAGAGTCAAAGTGCCACAGGTGACGCCTACCTGTCTGGAGGAACTTGTCTCTCAAGCAGGAGGTGGGACACCAGCTGGGAAGAGCTCTGCTGCAGGAGAACAAAGGGGTTTCCAACCTTGACCTCCACGTTGTCTGAGAAAGTAAAGAAATAATCTTTGTCATGCTGGGTACAACTGTTTAGGTCTCCGTTTCAGAGACCCCAGTAGTCATATTGTGAAAGACAATGGTGACAACATGAAGAACCCTTCTGTTGACTCATAGCATGTAGAGGTATTCTCAACATGACCCCGGATACAAGTTCATTTACATCTTACAGTGTTAACAACTTCCAACCCAGACAAACTTCAGTGGCCACTCTAACCAGGCAGTGTGCAATGTTCACTTCAACATGACTGAAGCTGAAGTTGACATTTTGAGAACATTCTGTCTCCAAAACACTTGGGTCTAGATGTGTTTTGGCTCCTGGAATGTTTGCATTCATGGGACAGGGGATCATGGGAACTAGGATCTAAGTCTAAACACGGATGTTTCACGTATATCTTATATACAGAACTCAAAGGTAAGACTATATAGTATTTTCATTATGACCTGTCAAATCATTTATGGCATCAGGTTGGTGGTTAAAAAGGTTTGGAATCTGGCAAATTTAAGATTTCAGATTTTCATCCATCTACCTAGAACTTGTTATGAGCTCAATCTGTGACTCAAGTCAAAAGCTTCATTTTACTACTGGACTCTCAAATCTACAATGGACCCCAGGTCTGGCAGAATTTTTGTTCTGTTTTCTTACAGAGTGTTATATAGCCCAGGCTAGCCTGGAACTCTTGGTCCTCCTGCCTCTGCCCTCTGAGGGTTGGGATTATAGGCATGCGTCACCACTCCTGGCTTCAGAGATATTTTTGAGACACCAATTCCATGAGCTGTTATTGAGGACTTCCATGTATAATTTTACTTAACAAAAAGATGCAAAAAATAGATAGATGAATAAGAGAACTCTACAATCTGGTACCTTTAGATACTGTGTACCTAGAAAGAGCCTCTTAAGGAAGCACGCCTATTCCTTTCCCTAAATAACGGGCTCTGTATCGTTCATGACCCGTATCGTTCTCACTACTTACTGGGATCAGAGCTCAGACTCCGGAGAAGAACGGACGCCAGGGTGCTGCAGTAGCTGAAGAAGATGCCCACATAGTCAGTCTGCCTGCCGCCTGCCAGTGCCTGCTTCCCCAGGGTCTTCTGGAGGAGCTGACTTTGGATGTGCACAGGGTGGGCCTCTGCCTCGGGGACCTTCTGGGCTGCCTGCTCCACTAGGGATGTGAGTGGAGTACTCCTGGGCTCTGAAAGGAATTAGGGTGGGAGAAGAGACATGGCTTTAGTCTCTGCTTCTAGTTTTGGGTCGATTTCTAAAAATAAACATTTTATTTTTTACTTTTATATATGTGTTGCATGTATGTGGATCTGGGGTGCCTACAGAGGCCTGAAGAAGATATAGGACGCACTGGAGCCAGAGTTATATAGGTGTTTGTGAACTGTTCAGTATGGGTGCTTTTAACATGTGGGGCCTGCTTGTTGGGGTTTCTGTCTTGCCCAATACTCCACAGCTGGCAAGCCCCCAAAGAAAATCACATGGAGATTCTATATTAGGTTATAAACTGATTAGCCCATTAGCTCAGGCTTCATATTAGCTCCTTTAACGTATATTAACCCATTATTCTTATCTATGTTAGCCACATAGCTCAGTACCTTTTCTCAGACAGGCAGGTTATATCTTACTTCTTTGGTGATCTGGGCTGGATTGGGGGAAGAGCTTTCTTCCTAGAATCCTCCTGTTTTCCCTGCCCCGCCTCTACTTCCTGTCTGGTTTTCCCGCTTATGCTTCCTGCCTGGCCAATCAGCGTTTATTTAAAACATGATTAACAGAATACAGACAATTCTCCCACTCCAGGTGCTGGCAACTAAATTTGGGTCCTCTGGAAGAGAAGCAAATAGTCTTAACCACTGAGCCATCTCTCAGGACCCTCAGCTTTGGGGCAACTTTTGATCCAATGTGTAAACTGAGCATCCTACAGAATGCACTAGGTGTCTATGGGACATGGGTGACTATGTGAGCACCACACTTAGAAGGTAGACAAACAAACACCAAACACAAATCCCAATTCAGCCACGTGGGCAAGTGATCTCAGCCAAGAAGAGCTTGGAGTCTAGAGAAGTCAGGCTATATAGCTGTTTTAGCCTCTTGTCTCTGGGGTGAAGTACTTTTATGAAGAGCACATGAAGCGTTTGGGGAGGGCTGACCAATACCAACTAAATACCAGCTGGGTATATTTCTCACCAGGAATGAAAAAAATGTACCCTCTAGTGAGAGTGTCTTATAAGTATCCTTTCAATTAGGAGTTGGGGAAGATGCCTGAGAGGTGGTGGCACATACCTTTAATCCCAGCACTCAGGAAGCAGAGGCAGGAGGATCTCTATGAGTTTGAGGTCAGCCTGGTCTACAGAGTGAGTGCCAGGACAGGTTTCAAAGCTACACAGAGAAACCCTGTCTCCAAAACCCACAAACGAACAAAATAAAGAGTTTGGGAAGAGTGAAGTGCAGTTCTGAGTTGTGCCTTGTTTAGCTAGAAGGGCTGATGGAGCCCAGCTCTAGAGTGCAGAGCCTCTGCTCCAAAATGCTCATAAATCCTCGCTCAGTCCTCTGCTTATCTGTTCCCACACAGGCAGATCTGTACCTGGCAGCACTAGTGCCTCTCGCAGTGACTGGAGAGCCTGATCCAATTGCTGGGAAAGGCTGGTGTGGCTGACAACACAGTCCTCGGTGAGGCTGGGCCAGCATGTCTGAAGCAGCTCCAAGATGCTGCACCGTGCGGCACCTCCTCCCCTTTCTTCTAGAGTCTCTGTGGAAAACATGAGAGAAAGGAAGAGGGAAAAAAAGTCTGCTGACTCACTGTTCCAAGCCCAAGAAAAACAAAGGTAGAAGAGGAGGTGGTGCAGTGAAGCTTCTCACCGGGTTTTGTTTGTCCCATTAAGGTAAGCGGATAATTAAGAATCTTGTTAATTTGCTGAAGGACAACTGGAAAACCTCGAATACCATCAGGATTGAGGACAACCTGGTCTAGCTGTCGACCTGAAATAGAAGGAGGAAGAGGGATGCTGGAAGAAATGGGTTTTCAGAGGCTGATGCTCAGTTCCTTATGTGACTGTGTCTTTTCTAATAGTACCTGTGAGCTACACACTGTGTCATTTTGGGTGACAACAAGCAGACCTTGGTGTACACATTGCCCAAGACTCCAGGACTGCCTCAGCTATCAGCAGCAGAAGCTATAGCATTCTGTGGCATTTGTTGACTAAATGCAAAGGGATTCTTCTTGTGGATTTGCCTTCCTACTCTCTTCAGCCGCGGATCTGAGCCAGAATCAGATTTATATTTCCTAATTACCCCAGTCTGTCTTCATACTTTACATACCCGATTCCTCTGAGACAGTGCTTCTCAACCTTCCTCATGTTGTGACCCTTTAACACAGTTCCTCAAGTTGTGGTGACCCCCAACTATAAAATTATTTCATTGCTACTTCATAATTTTAATTCTGGTATTGTAATAAATTGTAATATAAATATCTGTGTTTTCCAATGGTCTTAGGTGACCCCTGTAAAAGGGTTATGTGATTCCAAAGGGGTCATACCCCACAGGATGAGAACCACTGCTCTAAGAATTCCATGTACATGTCCTAGGACATTTCCCTTTACTCTGGTTTATAGAGCCATGGCAGTCCCAAGCTAGGGTCAATGACTTCACTCAGGAGGGGCCTGTAGTCGGAGGGCACTCATTCACTTGTACTTTGGTTTCTGTATGCTAACAGATTGAACCCAGAGCACAAGCATGCTACACCCTCATCCCACCCACCCATCTGTATCATTCTTCAAGGCATGCTTCTTTCCGTCTTTTTAACAAGTACCAACTTGCAGAGGGTTTAGCAGGTTTTTTTGTAGCATCTCCATATTATATGCCATTGTGCTTCTCGCCTTCTCCTCCTCTTCTCTCTACTCCTGTTGGGGATCCCTTCCTCCCTACAAACCTAGCTGCCTTTTGGCTTTCCTGTTGAATATATGTTTCTTCCCTCATTTTTATGATAAATTAGAAAGAAATTTCCTCAAATGGTTGCAGATTGCTGTCTATGAATACGAGACACCCAACAGTCTCTATTTATGCCACTAGGACAAGGGCATTAACTAATGTTAAATACTTCTCCTTCCACTCTCTCTGCAACTTCTTAAGGTTTATTGAGCTCATCACTACAGCTGATAATGAATGAATGAATGAGTGAATGAACAGGAATGGAGAGAGGTGCAGGACGCCCACTCACCCTGGCTCTCGAGGCTGCTGCTCAGGCGCCGCTCGGCTGTTTCTAAGAGCTGTTTGCAGGTCTTCCAGAGCTGACACTGGCAGCAAGCTAGGTCAAACGCAGCCATGGCAGGGGGACTGAGGTCTTCCAGAACTTCTCTAAGAGGAGTGGTGGGCTCCGTCAGGGTCGCATTTATCCAAAAACCTTCCTGGAGCGTGGGGATGGGGTCTTCAGAGGGGCTAAGGAGCTTGTCAGTCACATCCGAGATGGAGTAAAACACCATTCCTGGATGTGCAGCAGTGGAGCAAACAGCAAGGGTTAGGGTGAGTCTACCCGCCACGTGTCATATTAGAAGTAGTTTGTCTGAGGCTCTCCTGCACAGGAGCTGTACACACTAACACTTTCATTGGGTGATTCAATCTTAGAGAATCAAACTAAAGGTATGGAAAAAGGCCATAATAAACCCAGAAGGCAGCAACGAGGGAGCGTGTCTTCCCAACAGGATATAAAGTAGGCCGAGAAAGATGCGGATCAGGGTGGGCCAACTGGAAACACTCTCTGAATATATTGCTAAGAAATCAAAGTAGACAACACTACTGCTTTAAGAGCTCTAGTCTATTAAAACCATTGAAAAGATGTACCTAAATATATTTTAAATAGGGGGCCAGGGAGATGTCAGTGTCAGCTCAGTGAGTAATAACCACTGAACAAGCAGGAGGACTTGGGTATGCATTTTAAGTAGGGCTGAAAAGTTTCTGGAATCACATGTAAAGGGCAAGATATGATGGTACCCTGATCTATGGAGTCTGGGGAGCAATGAGTGAAAATGTGGGGCAAGCTTCTGCTTCGAGAAAGAAGGGAAGGCAGCTGTTGGAGTGTGTTGCCACAGCTGGGAACTGAGATGTGGTCCCCAGGCTACAAACATTAACAAGCGATTTTTCACTTTAGGAACAGTCAAGTAATAGGCTTTACTGCTGGATAATTACAAGAGATAGGAACAGCTCCTCTAATGCCCAAGCAAGTGATCCCAAAATGCTTTGGGACAATAGCTGCAGAGGATAGGCAGGAGTGGCTTCAGGGGCACCCATGTGACCACCTAGTCAGGGAGGCTGAGAGCAGCTAGGAAATGGCTGATTTTTGGGATGGGAGTCATGCTTTCCATTTCTGGCAATTTCTCATGGAGATTTAGGTGGTTTCTTCCCTCATGCCGCCACCCCAGCTACCCGTCCACCTTTGATGTCAGGAAGGAAGACTAACCCGCAGCTGCAGCGCTGCCAATGGCTTGCAGAGTGGAGCGCCCACTGCCAGTGCGNGTGGAGCGCCCACTGCCAGTGCACCGAACGGTGTTGTTACCACCATCGGAATTCTGGTTTTCAATCTTATGCTCCACACGGGCCAGTTCCTGGATCACCTCCTGGTAACGCTCTACAAACATCAGCTCCCCAGCACTGGGTGAAGACTTTAGGTTGAACATGAATATCACCTGTCACGAGAAAGGGAGGATGTGGCAGTGGTAGGTCCACGTAGGCTGGGGATATCTAGACAGGATGCTAGGTCAACTCATTTGACTATGGCCCCAAGATGGCTCTTTTTGAGCATCAGAGAGCATTTGGCTTTTCTCTTAGAGACAGAGATTTTCTATGTAGCACTGGCTGTCCTGGAACTCATCTATAGACTAGGCCAGCCTTGATCTACCTGTCTCTGCTGCCCAAGTGCTGGGATTAAAGGCATGTGTCACTACACTTAGCTGGCACTGAAAGTTAAGAAGAGACCAAATACAAAACAGCTCATAAGAGTCCATTAACAAATCTTCAACAGTCAGAAGGATATAAGCAAATGTTAGCAGTGACTTCAGAGGAAACAGCTATGGGAAATAAACAAACAAGAAAAGATTTTTCCTACCAGGAATTTAAGTTATGTATGATACTATTTTAGTTGCTATGGTGAAACACCATGACCAAAGCAACTTGGGGAGGAAAAGGTTTATTTGGCTTCCACTTCCACATCGGAGTCCATCATTGAAGGAAGTTGGGACAGGAACTTAAACATGGAAAGAACCTGGAGGCAGAAACTGATGCAGAGGCTGTAGAGGGGTGCTGTTCACTGGCTTGCTCAGCCTGCTCTCTTATAGAATCCAGGACCACTAGCCCAGAGGTGGTACTACCCACAGTGGACTGGGCCCTTCCCATCAATCACTAATTTAAAAGCCCTACAGACTTGCCTACAGCTCGATCCTATGGAGGCATTTTCTCAGTTGAGGCTCCCTCTTCTTTCATGATTCTAACTTGTGTCCAGTTGACATAAACTAGCACAGATACTATTTTATATCTAACACACTAACAAATTGTAAGAATAAATCCTCATGGTTTGCCACAACTGCTGTCAATAGTTTGGTATTTTTTTAAATGTTAAAAATATATTTAGGCACACCTTTAATCAGGAGGCAGAGGCAGGCAGATCTCTGTGAGTTCGAGGCCAGCCTG
>LOEQ01000004.1:625445-650519 GCA_001685075.1 Bramus lutescens
TTCTGCTGCCTACTGCCACCGGGGATCTTGCAACATTTTTAAAAAAATCATAAAGCAAAGAGCCCCTCCCTACACACTCCTCCACCTGCTTTCTGAAGCATTAGTGAAGTTAATGAAGACCAAAATGGAAACTCAGATCAAGGCGAAGGCAGATCTTCCTATGTAACCTTGGCTGGCCTGGAACTTGCTATGGAGAATGGGTTGACTGAATTCAGAGATCTGTCTGCCTCTGTCTCTCAGGGGCTGAGATTAAAAGTATAAGCCATCATGTGTGACTCTTAGTGTTTAAAAGCAACAATCATGTTTGTATCTACTTTGCCAGAATGTTGTAAGAGGCTTAGCACAATGCCTGGCCTATAGTACATGCATGCGTAGGGACTGTCAGCTGCTGTTCTTTTGGACTCCAAATTATCCTTTGGCCATTAGGTCATTAACAGAAGCTAATCATTACTTAGGTTTCCCCCAAACCCTACTTTAACAGATGAAACAATTATTTGCATCTGGCCATCATAATCAATTTTTTTTTCTCTGAAATGGAGTATAGGGTTGAGTGTGCCCCAGGTATGGTAGAAAGGGGGAATGCCTTGACAGGGACATACCTGCTCTGCTGTACACACCACTCCAGGACTTCTAAGTGAGTCCACAATCCTTCACAGGCATCCCTGAGAAGCTCATCATGGCCTTGGTCCTATGCCAATGCAGAAGAAAGAAATACTGACTTAGGCTTCAGACACTGTGGCTGACTGTGAGACTAGGAACTCTTCTAGGTCCAAAGCCCCAGGGCATTCGTTTCTGGAGCACCCTGGGTTGCTGCACGAGTTACCTTGGTTCTGTAGAGTGTTTGGAGTAATCGTTTAGCTGATTCAAGGCTCTGGCAGTGTGTCCAGCCCAGGAGCACAAGCAGGTGGCTGAGAGGCCGGAATTCTCGATCAAGCAGATGCTCAAGGCTTGGGAAGTCTTCCTCTTTCAACAGGGTTAGCGCCGTTACCTGTAAGCCAAAGGTTACCTGCTTACCTGAACTGGAAAGAATGAGTTCCAGTTTCATTAGGGTAGCCAGTTATATAAAAATAAATGTTCACAAAAGTACGTTCTAAGCATTTTGAAGTGAGGGACTGACTTCTGTTGTAACCCCATCTCTTAGCATAGCACATAACCTACAAGTTGGGATTCACAAATATCTGTTGAAGTAAATGAGGTTTGGATGCAATTTAGAAGGCAAGAGTTGGAGTAATTAAATTTCCCTGCCAGCTAGGCCTTGAATTGCTGCCGTGGCCTTTGCTGTCTACATCCCCCAGAAAGCTGACACATAGCCAACATCTTACTTCCTACCAAAGGTTCAACCTCAAGTGGCTGCAGCATCAACTAGGAATGGAACTGGTTCTCAGAGGCCCCTGTCCCGAGGGACTTCGGGATGACAACCAGATGACTTGCCACTGATTAGACTGCAGGAGTTAGATACATGAGTGAGAGAGAAACAAAGAAAACTCAAATAGCCCTGGGAGAGCTCTGGGTTCTTCTATGGCGGACAGGAAGACTCACCAGGATCTGCTCCAGGAAGTGTTTGTTGTTGCTCAGACAGTAGAAAAAGGTCATTTTCCAAGCGTGGGCTGGGTCGGGGGTGGAGAACAGGGCCAGCATTGCCCGCTCAGGATCCGGATGATCTGGGGACACTGAAAATCACACGGAGAGGGTTACTAATGAAGAGCTCCTTTTTCTCACACTACAGTCCACACTGAAAACCAGCCAGTCTGAGACTAGGCACTTGTATTTATTTACTTAAAATGTATTATTATTCTTGTTATATTGTATGTGCATGCATGTGCATATTATGGAGGTCAGAGGACAATGTTGGGGAGTCCATTCTCTCCTTCCACTCTTAAGTGGGTTCTGGGGATCAAACTCAGATAATTAGGCCAGTGTGGTAAGTAGAAGCACCTTTAGCCACTGAGCCATCTTCCTAGTCCAAGAGTAGACTCTTGAAAAAGTTAAACTCTACTGTTTACACTTTATCTGAAAGATGTTTCAATCTTCTCAGTAGTTTCTGCAAAGCTCTTTTCTGCTCTTGCTATTTCCTTAAGCTATGCTTTAAACAAACAAACAACAACAAAATGCTACGTGGTTTTGCTTAGCCTCTCTTGTCTTGGACAATAAGCAGGTACAATACTAGTCCAGAACTTCAGAGGGTACATCAGAATGACTAAAGTGCTAAATTACTAAAGGAGAAACAGCAAAAGACACACACCTTTTCCTGGAAGTGTGGCCTTTGGTGTCCTTTCTGTCACCTTCTCTGCATAGGTTTGGCCGTAGAGGGACAGTAGGCCCCGTCCAGCCTTGTGTAACAAGCAACCAAGCAGCTGCTCCTCCCGCAGGGGACTGCCCTCAGTCCTGCAGGTCTCTAACAGTTCGTCACAGAGGACCCGCCATTCACTTTCTGGTGGCTCGACTGTGCAACATAGAGCCTGAAGGGCTCCACAGACAGCGTCGGCCACCCCAGGGGGCTGAGGGGCAGGGTCCCGAAGGGTCTGTAGTGCCTTTTGAATGCGATCCAGCAGTGTCTTCTGCAGAGGGCTGTGACAGAGGCTGGTGCTGGGTTGATCTACAAGCAGGAGCTCCAACAGGGCCTGGGCTAGCTGGGGGGCTTGCTTCAGAACATCCCAGAGCGTGGAGACAGCTTCAGGGCTGAGCTGAGGGGTCCCGCTCTCCCACCTCTGGCTTCTGTCAGGTATGCTGTCTACTGGACTTTGTGCTAAGGTTTCAAACAGCTCCTAGGTGGAAAATGAAGACAAGGAGTGTGGTGGCCACCAGGATGGCGATGACCTTTGTGCCTTGATGGTTCAGCAACAGTAGCAAACATTTCTATAGGTGTTTGTATAGCTAGTCATTATTCAAGGCTCTTTACAGAAGAACCAAATCAACCATGATGACAATCTCCAGAAGCAGATATCATAGTTATTCCTGTCTTACTGAGGAGACTGAGGTTAAAAGTGATTAGCTTAGTTACCCAGGCCCCACCCTACTCTCCTCAAAGTTTATTAGCAACCTTAATTAAGACTATACATTTATAGAGCAGGTGAGTAAGGTATTATGCACACCTAAAAGCAATTCAATCAAATATTTGAAGGAACATTACATTTCAGCTTTTAACTACTGATCTGAATTCTGTCTAAGTTTTAAGGCATAATCCATTTTTTATCCTCCCATAAAACCCTTCTGCTGTGGTTTGACTGTGTACCTTAAAAGTTCATTGTGTCAGTAGGCAGATATGTGGCACATACCTGGAAATGCAGGAAGCTGAGACTTTGTGGCCAGCCTGTGCTATATGCCGAGACACTGTCTCAAACAAACCACAGCAAAGTAGTTCATGTGTTAGAAACTTAATCCTCAATTTCAAGTGTTAATATTTGGAGACTGAGCCTTTGGGAGAGTTAAGATTAGGTGAAATCTAATCTCAAGGCCGACCCCCATGGTATCAGCAGCTTTGTAAGAAGAGAGACCCCTGAGCTAGCACACCTGTCCCCTCTCACTTTGTTATGCCCTCTGTCATGTTACGGTGCAGGAAGAAGGCTCTTCCAGATGCTGAGCAGACATCAGTGTTGTGCTGTTCTTCAGTATCCAAACCATGAACTTAACAAATCTGCTTTATAAATTACCCAGCCTGTGGTATTTGGTTACAGCAACAGACATCAGGCACTTGCTTAATGTTTTTAATCCACACACCTTTGAACAATTGAATACCGTATGGTTTATTAAAAATATGTCTCCTGTCTATTAGCTTAATTAGGGACTGAGTCTGCCTCTTCAGCTAGCCTGTTAGAAGAATGACTCTCTATAGACTGCTTATATAGGCAGACTGAAGGAGAAAGGGGCACAGGGATGTGCGTTGTTTCCTCTATCTGTAGAGGTTGTTCAGGGATGGCTCTTTATTAATTTCTAGTCCATGAGTCCTTGAACTAATACAAGTCAGTTCTCACATAAGTCCTACCATAAATCTATCTTATATGGTAGCAGGGTCTTAAGAAAACAAATAATGGCCGGGTGGTAGTGGTGCATGCCTTTAATCCCATCACTTGGGAGGCAGAGGCAGGTGGATCTCCATGAGTTCCAGGCCAGCCTGGTCTACAGAGTAAGTCCCAGGACAGCCAGAACTGTGATAATGGGCTGAGGTGTGGATCAAGGACAGAGTGATTGTCTAGAATGTGCAAGACCCTGGTTTTGATGCTAACAAAATTTAAAATAAATAAATGAGGTATTGAGTCTCAATAAGTAGCAAGTAATGTATATATATTATAATATATATTTCTACATAGATATAGTTATATGTATCTATAGGGAAAAATCTAGTAATTGATAGATGATATAAAAATAGTATCTATATCAATCTATAGATATCTATCTATAGATATGGATAACTATATATATTATCTATCTATTGACTGCTAACTTTTTTCTGTGGGGGTGGCAATTGAGACAGGTTTTTACTATACAGCTCAGGCTGGCCTTAAATTCTTGATTATTGGCCTATGCAATCATGCTTACCTAGACAAAGAGAACATTTAGTTGGACTCTGCCTCTAGAAGGTTGGTACAATGATTAGCTATAAAACATTAGTGTATCTGTTATAGAAGACAAGTCTATCAAATATTAGTTCCTTTCTTCCCTCAAATTCTCTATCATCTACTCGTCAACAGTTCAAATATCTTAAATTAAACCCAAGTAACGAGTTCCTTCTAGGTGAAATGCAAAGAGCAATCGATTGCCTGCTACAATCAGTTCTGCTTGGCAATCTGCTTCCAGAATTCCAAAGTCAGGTTGATGTAGGAGGGTCATCTGTCTATGTGTTACTTTCATTGGTTAATANAAATGAATACAATTTGTGTGTTGTTATTTCTGGGTATAAGCTAGCCATGCGGGAGCCGGGCTGGACGAAAGCAGGCCCGCTCCCTTTATTACTACATCAGGTAAGTTATACTCATTCGGAACTCACCTTGGAGGGGCTGCCTATTGCTTTCTCTGAAAACAAAGAACAGTCAACATCTTAGAGACCTGTCTCCCCAGTGGCCCTGAAAATTAAACTTGCTGAGTGACTGCAAATAGCCCTCAGTCTTTCTTACCTTGAGGATGTTCTCTGGAATGTCACCTTGGAGGTCTTCTGACAAAAAAAGAAACTCAAGTTTTCTCCGGAAAACAGCAGAAAGTAATTTCTAGAGGAATAATACACAATTATAGAGGTCAGGCATATGCTTTGCTTGACAAATACTATTTCTCTTTAGTTACTCTTATTTCTGCTATTTCTCTAAGATAAGGTATGTTTAACCATTACACCCCTGGATGCATTTTAAAAAAAGATTTATTTTTATTTTAATGTATATGGATGATTCATGTTTGTGCACCATGTGCAAGTCTGTTGCCTGCAGAGGGCAGCAGAGGACATCAGAGTCCCTGAGAATGCAGTTACAGACAATTGTGAAGTGCCATATGGGTGCTGGTAATTGAACCTGGGTCCTCTGGAATATCAGCCAGTGCTCTTAACCTCCAAGCTATCGTTCCAGTCCCTCTGGATATGGTTTTAGATGCTTTCCTTTGGAAATAAAGTTGGCTAAATTTGAACATTCTTTAAGTTAATATGCAGGGGCTTGGAAAGATTGCTCAGTTGGAAAAGTGCTTGCCCCACAAACATGAGGACCTGAGTTCAGATCCCTAACACCCACATTTTAAAAAAAAAGGGCTAGGTGTAGTGGTATATACCATTAATCCCAACACCTGCCTTTAGTCCCAGCAATTGGGAGGCAGAGGCAGGCAGATCTCTGTGAGTACGAGGCCACTATGGTCTACATAGTGAGTTCCCAGTCAGGCAGAGCTACACAGGGAGACCCTGTCTCAAAACAAAACCAAACAAAAACCAAACAAAACCCCCAAACCTGGACTGGAGAAATAGCTCAGTTGTTAAGGTACAGAGACATACATACAGGCAAAACACCTACATACATAAAAATAAACATAACAATAATAAAAACACAATCAACAACAAAACCAGCTAACAATAACAAATATCTAGGGTTGAATGCTTTCTAGGGTTGAATGCATATAATTCCAGTACAAGAGGATCCTGGGAGCTTTCTGACCAGACAGTATAGCCAAATTAATGAGCATCATGTTCACTGAGAAACTTTGTCTGTAAAAAAAAACCCAAAAATCCAAAACACCAGAAACTCAAAACACCAATGAGAAAGGCAGGAAGACACCTAACTGAACTGATGTTGATTTTCAACTGCCTAGCACATATCCATACAAATGTGCACACATACAGAGAGCTAAAGCCTACACTGATTAACCTCAAACTCTAAGATTGTTCATTTCACACGCTCTTTCCTTTTCTCCTTGTCTGTTCTGAGACATGGTCTTGCTATGTAGCCCACGCTGGTCTTGCTACATAGCCCACGCTGGTCCTGCACTCAGGGTCCCCTTGCCCCTGTTTCCCTCCTTCTGGGAAGTGACAGATACCATGCCTGACTCCCTCTTTTTGAAAAATCACTCAAGTTTTTCACCAATAATTTTTATTGCTGTGTGTAAAGCACCTACAGGAAACTCTTGGAGGGCACACCCTCATAATCCTTTTAGCTCAACCATGCTTTTGGTATTCACTATCCTTTGTATACTAGTTGTTGAAAAAAAAAAACAAAGGTATGCACGCCTGGCACAGGGTATTGTATTTCATTTCCAAATTAAAGAAACCCATAGCGTGAAGTTATGTGTTGTTTTTTTTTTTTTTGAGAGAGTGTAATAGCTCTGGAAGTCCTGGAACTTACTTTGTAGACCAGGCTGACCTCGAACTCATAGAGATCCACCTGCCTCTGCCTTCCAAGTGCTGGGTTAAAGGCATGTGCCACTGAAATGATACTGAAAACTCACTGGCCATATAATTTTGAATAGTGATATTCAAAATATCACTATTTTGAATAGTGATATTTACATAGAGATATGTTTCCATTTAATAGCCAGGCCTGTGTACTATGAACATGAGGGTTATTGCTAGCTTTCCTCTGGTAGTAGCATCTTATCAGCAAACACCTCTGTAGCTAACCCTTTATACACATGTTTACACATGTAGGCCTAAACCAGCGCAAGATAAACAGACAGAAGATAAAAGTGAATGAAGGATAGAAACACAGCACCACTGCTTCGCCTCATAATTAAACGGCAGCTCTTGGCAGGCAGCGGGAGCCTGCAGCAGTAAACAGCTGTGTGTTTCCGAGCACCAAGGCAGAACTGGCTCTGTAGCACTACAAAGTACACCCGAAGTCCTGGTCCTTAAAAAACAGTTTATAGTTCTCCAAACAACAAAACTATAATCGTTTAACGCAGTGGATCACCAGAGCTTTAAGGACTACATGAAGTTTGGCCAAAACAAGAGCAATTCCCCATCTAGGCTGAGGAGCCGGGAAGTGAAATCTACCACCTGACATTGTTAAGCAACCCTCCAGAGAAGAAGCAGTCAGTGAGGACACAAGTCAGCAAGCAGACCTCTTCTCCTCAAGGGGAAAGGTCAGTTAGTTCAACAGACTTGGTGTTTGTAATAGGGAGATCCTTCCTTAGTAACAAAGCCCTGCTGTCCCCCTCCCTTCCAAGATGCTAGAGAATCTTTCTTTCTTTTCTCCTTTACCTCATTTTTGTTGTCTTTTTCTCTCTTTAGTGCTGACTCTTATTTTTCCTAGGTTACAATTTTGCTTCTTTTACTTGCTCTTTCTGCTAGCCTTTCTACAAGTTCTCTTTGCTAGACAACCCTCTAAGTCTGTCTAAAAGATACATTTAAGCCTGGTGGTGCTGGCACACACCTTTGATCCCAGCACTAGGGAGACAGAGGTAGGTGGATATTTGGGTGTTCGAGGTCAGCCTGGTCTACAGAGTAAGCTCCAGGACAGCGAGGGCTACACAGAGAAATCCTGTCTTGAAACACAGTAACAAAAAAAAATTCCTTTAGGCTAGGATTTTTTGGCACAGTTATGGGAAGGACAAAAGTGCAAAAAATGGAACTAAACAAAAAAGTAATTCTGATGAGTGAAAGCAACGAGTGTAAGGAAAAATGATAGATATTTAAAAACTGAATTTTTTACTTTGAAGTCCATGTAGGCTAAATATAATGTTGACATGGAAAATGAACATGGGTTGAGGTGGTCAGATCTCTCGCTTTGCTGGAGTCATTTCTCTTGAGTCAAATATTCTGTGTGTGTTTTATGTGTGTGTGTGTGAGAGAGAGACAGAGTCTCATTATGTTGCCTAGGCCGGCACTGAACTCCTGGACTCAAACAATCTTTTTGTGTCAGCTTTTTGAGTAGCTGGGGTTACAGCCTTTACCACCACACCCCACCCGTCTTGGCATAGTCACTGAACTCTACAAAGTTCTCTTCAAGAGTAAGACTCCTAGAGATATTTAACAAATTAGTATTGCTCTTAATGATATTATATTTCAAGGTACTAGGGTAAATTAACAAGCAAATAATTTCTACAGTCAACCCTGAGAAAGACTACAACCAACCACAAAAAAAAAAAAAGGAAGTAGCTGACAGATGGAAAATCTCCTAACTTCTAAGTTCTTCTCAGTCCTGGTCTCAGGGAAAAAAATTAAATGTAAACCCACGTACTTTTTCTTGGGTCACCCATTTTTCTAGTATGAGAAGCCAGAGCCAGGCTAATCTCTGAGGGTTGATATCTGGTCTGCATCTGAAAAAGAAAAGAAAGATTTAGCAAAACAGGAGTTTCAACTGACCCTTTCTCTTTTGTGATTTGAGTTTTATATATCAGTTTTCAGTTCAGTTCACTTTAAATCTGAACAAGCAAGTCCTAATGAGAAACTCTCAATTTCAAGTAACAGATCAACCAAACAGAACCATGTAACTTTCAGCTTCCACTGATGCCTGTACTACCTTATCTAATTGTATTGTATCTTCCCAGCTGCGGTACTGTTAGGCTGGAACTCCCAGGCTCAGATATTCTCTTCTGTTTCAGACTCCAGAGTGTCTGGAGCTACAGAAACAGCCTCACCATACCTGGCTTAGTTTTATTTCTTAGGAATACTCCCAGAGAAAGTCACCGTCCATTTGAAATATATGTGTATATGTCTATGTATATGTATGTATACACACACATACACACACACACTCTGTCACTCACTGTTTTGAGACAGGTTTTCATACTGTATCATTTAGGCTGATTTTGAACTCATAGCAATCCTCCTGCCTCAGGTGAGACTCATGTGGTAAACTACCATACCCAGTCCCTAAGTGTACTTTTGAATACCAAAAACAAGTCAAAGACAAAAGAATAAAGGGAATACATAGAAATTCATTTTAACTATATAGTTATAGGAGTTCAGAAGTCAGTAGATTGGGCAGTACCAGCCTAGAACCCAAATTTAAGTGGGGGGGACACCATAAGAGTGATTTGTTTCTCTGGTCTTTATGTGCTAATCCAATAATTCCACAGGCTTATAGCAGAACAGCTAAAGAGATAGAACAAAATAGTACATTTGGCTCCTATGATACTAGTTCATAGCACTGCTAGGAATTTAAAGATGTAGGATGAAGAACCTCGGTTACCAAGAGGCAAGAAGGGGTCACAGTGTAATATACAGTATAATAGGAAGGATGAGAGAATTCATGTGCAATGAAGCAGGACATCTTTATCTTTAACTACAGTAGGGTTAAATCAACCCTCACATGGGTAAAACCTCATAGAATTACAAGGAAAAAGCAAATATAGAGTTAAAAATGGTGAAAATCAAGTAAGATCTTTGCTGTAGCTCATGCACTAAGGTCAGTTTCCTGGTTTTGATGTCTTACAACAGCTGGATGAGATGTCACAACTGGGGAGCTGGAAAAAGGGGTACCCTGGACTCCATTATTTTTCAACTTTTTGTGGATCTACAATTATTTCAAAATGCGAAGTTTTAAGTTAATGCACGTTCAGTCCTTTGTTAAAGCAACACCACCATTAATCTTATGAAAAAGAGGAGAGGGTAGGTTTGTCTTTTGGTGACAAGAAGCAGTTACACCATCTTTTATTGATTTTAAACAAGGAATGATTTCAGGAATCTTTTGGTAGCCAGGCTTAAACTTAGCTCCAGAGGGTAATCCAAGGCCAATGGAGTACGTTAAATGTAAAATACATTAAACAGATAAAGCATCAGAACATTGAAATGTGCTCTACTTCTGCCAACTTTTAAAGAAAGTAGTTGATTGGGGGCATTAAGACCAGTGTCCAAATACTGAACCACCGTGTCTTCCTGAGATCCTGGAAAGGAGGGAGATCGCTTACCTTAGCAGAATGGGACACTGCACCAGCGCCTGCAGGATGACTTCCACCTTTTTGGGGATATCCCCTTGTCCCTTGTGTAGCTGAGGTACACATGCTTGTGCCAACTCCCAGTCGCCCCTCCGCAGGCACTCACAGAAAAATTCAAAAAGTTGCTCCTCGGTAGCGGTTTCCTCTTTTCCAAACGGGTAACTCATTTTCCCAGCACAGAGTGCAGGGAGATAGATAGAGAGGTGTTACGCCGAACACATTCTCAATTTTCTCATTCGAGGAGTACCTCCTAGGAACAGCACACCAGATGAGAAGAAACGAAACTGTTTAGATAAACCACCAGCTATCAGCCCGAAAAGAAAAGGCAGAACTTACTTTTCTAATTATTGTTTTGGGTTTAATTTGACCTGTTACTATCTCCATTCGAGAACCGCCTCTTTCTCTAAGGGGTGGATCCCATCTCCTAACGCAGATCCCATATCTAATAATCTTAATATTTGTGTTAGCCTGGGGCGCAGTCACATAAATTTACTTCCGCATTCGCTCCTGGACATTTTGCTAATAGGATTGATTACAAATCTCGAGGTGGGTGTCTCGGTTAAGATGACACTAAACTCCTTTGGTTTCAGCCTTCTATTAAGGCAGAGGATTAAAGATCAGGAGATCAATCTGGGACTGAACGGGAGAGCCGAAAGGCTGGGGGACAGGGATGCTACCCCTAGCGGGGTCGGAGACAGCACCCTTGCCGTCTTCCCTGCGCTTTACACTCACCTGCTCCGGGAGTCAAATGCATTTTAGCTTCCAGGGCAGCCATGTTTGAGCCCAGTCAGGTGACAGATCCCATTGCGAAGAGTGGTGGAAAGGGGTTGGGATGACGAATGGGAGCGCCACTCTTATTGGCTAAGGAGGAGGAAGATGCAAATCAAGTACCAGATTTATTTGAGTCACGTGACACCTGATCGCTAGGGTGAAGCTACGGAAGAGTTAAAATCACGAGCTACTGGCTGAGGACCCTCCGCAATTATGGTTGCTCTTCGTTACAGTTACGTTTTTCGGGGGAATTGGCGTCAGAAAAAGCTGTCTGTTTTCCACAGCTCCACTCCCGCCACTGTCTCAGTGCCAACCAGTGACAGACGCTGGGGATGTCCACAGGAGTCCTGGATCCTCCTGCATCATTATTCTACTTGGAATATATATTGATTCATACATAAATATATACTTATATATGTTACAATACATAACTATATGTAAATCTGAGGACCGAGGTCGACACAGAGGAGCTGCGCAACCGAAAGCAAAGCGTGAAAAAAGACTTTCGCACAAATTCAGTAATCAAGCCAGTTCTTAATTTTATTATTCTTACCACAGCTGCTTTACAATTAAACCTACTTGATTTTCTTTATTTCATTTTCAACTACACTCTTGTTTTTTTCAACACATATTTTAGTTTGAGAACCTTTAGTTAGCTTCATTTTCACCATTCAAGTTTGGTGAAAATGCAAAATAAAACAAACACTAAGCTCTCTTTCCAAAACTGAAATAGGCAGATAGCCCATACTTTCTCCAACTCCTCAACCCCCAAAAGACTCTTCTCTGGCCCAGGAAGTAACTTAAAAATGCGATTCACTAGGGAAAAGAATTTCCAGGCAAGGTTTTTCTTGCTTCACACTCTTCCTTGACAAGTTCTTTCCCGCGAGTTTGACGTTCAGTTGCGAGTTTGAACTACAATTCCCAGAATGCAGCGGGGCCAACCCAAACTTTTGCCTGCTTCTGATTGGGTGAGTTTCCAGAGTACCGACCAATCAGCATTCCAGTTGTTGCTGCGGGCGCTTTTCTCGGGGTGATTGTGTGAGGGTGGGGGAAAGTTTGAAAGTTCGATGCTGCTGACCTGGTACTGGAGTTTTCTGAGGGGGGCAGTTGTGGGCAAGTGGGTGTGCTTATCTCTTACCTTCTCTCCGGGCCTGTGGATGTTGATACCGGGGTGGCGGAGAGTCTTGGGTGCCGGTCGCACCCTCTACTTCCCGTGGGGCTCGTCCGTGGAACCCCAGCTTGGGTCCTGGGGTTTCAGACTTTCTTTGGGGTGGGTGATGCTTGGAAGCTGCCCTGCTTTATTAGGGCGTTCTGCAGGAGATTTTCTACCTCTTGATGCCTCTCCCTCCTCTTCGGAGCAGTTAGGGCTCTGGGCAAGTTTAGGGACTGTCACACTTATATTGAAGAGTGAGGAATCTGGAGTCTGAGCTCTGGATTAGAATGCGTGCTCCATCCTTGTCTAGTTTGCGCATTTCTCAGCTTAGTGCCTCAGACTAGTTTTATGTGTAAGATGAAGTAAAAACACCCGAAGCATTTAAAATTAGTGTCTGGCGCGTATTAAAGGCCCAATAAATAAATTAACCCCCAACTCCCCAAAAAACAGCTGTTTTTGTTACTTCACTGTTTCTATTGAGCGCCTAATATAAGCCGAGTCTGTGTTGCTATCTATACTGTCTCACATACATACATACAGACAGATAGGCACACATAAACGCGCCGCAGAAAGAAAGACATAAGCTATAAAATCGCACAGATAAGATTAAGGATATATCTGCTAAGCGTGGTAGTAGTCGTGGAAAGGAAGAGACTGATTATTGAAGGTTTTGCGTGCGGAAATGGAAGCTATGTGCTTGAGGAACCTAACATAACCCAACTTACCTTCTGGATGGTCATGCTGGAAGAATCCCATGTTTGTCGATGATGCTTGCCTATGTTGAGCATTAATGCAGCAGCTCTAGAGTAGAAACTGGAGTAGAGACTGGAATTGCCCTTATTTTACACATGAGGAAGACAGTGCTCTGTGAAATCTGACTGAGCCTCCAATCTGATATTTGAGGGAGAGCTAAATAAGGGACCCTCCCTTTTCAAGTTTTTTTTTTATGTGATCCTGAAAGTTTGGAAGTTGTCATGTGGTCTGATAGTCCCACAAAACATTTTAAGCAATGAAACCGACTTGAGGAAGCTACTTCTAGTAGAATTGTGACATTCATCCTATTTTTTTTTTATTTTAGGCCATTTTGAGACTTCTCCCCATCTGTTTCTTCAGCAGCTACAACTTTACTTGTTGCATAGTTGTAGTTATTTGAGTGTATATCTCTCCATCTTTCAGTTGTAAGTACGAACAGCAGAGGAAATGAGTTTTACACCCTTGAGCTCAGCAGAGTGAAAGAAACAAACAAATGGAGAATATTATAATTAGAGAATTTATATTATATTTGGTAGAGTAGAGAATAACTCGAAGCCATAAGCAGTAGTGTGGGCAAGTGATGGGAGTGGTACTATTAAATAGAATGGTTATTGCTAAGGTCTTTGTAATTTTGGGTTATAAGTGTTTTTTGTTTTTGTTATTTGATGGCTTGAACTTACTCATTAAGTGATGTTATTGCCTAGAACTACCTTATCTGAAATGCAGTAGGTAACAGAATAGCAGGTAAGCGTTCTCTTTTCTCTTAAAGAAACAAATCAGCCCTAACAAATTCCCCTTGAGAGAGATAAAGAATGTGTTTTGTTTTTGTGGGGAGAGAGGAAAGTAGGAGATGGGGGATGGAGGGAGAGAAAGAGCACGGGACTTCATGTAATTCAGATAATTTCAATGTTAAACAGAATTGGACTAAGTGGTGGTAGCGGATACCTTAATTCTTGTTTATAGATTTGTTCTTTGCTATAAAGTTTGATTGTTATTGCTTCATTCCATGGAATAATGAGTTCATATTCTTTTATTTCTGGAAGATACTTTGCCATATCAGTGAGATACATTTCTTTGCATGTATTAATACAGAGATTACAACAGTTCTAACTGCCCAAAGGCTAATATTGCATGAGTCTCATTTAGCAAGGTACAAGAAGAACAGAATTTAATTCTATATGGGACAGTAAGCAGCTAGTACAATAGTGAATATATTTATTACTAGTAAAGTCTCAGTTGATTGAGATTTGTTCTGACTCTTAGAAAAAGCAGGGTTAAATAAGATTTGTGTTCCTAAAATGG
Organism: Bramus lutescens; assembly: GCA_001685075.1. Classification (NCBI taxonomy): domain Eukaryota; kingdom Metazoa; phylum Chordata; class Mammalia; order Rodentia; family Cricetidae; genus Bramus; species Bramus lutescens. The sequence goes on from LOEQ01000004.1 coordinate 639,763, forward strand.
TTCAGAGGATAGGTCTGAGTGTCAAACTGCCTGGATGGAATTCTAAATCTACTGTTTATTTTTTTCTGGTGACAGTGGGACATCTGACATTTGCAGAGTAGCTTTCTCATAAGTTAAAAATAACTTTCATTATAATCTGTTGAGAATATTAAATATAAAGTTTGGAGCATGGCTGGTATGTCTAGTTATTGTTACAGTTCAGTGTAGAGTTGCTATTTGGAAATGCATCTTGAAGAGTACATAACCAAATAAAATTTGTAAATAATGCTCAGTATCTTAATATTGTTGTACGTGATGGCTAGTCTTGGTAGTCAGCTTGACACTCCTGAGAAGAGGGAGCCTCAGTTGAGGAGTTGCCTCCATCAGATGGGCCTGTGGGCATTATCTGTGGGGACATTTTCTTTATTATTAATTGATGGGGGAGGGCTCAGGAGTAGGGTACTTGTGAGTGGTCCTACTTCTGACCTAGAATGCCTAGTGAATGAGCAGGGGAAGCAAGCCGGGAAGCAGCTTTCCTCTCTGGTCTCCACTTCTGTTTCTGCTTCAGGCTCTTGCCTGGAGTTCCTGCCTTGGCTTCCCTTGACAATGGAATGTAATTTGTAAGCCAAATAAACACGTTCTTCCCAAGTTGCTTTTGGTCAGCATTTTATCCCAGCAACACAAAGCAATCTAGTCTACAATGTAAATATGAAGTACTGTTAAAGTCATGTAATATCCAAGAATTGTATGGAATCTGTTTTTTGTTGCCTTCTTTCTCTGTAGACATGCTCAATAAGCAAGTGTCTCTCCTACTTTTATTAGCAATTTTTTCATGGTTTGTTTTGTTCATAGAGAAGTCTGAAAGACTTTTTATTTTCTGGGGGCATTTTGTATACTCTGTCTACCATCATTTTTATTACTTTCTGATGTTTTTCAAGATTCTTCTTTGGGAGATCTAGAAATATGAGCAGCAAGAAACTAAGACGAGTGGGTTTCTCACAAGAGCTGTGTGATCGTTTGAGCAGACATCAGATTGTTAATTGTCAGGTAAAAATTTATGATGTGTTTTTAGATACATTTTATATGCAATTTAATTTTAAGTTAACCTTTACTTTTAGACTTGGGTTATGAAGATTTAGGGTTGTAGGGGCTGGAGAAGTGGTGGAGTCAGTAAAGTCCTTGCCGTGTAAATGTGAGGACCTGAGCTTGGATGCCCAACACTGTCGTAAAAAGCTGGGCCTGGCACATCTGAACTGGCTCCAGGAAGGCAGAGACAAGAGGATCCCTGGGGCTTGCCAGGTAGCCAAGCTAGCCACATTGTAATCTCCACATCTGTCCCAGAGGTCAGTTCTTAAAGAGATACTAAAGGAGACATCCAATGTTGACTTCTTGCCTCCACATGCCTAGACAAAAATAAAAGTAAAAACTTAGATGTACAAAAGTAAGCGAAATAATGCTGCTTCTTATAAGTGATTTAGGTTGCATTTCTAGTGGAATTTTATTTACTGAAGTATGATATTTTTGTATTTTAGGATGAGAATGATCATGGCATAAGGAGGTATGCCTGTGCCATTTATCTGGGGTTCCTGAGAAGTTTAATCCACTTATAATTTTTTTATTATTACTTTAGAGATATGACTTAAATGAGATTACAGCAAGGATGATTTCTCTTAGGAGAGACATTGATAATTAGGGTTATTATTATGATTTACTAATGTTGGACATTGAGCCCCAGGTTTAAATGTTCTGCAACTGAGTTATACCCCAATCCAGAAGTAAATTTTAAGGATAAATGTATACAACAGAAGTTGCTTTTTTCTTTTTTACCTTTTCAGATGCTACATCTTTAAATACAGTAATGAAGAAAGTCCCTCGTAGGAGGGCAGATTAGGGCCTAAGTTTTATTTTAGGATTTTTGTCTTTAATAAACATTTTTATAACATATAATTTTTGTGGATTGTTTATTTCAGGGATATCTTTGTTTATTCTGTTAATACATTTAATAATCATGTTTATATTTTAAATAGTTTAAAAAGCATAAATTTAACATTTTATTCTGTATTCTGAATTAAATATTAAACATTCCTATTCTCTCAGTTGATAAATGCTTTTCTCTGAGTTATCTTTTAGCCTAAAAGACAAACACTTTTTAACCTGTTTCTTTCTGGGCATATATCTGAACCCAAACTCAAGACAGTGCTGACATAAACTTGGACTGGGTGTTTCTGTTCATGATGTTGCTTGATGTATCTTCTGAGACATGCCAGCTGGACTGTGTAATAGTGTAATAGATGGTCTGTGTAATAAGACTGCCTTATATCTCTGAGTTAAGGCCTAGAAGAAGCTCAATGACAGAATCTAAAAGAGGCATGTATCTTCTCTCTGCAATAAATTTTACTTCTGTTTAGAGATGAGCAGTGATAACTCAAAGTTTCTTTATATTTGCATATCTTTTAAATTAAAAGAGCACATGATGAAAATTACTTTTCAATTCTTATGTCTTTGCTACACATGTATGTTAAATATTTATTTTTACCTTTTTTCTTTTTAGGACTTTTTAGATCTCTCCCCACTGGAACTTATGAAAGTGACTGGCCTGAGTTATGGAGGTGTCCATGAGCTTTTGTATATGGTCAGCAGGGCCTGTGCTCCCCAGATGCAAACAGTACGTGTAACTCAACAACGAGGGGCATTACCCCCTTTAGGGTCAGGGCAGCTCCCTCCTGTGCTTAGCTAAAATGTAAAGGATGACAGACAAAGACACTGGGGTTGGAGAAGGGCCGGGAAGTGTCTGGCCTTTGCTGTAGCAAATGCACAGGCTGAGAGGGGCGCTTGTTCAGCGGTAGGCGGGCTGTGCCTGCAGAACCCAGGGAGTTACTGCAAAGATGCCGACAGAAAGAAGCAGGAGGCAGCATGAGGTCTTGTAGACCATGCTAAGGATTTGGGACATTATTTCAAAAGTAGTAAATCATAAAGGGGAGAGTTAGTGCATTTGAAGAAGATAGGTCTTGAATGCACATTGAAAACAAGTGAGAAATTATTCAGAGTCTACTGAAGTATCTGTTATGGTGTTGTGGAAATAGTGGGTAATGGGTTATTAGTGTGGTATTGTAGCAGAGGCTGAAGTACTGATCACTTGTTTTTTTTATAAGATTTATTTGTTATGTATACAGTATTCTGTCTGCTTGTGTGTCTGCACGCTAGAAGAGGGCATTAGATCTCATTATAGATGGTTGTGAGCAACTTCTGGGAATTGAACTCAGGACCTCTGGAAGAGTAGCCATTGCTCCTAACCTCTGAGTCCATCTCTCCAGCCCCATAAAAATTATTTTCTTTTTCTTTTATTACTTAAAAAAAAAGCCAATCCAAATTCCCACTCCCTCCCCTCTTCCTACTCCCCCCCTCCACACACCCACCCCACAAAAATTATTTTCATTGCTACTTCATAACTAATTTTGCTACTGTTATGAATTCTAATATAAATATCTGTGTTTCTTGATGGTCTTAAAGGGTTTGTGACCCACAGGATGAGAACCTCTGTTCTAAGCCATCCTTAGTATCTCCTCAAAATGATAATTTGTGGGGTTGGAGAAATGACTCAGCAACTAAGGACACTGGCTGCTCTTCCAGAGGACCCATGTTTCATTCCTAGTACCCACATAGCAACTCACACTATAACTCCAGTTCCAGGGGATCCAGTACCTTCTTCTGGTCTCTTTAGTCACCAGGCATGCACGTGGCTCACAGACACACATGCAGGCAAAACACCCATATGCCCAAAATAGAAACTAAACAAAATACGATAGTTTGTTATAGTTACCAAAGATGGGTGGATTTAAAATAGAGAAAGTTGTCTCACAGTCTGGCTCAGGCACAGCTGTACCCTCTCTGGAGTGTCTAGGGGAGAATCCCTTTCTCGCCTCTTCAGTTGCTGAAGAATGTTGGCATTCCTTGACTTGTGGCCACTCTCCCTCTGTTCCATCTTCACATCATCATCTTCTATTGACGTTGCCTTTGCCTGCTGTGTCTTAGAAGAGTACTTTTGTTGTCGTTTGTGGTCCACACATAATCCAGGATTGTCTCCTCATCACAAGGTCTTTAAGTTATTCACATCCGAAGAGACCTTTTCTCCAAATATAGTCACATTCACAGACAAACTCCGAGGACTTGGTGTAGGTATCTTTTAGGGGCCATTTCTCACCCATCTCTCCAGCCTCCTTCAAGCTGTACTTCACAAACAACCTGAGTTTGAGATGATCCCATGGCATGTTGCCTGCCCCAGAGCTCCTGGTGGGAAACTCCTACTTCCTTCTCCTGCTTGGTTCTCCAGCCTTGTTACAAGCTGTCCTGCTGCCACAGTCCGTTTTCCAGCCATCCTAAGTGAATCTATTTAATTATTGTGGTTTGCAGTTTCCATTAGCTTCTGCTTCTTTCCCACTTCTTGGTCTTTCTGTGTGCATCCTTGCCTCTTTGGCAGGAATGTTCATATTCCTTTGCTCATCTAACAGTGGATTCAGAGTTTTGCACAGATCCCTAGCTCTTCAGTGAAGCCCTCTAGACCACCATGTCTGGGTTAGGGGTCATTAGTTTGTAAGTCTAATATGTTTGTAAGTTAACAGTGTTGTCACCTGGTGTTTGAATCCCACAGTCCTTGTTTTGCAATAAGCCTGTGAGCATGGTAGCTGTTTGTTATAGTCCATCCTTATAATTTAGCATGGTCATCGGCACTGGGTAAATATTCACTGCTAAAATGAATAATAGAGGAAGGAAAGCTGAGTTATGGTTACAGAGTTGGTTTGTAATAGCTGAACGGAACTTAATGATATTCTTTTTTAGGCTTATGAGATAAAGATGCAGAGGTCTGCTGGTCCCTCCCCAGCGTTCCTATCTACTACCCTTTCTGCTTTGGATGAAGCCCTGCATGGTGGTGTGGCTTGTGGATCTCTCACAGAGGTAACGGAACCCATACCTTCTTCTATAAGTATCAGCACCAGGTGGAATGTTTAGTTAAAAAAACAAACAAACCATCAATTACCTAATGCAAATGAATGTGAATTAAGTCCTAAGTACTTTGCTGGTGTAATCCTCTAGCCAGTATCAGTATAGTTGTTTTCTAAACAGAGGCATTAAACAAATCGTTGCTGACTGACTAGATGTGTCCCAGTTTTTGATTCTTTGAATTGCTTTAGAAAGTGATGAGTATTGGGGTCTGAGGAGGTGGCTGAGTGGGCAGAGTCTTTACGCTTGCCTTAAAGTCTGGATCAACAGCACCCATGTAAAAGCCACGTAGTGGTGTATGTCTGTGATGCCAGTGCAGCGGAGAGTAGCTGAGTCTGTCTCAAAGCACAGGATGGAGGAGTAGAGGAAGACGTCAAGTGTTGATCACATGCTCACACACCTGCACATGCACACACATGCATGAAAACACGTGCATGCATGCAAACACAATATTCTGAATAGTATTAGGAGGGAATTTAAAATAGGATCACTACTTAGCAGATTTATAGTACGAGCCAATTTTGATAATATTTTAGGAAATAATATATTAAACTATAGTGAGCTATTTTTGTTTCTTGCTATTGATAGCATTTGATTCTAGGAAGCAATAACTTACTGTATTATTTTATGTTGCATAATGAATTATGTTCAAGTTAAGTGGCATGAAGTAACAATTAACAGTGCCTTTGGGAGTGTCTGAGCTTAGTAACGTTGGCAGTGCCAGTAGTCAGCCACAGCTCAAGATGCCCAGAGGAGCTCACTCCTAGGGGCGTCACTGGCAGTCTGGTGCTTTTTTTTTTCTTTTTTAATTCTTCCCTAAGTGGGGTCTTCATAGTCTGTCTTATCTTCTCTTGACATGCTGGCTAATTTCACTCAGGGTGAGTAATACAAGACAGCAAGCTGGAAATGGTGTTCTTGGTAATTACACCACTGCTCATGACAGGTTCTCTTCATTGTGAGAACTGGAAGTCCAGCTCAGGGTCAGGGAAAGGAAATTTAGGCTCTGCCTATTGAATGAAGTTTCAAGCTGAAGGCACTTCAGGATCACTGTGTCTCTTTTCCTTGAAAGTTGCATTGGTGTGTATGGATGTGGCACCCGTAGGCTGTCTATCAGTAACTCCTGAGAACTTGCCTGTAAATTTTAGAAGCAAACTTCTAAGAGCAGACACATTGTGTGTGTGTGTGTGTGTGTGTGTGTGTGTGTGTGTGTGTGTGCGCGCGCACATGTATGTATGTGTTTCTGGGTATCAAACACAGGGCCTCAAGCATATTATACAATGACTGGTTCACTGAGCTACATCTCCAGTGTTTTCTTATAGTTCTCATAATCATAATTTAACTGTAATGTTTTTCTTAAAGATTGGAATCCTGCTTTAGGGAATATTTTATTTTCTATATTCCTCGAGAGGTTTAAATACTACTGTGACTAGTTAGGTGCCTATGAAATTAATAGCTGATGAATGAATAACCTAATTGAAGGGCTTGTTGTTGTGTATGTTGCCACCAGATGGTGCCAAAATTACACTTTGCACAGTCATTTTGAGGTGAGGCTGGATCAGGGCAGTTAAGGACTATAGGACTGATGGAGTTATGAGTTTACATATAGAAAAAATGAATGTGAAGACGATTAGCAGATGCATGTGTTTCATCTTTGAATATTGTAGTGATTTTCCCACCTTGTCACTTTCATTCACTTCACTAATTAATTCTGTTTGAATTCAAGTGAAGTTATAAGCCTTTGGGTGTTTTGTTATGGTCCATCTAGCTAGCTTATAATGCTGATTAGTAACAAATCTTTTACTTTCTGCCCTCATTAGATCATTTTAAAAATCTTTGGGGCCCTTTCAGTTAAAATAGCTTACCTGCATCCCAGGTTTTTACCATTCTCTGGGGTTTCCTTTAGTTACATAGGAGGAATACAGTTTTTGTTTTGCTTAGTTTTGAACTTTAAAATCCATATATTTGTGATTAAGATTCATATCTCATGTCTCCTTCATAAATTGCTTTTCTCATTTAATGTTATTTCTAAGGGTTTTTTTTCATGTTGCTTCAGGTAGCAAGACCATAATTTTTATTGCTGTATTATATTTTATTTTGAAAACATGTCACAGTTTACTCCTTTTGTTATTAGTGAACATTTGGGTTGTTTCTCATTTGCTGCTGATATGAATAGGTCCTATGAAAATTTTTATACACAGCTGCTGGATAACATAGGGAAGTTTTTTATCTGGGGTAGGGATTGTAGAACCACCACCCGGGAGTTAAATTCAGCTCACTGCCTGTTTGTGTAAATAAAGTTTTATGGCCAAGCTCATTTGTTTACATTTTGTGTGTGGTTGTCTTGTGACATAAGGGTAGAGTTTAATTAGTTGTGGCAGAGACCATATGGTATACGAAGCCTGAAGGATTTTCTGTGTGGCCACTGGCCCGAGTGTCTGCCCTGGAGTGGTTAGGTGGTTGCAGGGTGTGCACACGGATAACCTCACACAGTCAGGACTAGTGTTCCTCTTGAGTGCTGTGCTGACTCATACTCCCACCATCCGAGTGCAGAAATTCTCCCTGGCTTGGTATAGTCAGACTTCTGTCCATCGTAAGGTCTTAGTTTTATTTTTCCTAACTGCTAATGATCTTTTAGATGTCATTTGGACACTTTAAGAACAACTTTTGCAGGTGTAATTTAAGCAGCTGGAATCCAAGCATCGTACACGTCTAGCCGTCCAGTCACCACTGCAGTCACAGGCGGGAAGCTTGCATCCTCTTGCTTTCACTTGTAGCAGATTCTCACTTCCATCCTAAGACAGGCAAACGCCAATCCATTTTCATTCTCTATGATTTGCTTCTTGAAGCATTTCACATAAATGGACTCATGCAGCTCCTAATCATTTCTGTGTAGTTTCTTCCACATGGCATTTTTAAGGTAACTAAATGTTATAGTACATATAAGGAATTTGTTCTTTTTAATCATGAATATTCCACTGCACAGATTTTTTTTGTGTACTATTCATTAGTTGATAAGTATTGGGTAGTTTCCAGTTTTCATCTGTTATAAATAACGTAACATTTATGGGTATGTTTGTGTAAAATAGATTTTTGTTAGTAAATATTCACCTAGGAGTGAATAGAAAGATAGAATTATGTAATATACTTGGCTCTTTAAGAATCTGCAAGACTGGTTTCCAAAATGATGGTAGCATCCTGCATCTTCACTGGAATGCACAGTGTATTTTTCAATGCACTCTCACCAACACTTAGCACTTTTTTTTTTCTGATGCTAGGTTTTCAATCTAGGCCCTCACTCATGCTAAGTACAGTCTGCCATACATCTATGTCAGTGTGCACCAATGCCTGTTTCTGTTTTACTTTAGGTCCTCTCATGAATGTATAGGTTATTTCTCTGTGGTTTTGTTTTATATTTCTCCAGTGTATTCATCTTTTTGTCTGTTTGTCTCTTTCAATGCAGGTTCTGGCTGTATAGCTCAGGCTGGCTTTGAACTTGTGATCATCTTGCTTCCTAAGTACTGTGATTACAGGTGTACACCATCCATACCCAGCTTCTTCATTTTCTAAGAATCATCTTTTACTTTTATGTTTTTTTTTTTTAAAACTTATATGCCTGGTGCCTGCAGAGGCCAGAAGAGGGAGTTGGATTCTCTGGAACTAGAGTTACAGATAGCTGGGAGCAACTATGTGGGTACTGGGAACTGGGAACTGGACTCAGATCCTGCAAGAGCAGCGAGTGCTCTTCTCTATTGAGCCATTCCATCAGCTCCACATCTTTAACTTTTTTTTTTTTGTTTGTTTTTCAAGACAGGATTTCTCTGTGCAACAGCCTTGGCTGTCCTGGAACTAGCTCTTGTAGACCAGGCTGGCCTCGAACCCACAGAGATCCACCTGTCTCTGCCTCTGAGTGCTGGGATTAAAGGCATGCGCCACCACCGGCCGGCTCACATCTTTAACTTTTAATTGAATTGTTAATAAAGTTGATTAACGTTATATTGGGGTCAGCGATGTGGCTCAGTGGGTAAAGAAGAAGCTTGCTATCCAGCCTGGTGTTCAAAGTGTGATCTCAGGAACCCACATAGAGAGGGATGAGAAAACCATCTCAAAGGAAGTGTTCTTTGTACCTCCTCTACATGTATGCACACAGTAACAATATATACATTAACTAAAATAATTACTGTAGTGGGCATCACCCTTGCTGGCTTTAAAAGGATTATGCTTCTCATATTTTATCATTAAAAATGATGGTGAGTCTCACTGAATCAAGTGACAGAACTTAGCAAGATGAGCAATGTTAGGTTACTGAACCTGTTAATTAATTGCACTATGATTATATAAGAGAATATCTTTATTAGGAAGTACACACTAAAATATTTAGTGAATTACTGATGTATACACCAACTCAGATAGTTGAAAGAAATAGGTTATCGTACACATAAATATGTAGACTTGGGAGAGGGCAATAAAATGATAAACAAATGGGAAAATGTTAACTTAGTAGGTGTGGGAAATGAAAATAAATGGTTTCTGGTATTCTGTTGTTACTGTTAGTTGTTGTATAAGTTTAAAAGTAATTTCAGACAGATAGTGAAAGAAAATCATGCAACCCATAATTGTTCCATGTGTGCTTGGATAGAATAATTGTTCTCTAATTTTTGGTTTCTTCTGTATATGATCATTAAATTAAGCATGCTGTTTAAAAGTTATTTCCAAGGGCTGGAGAGATGGCCCAGCAGTTAAGAGCATTGGCTGCTCTTCCAGAGGTTTTCAGTTCAATTCTCAGTATCCAAATGCTACTCACAATCATTTCCACGGGATCCAACACCCTCTTCTGGCCTCCATGGGAAGTACACACATGGCGCTTAGCCTTGTATGCAGGCAAAACACCCATAAACATAAAAGGAGTAATAATAATAAATGTTTTGAAGGTTATTTAAACCTACTTTATCTTTATTGATCCCTCCCAAGTTAATATAATACCTCTTCCGGGAGAGTTATTTAGCCTATTTCATTTTGGTGTAGACAAATTTTCTTTTTGTTGTACATATTTTGAGCATATTTTATTTTATTATTTATTTATTTAACAGCCCTAGCTGTTCTGGAAATAGCTCTTGTAGACCAGGCTGGCCTCGAACTCACAGAGGCCCACCTGCCTCTGCCTCCCTAGTGCTGGGATTAAAGGTGTGTGCCACCACTGCCTGGCTTGAGCATATTTTATTAAGTTAAACTAAGGACATCCAGAATTGCCATGTACTCCCGGAGAAACAAATGACATGGATCATCTATGTAGCACTTGTCACCATTACAGTTTTACTGTGTGTGATTCTTTAGTGTGTATCATCTTCACTGCATAATAAATGCAAAGTGGCAGTGATTGTTTCATTATTTTTTCTTATTCCAATTACATTATTAACATACGTACAAGGTACTTAATTAGTCCCCATTAAATGAGGGCATTTGGTTTTCTTTCTTACTTCTTTGCTTTCTTTATGTATCTCTGGCTGGCTTGGAACTAGCTATGTTGATGAGACTGAACTTGAATGTGGAGACCTGCCTGCCTCTGATTTCTTAGGGCTAGGATTAAAGGTGTGTGCTACTGTGCTTGATTTCTTTATTTTTAATACTTGTCTAGTTCTTGTTTACTCTGATATTTTGGTTCCTGTTGCCTGTCCTCCCCACTTATTTGATCATGCAATTAGCAAAGGTTTAGGAGGATTTTTTGTTTTTGTTTTTTAATTTTAAAGATTAGTCCCTGGTGGTTTAGTGGCTAGGATTTGTCG
>LOEQ01000004.1:665202-678043 GCA_001685075.1 Bramus lutescens
TGGTGCCCTCTTCTGGACTTCAGGCATACATGCAGACAGAATATTGTATACATAATAAATAAACATAAAAAAGCATTTATATTTTTATATGACAGTCTATACCCATTTTTTACTGTACCTGTTCAGAAGTTTTCTCTGTCTGAACCCAGACTTACTGGGTGCATGCAGTATTCTCTGACCACGGGAGCCAAACCTTAAAGGGTCAGGCAATCTGCCACATGGTTCTACTTAGCACATGGCTCTGGCAACTGGCTCTACCCCAGCTTGGGTTTGTGAGAGCTGAGCCTCAAGCCTGTAGGCAGCAGCTGGGAGCCACGCCTCTGTATGCCATGAACACCAGCCAGCCTAGGAAGCCATGTCTGTGTGTGTTTGGAACTCTTTTTTTTTCTTTTAAGCTTTCTCAGGTCCTATGTGGATATTTGTGCCTCCACTTTGGACACCATATGTAGTCAGATTTTCTTGTTGGGACCACCAACTCCCAAATAATGACATGGAGACTTATTATTAATTACGAAAGCTTGGCCTTAGTTTAGGCTTGTTTCCAACTAGCTCTTATAACTTAAATTAACCTTTTTTTTTTCATTAATCTATGCTCTACCACGTGGCTTTTTAACCTCTCCGATTTTGTGTGTCTGACTTTTGCAGTGTCTCACTGGTATCTCCTGCTGCACCAGATTCTTTCAGTTTCTCTTTCTCCCTGGAAGTCCCGCCTAGTCTCTCTTGCCTAACTATTGGTCATTCAGCTCTTTATTAAACCACCCACAGTGACACTTCTTCACACACTGTAAACAAATATCCCTCAACACATCCCTGACTGTGGGTGGAATGGGAACAGACGCCAGCACTTTCCTGTCATGGTGGACTTGCCCTGGACTGGGCTCAGACATGCATTTCTCCTTGAGTTGCTTTTGCAGGTGTCAGCAATAGGAAAGGTAATTGACACCCAAGGGAATTTCAAAGGTAGGGTTTTTTTTTTCATCCTTCAGGGCCCTGAAGTTTTCTGAGCTTTGTTTTTTTCCTCCCTCTAAGAGGGAAGGCTTCAATATAGAGGAAGTTACAAGTAGCAGTATAGCAACAGGAGGCAGTCTTCTGCATTTCTGCATTTGTGAAGATGTGGGGTTGTATTCCTTTTCTTTGCATATGTCCTTAATTATATTTTAGATTTCTCATATTTACTTTTTTCTCATCTTTTTCTGTATTTATTATTACACTATAACAATAATAGTGTTATTATTTACATCAGAGGCAGGGTGGAAATATATGATTTTAGTCCCTTTATGTTAATTCATGTTACATAATTCATAAGAAGGTCATTTGAGAATAGTGGTGAAAACTTACATTGTTTTTAGTTTTTTATTGCATTCTTCATACACTTTGTGAATTGAGGTGAGATTGCTCCCACACAGAATATGTTTTGAGTTCTGGTGAGGGTAAGGTGCAATCTGAGTTGCAGTGCCTGTGGTATAGCCACCTTCGGGAGTCTGCTGTGGTGGATCATGCATGGAGCCTACTCTTTAGTGTCTGGCTATGTTATTTGTACTGTTGCAAGTCTGTTTGACCCTGTTAGAAGTACAGGAGAAGGCTGGTCAGTGAGTTATGTAAGCTGTTTGCTGCAAGTCAACTGAACGCTCAAAGAACAGTGGCTTGAACAAAATGAGTTCATTTTTCTCACAAGTAAGGATCTGGTTCAGCTGCTCAGTGATGACAGGGTCCTAAGGCTGGTTTATTTTAGGCATCTATCTATATCCATTTTGTGCTTAAGTTAGCGGGAACAGAAAGGGCTAGCCACAACTTTCATCAGTAAAATATCCTTTTTAAAATTTTGGTTACTTATTATCTGTCTGTCCGTCCGTCCGTCCGTCCGTCCGTCCATCCATCCATCCATCCATCCATCCATCTATCTATCTATCTATTATTTTTGAGACAGTGTCTCTACATAGCCCTGGATATCTTAGAACTCACTATGTCGTTTTGGCTGGCCTCGAACTTGCCTGCTTTTGCCTCCTGAGAGCTCGGATTAAAGGCGAGTGCCATCATGCCCCCCACCCCCTTTGAAGGATACCTTCTTTTCTCATCTTCTTCTCTGAATATGTTTTCTTAGGCATAGTAATTCTGCAGATTCTCACTAGACCACGTATCTGTGGGAATATGGGAAAGTGGGGGCAAAGGTTATCCAGCAATTGTGATGATTGGTGAGGGCCTGCTTATACTGCTGCTTGAATAAAAGTGAGACTCATAGCATGAGGAACCGGAAGTGGGTTGGACTGGTAAGTTGTGGTGTTTAACCAAAGCTTAGATTGTTTCTAGATTTAGAGAAGAGATAGATCATGTAATAGGAGTCTCCAAAGGAATTTCAGGGAGTGCAGAGATGCTAGTTGTGGACTCACTTCTCTGGATTATTCAGAAAAGCACCTGTTTTTGTTTGATTTACCTAGTAGACATCTGCTTAAAGCACAGCATAGTCTTAGCTGCCATAGGTTCACGTACACCTTGACAATATGGGTAAGTAAATAACCCACTGACCCAGATCTGTATTCCAACTATGAGAATTCCTGTACATATGAATGATAAGCATTATGTTATGTTTATTGATGCCAAGTAGGAAAAGAGAATTGGTAGCAGCAGTGGGGGTGCAGCTGAGTTTAGCCTGAAGAGTTCTCTTGGAGGGACCTTCATTGGCTCTGCCTGGGATCTTGACTCAAACTACAGGAGCTTCACCATGAGTCAGCATGTAGCAGAGTTGGGATTACTTAGGGCAGGGAAAGAATGCCTTCTTTAGACTTGAGAGGGTGAGTAGAAACCCCTAAGTGTCTTAACAATAGCTGTATGTATGATTTGTGGCTTGTGGAGTTACATTGTTCATAGGATGTAATTTATAATCAGGGTCCATGAGGAACTCAGTTTAAAAACTAAGTAAAAGGAAAGAGCTAGTTTGCTTATTTTTTATCTTAAGGAATTAATTTTATTTGTGAAATTGTAGGGCGGTTGATAGTGTATTCAGGTTTATGGCTGGGGAGGGTTGATGAGGTTGAACCCAAAGGTAACACATGCTTTGCCTTAAGCATGGTTCATTAGCGGTTTTAACATTTTTGTTTCAGTTGATCTCAGAAACAGTATTAGCTCTGCAGGCATTCTTTATAGCTGTTTTTAATTAATGAATTAATTAATTAATTTTAGTTCTTGATTCTGCCAAGAGTATATGCATGCAGTTGCATGTACATGTATTTGTGTACCTGTGTTAGGTTTTTTGGTGTGTATATGTATGTGTGTCTTTATGTGCATGTAGACCCCAGAGAACAGACAATCTTGGGTGCCATTCCTCAAGTCTATTTACCCCCCTTAAAATTTTTTATTATGGATGTTTGCCTGTGTGTATGTTTATCACTTGTGTGCTTAGTGCCTGAGGAGGTCAGAAGAAGGTATTGGATCCCCTGGATTTAGACTTACAGGTGGTAGGAATAGAACTTGGGTCCCCTGGAAGAACAGCAAGTGCTCTTAACGATTGAGCCACTCTCATTTTTTTTTAAAAATTGAGATAAAGTCTCTCACTGGCCTAGCCTGGCTCTCTGGGGAGTTCCAGTGACCTGCCAGTTCCTGCCTGCCCAACCTGAGATTATAAACCTATGCTGTCACTCCTGGCTTTGCTACACAAGTTTTGAGGATTGAACCCAGGACATCATGCTTGCAATGCAAACACTTTACCAACTAACTGAGCCACCACCCTACCTCTTCTTTTTGTTTCTGACACAGTCTTGCTGTATAGCTCAGGTTGTCTCCCCTTCTCCATTTCTAGTGCTGGGGTTAAGGCCTTGAGCCGCCCCAGCTCTTAGTCTTTTGTAGCCCTTCAGTTCTGCTCTTATAGTGCAAAAGCAGCTGTAATAGGAAGTGAACCAAGTAGGTGTTCAAATAAGACTTTATTAACAAAAACAAATTATATGCTGGCTTGGTTTACAGTACATAGTGTTTGACAACCTCTATTTACTCATTTAAGTAAATTTATAAGATTATGAATAGCTGTTTCAGGGGGCTTTAATAATGCCATAGCCTGTACAGTTTCTGGTCTTTTGTTAGTGATTTACGTTCCTAGTAATTAAACATTTTAAAATTTTCTGTGTCTGAGTGCTTGCCTGCATGTGTATATCTGTGTGAGTCCATGGTGCCTACAGAGGCCAGAAGAGGGCATTGGATCCCCTTGAAATGAAGTTGCAGAAGGCTGTAAGCTTTCAAGTGGGTGCTGGCTTGAAACCAAGTCCTTTGGTTTCAACCTTAGAGCAGACTTAAAATAAGAGATTTACTATTTTATATTTTCTGTGTATGAGTGTGAGCTGGCATTTGGGTGTTGGGTTGAAACCAAGTCCTTTGGAAGTGCAGTCAGTGCTCTTAACTGCTGGACCATCTCTCCAGCCCTTTTTTTTATTTTCCATAATTTCTAAGTTGGATGTTAGATACTGGATTTAAATATATAGCTTTAAAGCATCAGCTTTTTGTTTCAATATATAGTTAAGATTATTTTGATCATTTAAAAGCTGGCCCTTCCCTTTTGTTCAACAGATCCCAAGTGGTCTTTAAGCCTTGATATTGTGAAGCCCATCTGAGGACTCCACTAGTGGCCTAGGGTATAATGAGATCTCCGTACTCCCTGTTGGCGTGGGAATGTGCACTATTCTCATTCTGTGTGAGTGCTGGGAAGTGTTTAGTCTCTGTGTTTTCTCCTGGTCCCTTCTGAGTAGTTTCCTTCCATACATTATGCGTACTGGTTCTGGAGCATACCCATCCACAGCTCCCCTCCAGAGCCCACACCTCCTTTTCTGTATTTGCACCAGTTTGGCCTTCCCAAACTCTGATCTCATCTTTGCTCAGGTTCCACCAGACTCACTTTGGCTTCCCTTTTTTGTTTTGTAGAATGGAAAGTGCCTCTGGTGTGAGCCTGGGACACACTTCAGGTTCCTATTAGCTTCCTTTCTCATGAGGGTCACAGTTTTGAACTATTGTTCAGTGTGTGAAACTGTTATGTCAGATATTTTGTCTACTTTTCTAGCTGTTGATGCTATCAGGGCAATTCCCAAGCCAGTTAATCTTTTGTGCTCAGAAGTAAAAATCTCCCTATTATTTTGTCTTGAATTCATTCCATACTGGCTTTATCTCCTATCCCTATATTGAAATTGATTTTCAAAACTTTATTTAACTCAGTAGTATTTAAAACATAGCCATGTGTTGCTTAATGATGGTGGTATGGTTTGAGAACTGTATCACTAGACAATTTGTCTTATGTTTCTGTTAGAGTGTACTTACACACACTGCATAGTGTGTGTTCTTTATAGATATGGTCTCTGTATGCAGTCAAGACATGGTGAGCAAAAACAACGTGAAGCTGCTGCATTGTGTTTTACAGAACTTAAAAATGCTGTAATGGTGATTGCTAGCAGAGTAAACACAGCTTTCCATTGCCATTACCAAGTGTTATAGACTGTGCATAATTGTATATCCTGTGCTTTTACATGACTAATAACATAGTAAGTTTTGTACATCATATATATGTATAACAGGTATAAACCTGTTGAATAATGTGTTGTTCATGGACAATATGTTGGCTGTGACATCTCTAGGAAGTGGGACTGTTCCGGCCCCATCTTGGATCCACTATGTGTGTAGTCATATAGCATTGTTGATTGTTGTCGATTGTTCTTCGAACAGTTCTTCCCTTTAGCTGTGTTCTTAGCAGCAGTCAGTCTTTCTTGATTTGATTCCTATCTTCTGACTTCTTTCATCTGTGTTGCTGGATCCTCAAGTTTTCATCTTCTAAGTCTTGGAAAACCCTAGAACTCAGTTTTGGAATCTTGTTCCTCTTCTCTCTGTTCTTAGTCCCTGATATCCAATCTCATGATTTTAACAAACTTCTTGATTAGCAGAAGGGTCATGGATTCATGTTCTGAGCTTTCTCACAACCCCCAGATTCATATACATTTGCCACTTGACATAATAGCATGTTATAATTATGTTTACATATGTGGAAAATTGATATAGCTGAAGATCAAGTCTGGAGTCCTCCATAAAAAGTAGAACACAGGAAGAACACCAATAACTGAAATCCTGATCGAATCTCCATTCTTCTAGATATTCATCCAAGTAATCAAATTCTTCCTTCTCTCCCTCTGAATTATAATCTAGGTACTTCTGATTATCTGAGGTGTTATTTCCCTAGGTCAAGTCACCATCATTTTTTTTTGTGTGGACTGCAGTACTAGCTCATCTTGTTTTCATCCTTGCCCTTTCTATAGCCTTTTCTCCATTTGACATCTAGAGCAAACTGTGTGTATGTGTGTGTGTGTGTGTGTGTGTGTGTGTGTGTGTGTGCACATGTGTATGCACATGCATGCACTTCTGCCTGCTTATGGAGGACAGAGGAGGATGTTGTTGTCCTGATGTGTATCATTCTTTCCCCTATTCCTTTGAGGCAGGATTTCTCACTGAACTTGGACCTAGCCTAGCCTCTATCAAGCCTCAGCCATCTTCTGGTCTCTGTCTCCACAGTGGGGATTGGAACTCAGGGTCTCATGCTTGTATAGAAGCACTCCTGCATGCTGAGCTATCTCCCCAGACTCTAGAGCAGACTTAAAAAAAAGAGATTTATTCATTATTTTGTATCTTATGTGGTGAATGTTTTGCCTGCATGTATGTAGAAGCAACATGTATGTGCCTGATACCAGAGACCAGAAGAGGGTGACAGGCACCCTAGATCTGGAGTTAAGGATGATTTTGAGCCACCATATGAGTATTGGGAAATGAATTTCATCTTCTAAAAGAACCGCAAGTGCTTTCTAGCACTAACCCCCCCCAGTAGTCTTTTATTATTTATTTATTTTAATTTTTTAAAGAAACCTATGTGGGATGTGATGGCTGAATGGTTAAGGTGATGGACTTTTGAAAAGGAAATCTGATGGCGTCAGTTCTGCTCCCAGACTTCTCGTTTTTCTTAATAAACTCCAAACAGATGACCACAGATCTGAGGCTCTGAGGGGACCTTGATCTCTGGCTAGCCAGCTCTCTGGCTTTCCCCCGTTCATCTTCCCCCTGCCCCCTGTGTTCCAGCTGTATTATCCTTTCACTCCTGCCACTGACGCGAGGATCGTCTCTGCTGCAGATTCCTGTTCTTTGTTCTCTTGCTCATCTGGACAGCTCTGCGAGGAATACCACTTGCTTTCACCCCTCTGTCCCCTCATCCTGCTTCAGTTTTCTTTAGAGCACTGGAGCTGGCCTCTGATATGTTTATTTGCTTTTCTCTCCTTCCGGAGTGTCTTAGATGAAACACATGACCAAAGAGCAAGCTGGGGAGGAAAGGGTTTATTGGGTTTATGCTTCTACAGCACTTCAAAGGAAGTCAGGACAGGAACTCAAACAGGGCAGGAACCTGGAGGCTGAAGCTGATGCAGAGGCCATGGAGGGTGCTGCTTACTGTTTTGCTATGGCTTGCTCAGCCTGCTTTCTTATGGAGCCCAAGACCACCAGCCCAGGGACTGCACCACCCACAATAGGCTGGGCCCTCCCCATCAATCACTAATTAAGAAAATGCTCTACAGGCTGGCCTACAGCCCAATCATATGGAGGCATTTTCTCAATCGAGGTTTCCCTCCTCTCAGATGGCTACAGTTTGTGTCAAGTTGACATAAATCAAGCCAGCCCAGGGAGAATGTAACTTTCTTCCTCCCCACTGTCCTCATTTCCTTTGGTGGGATGTTGTAATGCCATGTGCTCAGTACTTACAGCAGTGCCTGGAACACGGCATAGGTCCTCAGTAAATCCTGAATGAGTGGATTTTATTTTCTCGTATTATTTTTTTGGTTTTTCAACACAGGGTTTCTCTGTGTAGCCCTGGCTGTCCTGGAACTCACTCTGTAGATCAGGCTGGCTTCTCACTCACAGAGATCCATACACCTGCCTCTGTCTCCGAAGCGCTGGAATTAAAGGTGTGCACCACCATGCCTGGATGAATGAATTTTAAGTAAATCTTTTCAAAGGAATGCTTTTTATTAAAAGTTATCCAGTAGGTGGCACTCTTTTCAAACTTAATGTGATTATGTTGGAGGACAGGATAGGTTTTTCTGTTGCTTGTCCTGAAAAACAAGGTCTTGTGAAGAAGATTGTCACAGGAGACTACTAGGATTAAAACCAGGCATGTAGAAAACTTCATTTATATTTAGCTTTTATTTATATTTTTAAAAATGCTTCCTAAAATAAAAATCATTTGGATAAACCTATAGAAAATTGTTCAGTATAGTTATTCAGCACGGCATATGTGAATAACACTAGCTCCTGTCCATACACTGACTGAGTGCTGAACTTAATGCATAGTTGCATTATCATCATCATCATCATCATCATCATCATCATCAAAATTACTTGTTTCTGACAAACCTTCACAGCCTGCCCATGTTCCATGGCTAGTGGCACATCGTTTCTTCTCTGTTTTCCTCCCTTCCTGCCCTTCCTTTAGTCCCTATGCCCCTGTCTGTCTTCCTCCCTTCCTGCCCTCCTTCCGCTAGACCCTATGCCTCTGTCAAACACTGCTCACTTTAATACCTCTTTAAATAATATTTTTCTCTTGAAGCACTTCGAATCTTGTCTTATTGAACCAAATTATATATTTTTCTTTTCATCTTGCTGAAAATAAACTTAAAAGGTTGTTGACTGTCTCTATTTTTCTCTTTTCTGTTTTAGGCCCCTCCACCCTTGCTTCTGATTATAGCATATTTAAGGGACTTGTTTTGTTTATCTACTTAATGTTCTCAGTCTTTTCTCAGAATCCTTTAACTATGTGGACACTGATCTTTTGTACTTCTGTGTCTCTAACTTGAACATAGAATATGGGATGGCTTAGTGTTTGCAGTTCCTGTTCCAGGTCTCCTGGATGACCAAGTAGGGCTGACAGATGTAACTGGGTACAGCTATACTCAGAGAGTTTTGGTTTTGACTTTTAAACCTATACATTTCTAATTTCTAGTAATGCCCTTTATGCCTCCTTCTGCTAAATGATGATGTCATTTCTGTTTTATTTATCACTTTTCACTTGACCTGCCTCACATTATTAGATTTAGCCCTGGGGTCTGGACTCAGTATTTAGAAAATAACTTTTCATTTATTGAGAAGTAACTGGAGAGCAGTCATATATGATATAATATCGTTTACATAATTTCTGTTTACCAAGGGACTATTAGATAACACTAAATTTTAATTGTGAAAGCATATTTTTCTGGAATGAGACATGCCAACTTATATATGTTATCATTAGGATAATATACTATATTTATTGAAATAGACTTTGTTCATTCAAGCAACTGAAAGCCTTTTCTAATTTCAAATATGTTAATATAGCTGTTAGACAAAAGTGTTACTTATAAACGTATTATTTCCAGAAATGAAAATTTGGAGGCATTGCTGCTTGTTGGAAGCTGGGTGAGACCCAGAAGCCTTGCTAGCTTTTGTTCTGAGAGCTGCCCTTTATAATAGGAAATAGGCATAGAGGATGCATGTGTTTCCAGACTTTGACCTGCACCTGACATGCAACAAGTCTTAGGAATTTCCCATGTAGAATGTGTTGGAGACTCAGCAGTGTGGCTTTCAGTACTCAGTGTCTTCTCCTGCACTATTCTCCCTTTTTTCCGTAGACTGCTCGAGATTGCAGAAGCCCGTTTTCCACTCTATTTTAACACTGAAGAAAAATTGCTTCTGATGAGCAGTAAAGTTCATCTTCACCGGGAACTCACCTGTGAGGGAGTTCTACAAAGGTAGGCAGTTTCAGATTTTGTTATTTTAGTAATGCTTTGAAGGTGTTTATCTTCTTTATTTTTAGCTTTTGAGTAAAATAATTCTTATAATTAAGGAAATAATTATTTCTGTACTCTTTATTTGTTGTAATTTTTGAAATGTTTCTTTAACATAGAAAATCATTTAAATAAACATTTTAGAATCTAAGTTACTTATTAATTATGTGTTTTGTTAGCAAATTGACTCAAAATGTAGCAGCAAATATGTATTTTCTGGGTGCTGGGCATCTGGGAGTGGCGTAGCCAGTTTTCCTGCTCCACTTTTGTCTAGGAGTGCAGTCATCTCTTGGCTCAGCGGGCCTGGCATCTGTTTCCAGCCTCACTCCTGCGCCATTGGAAGGCCTGCTTTCTTACATGTGGATGTTGTAGTCTTTGTGCCTATTGTCTGGAACAAGAGTACCACTGTGTTTTTAGAAGCTTTTGTCACCCAGATCAACTCCTGCTCCAGGTGGGAGGGCACATACACACAGGGAGATGTAGTCATACAAACAAGAATACTACCCTGTTGTCAAAGCTTTTGTCACCCAGACCAATTCCTGCTCCAGGTGGGAGGGCATAGACACACAGGGAAATGTATTCATACAAAGACATAACATACCAGGAAATGGGAACAAGAGGGGGCCGTTTTGGAGACTGACTACCACAAGTAGTTTTACTTTAAGATTACAGCTTTTATAGTATCATAGGACAACATGAAAACACTGTCCCTGTTTCTAGAAGAATGCAAGACAATAGCAGTGCTGGACTGAACTAAGTTATATGTGCTGCATTTTATAGTCACCAGTGTGACTTAGGGAAGTGTGTGTATATGTGTCACTAGGATGGAGCCTAGGGCCCAGTGTGTATCAGGCAGGTGTGCTACCAAAGAGCTGCATCTCAATCCTTTTTAATTTTTTACTTTGAGACAGGGCCATGCTACGTTGCCCAGTTTGGCTTTGTACTCCCCCTGTAGCCCAGTTCAGGCTTGAACTTGCAAACGTCTTTCTTCAGATTCTTGAGTAGTGAGGACTACAGATCTGTGTCACCAGACCTGGCGTACTGTTTTAAAGCTGATAAACCTTTTAAACACTGTTGTTGTTGTTGTTTTAGACTTATTTATTTTATGTGTATGAGTGTTTGCCCACAATGCTTGTATGTACACCACTTGTATGCCTGATGCCCTTTGGAGGTCAGAAGAGGGCGTGGGACCTCTTGGAACTAGAGTTTCAGATGGGTGTGAATCATCTTGTGGGTGCTGGCAGCCAAACTCGGTCCTCTGCAAGAGCAACAAGTATTCTTAACCATTGAGCCATTTCTCCAGTCCCTTGACTCTGTTTTTAAAAATTAAGTCTTAGCAATTGCTTACAGATATTCAATGCTAAACCTGCCTTTTTTTTTTTTTCCTGAGTTTTAACTCCAAAAGCATGATTTTCCCTTCCCCCATTTTCTGTCTCTTTACTGGGTACCAACCAAAATCCTAATTATGTTTGTTGTCAGACTCTGGACTTCCTCCCTGTTTTCTCTGACCCTCCCTGCTCCTTACAGGTGCTTGCAGAACCTAACTCAAAGGGCATGATGTTCTCTCTTCTCCCCTAGTTCCCTTCTCCTGGAAGCTGCCACGATTTACAGCTTGCCTATCCCGTGGTTAGCTTTTCTCTCCAACCCTAATACAATGTTCTTCCATCTTCCTTCTAAAAAGACAAATAAAAAAATGTGTGTCTTAAATTTGTTCACTATTTTACAAATTCTACTTTCTTAGGCTTGAATCTTTGGAGGAAGAGATTATTTCCAAAGGAGTTAAGCTTGTGATCGTTGACTCTGTTGCATCTGTGGTCAGAAAGGAGTTTGATTCGCAGCTTCAGGGAAACATCAAGGAAAGGAACAAGTTCTTGGCCAAAGAAGCATCCTTATTGAAGTACCTGGCTGAGACATTTTCACTCCCAGTAAGTGTCCCCTTTTCCTTCTTTTCTCATAAAGTCATGGCCTCACAGTATGGAGTAATGAACTTAGAGAAGACTAGCAAGCAGGCGACCTTTTAAAGTTTGATTACTACAGCAGGTAACTCTGGTTTTGTAAATTACTCTGTCTGCTGAGATTCTTTCCCCTTTTTCTAATGTGATGCTGGGGCACATTTAAGTGTTTGACGGTTCCATCGCCACTCTCTTTACTCCTTCTCACTCTTCACTCATTCTGGATGTTTTGTATCATGTCTGTCATGCTGAGATTGCTATGAAACAATACAACTCACTGAGTTGCCTGGGTCAATGTCTTTGATTTTGTAAATTAAATCTTTTAGGCTTTGTGCATATGTTACTGTGTTTAGCGCTGTTTTGGTTTGCTTCCAGTGGGTAGAGGTCAACCATTAATGGAAATGCCATGAGAAAACCTTAACAGAGCTGTTGGAATGGCTTTCTGTCGTGGGCATTGTGATCAGGACATCTGGGGTGCACAGTTGATGACACAGAAATACTTATTAAGGTCCACCCCACTCTGCTGCCTGTGGGAGGGCTAAGCTTGTTCCACAGCCTCAGGAAGAGTGCTGTTTCCAGACAGTCTTACTGTCCAGCCCTGGCTGTCCTCCCCCCAGACCTTCTTGCCTTGCCTTAGTGCTGGAGTTGTAGGTGTGGCTTCCACACCCTGCCAGGCTTTTCAGTTTCATGTCCCTCATCCAGACAGGGTAACTCTTTAACCTGAGATAAAATTTGCTTGAGATTTTATAATTTTCATTTGTTTTTGGAGAAATTAAAAGCTTGGTGTTGGGTCTTTGTATTAGAAATCATTCATACAAATTATGTGAGCCACCATGCAGCCTTTCGTTTTTTTTTTTTGTACAGCCTAGCAGGAAGGCAGAGAGAAGATGTCATATATATACCTTCTACTGTAACATGAGTGGGGGCCTGCTTTTTGGGGTTTCTGTTCTGCCTGGTACCCCATAGCCAGCAAGCCCCAAAGAAAATCACACAGAGATCTCTATAAGTTATAAAGCCAATTGGCCCATTAGGTCAGGCTACTTATTAGCTCTTGTAGCTTATATTAACCCA
>LOEQ01000004.1:680501-708151 GCA_001685075.1 Bramus lutescens
TGGGGGGGATAGGAGGGAAATGGGAGGAGGGGAGGAGGTGGAAATTTTTAATAATTAAAAAAAAAAAGAACCTTCAACTGCTTCCCTGTTGGCATCTGCACCCTTTGAGAACAATAGCAAGTGTTTGGTGAACGGCTGTTTGCTCTTATTCAGGCCATGCACCCTACTCTTGGAGAGATTCTCTTGAACCCCCGTTGCTGACTCCAGTGTTATCACTGTAGGAATATGATGAAATATGAGTAATAGTTCATACAAAATGGTATTTGTGAAATAAATCATCAGGTGTGCTGCATTTGTAATCAGCATAATGCTGTACAAATAATTATGCTAGCCTAATGTTATAGATGATAACTTGATAGGTTTATCTGTTTATAGTATGCATACACTAACCTGTGTTATAGTTTCCTTTTATTTTAACGTCCATGCAATGAATGTGATGACTCAGTTTTTTGAGCTACTAGTGAACCTTTTGTTTGGGAAGGGTGACATCATTTGGTCCTCACGTGGATATGAATGTGTTTATATTTTAATTCTGTTTATGGTTCTTGTCTCCATTAGTCATTGACCATCAAAGAGGTTCTAAGTGACACCGCATTATTATGTTATGGAGGATTTGAGTTATAAAGTTAAACATTCTCAGGAGAGAATTTTATATACTTGAATACATTAAGACTGTGGTTTGTGAAGCTCAGTTGCAGAAGCCTGGTGGAATTTTTCTTCTCTAAAGCTTTGGGGAACTGAGAGGCATGTTGCTATGGGGGAGCCTTTGTCTTTAAAGCATGTTTATGATGCTGGTGGATTCTGGAACTGTTTATAGATACTCAGTGGAAATAATAAGAGAAAAGAATTCAGATGTTGCCTTCTAAAGTCGGTGGTGACTGTGGTTGTACTGCCTGTTCACTGCTGCTTCTATTTACCATATACAAAGCAGTAATGTCACATTTTGAACTGTAGGTAAATAGCACATTCTTGTGAAAAGTAATGGTTAGACAGTTCACAGTAGCCCCCTTTCTGTTTTACAGATGATACTAAAAGTAGAAGTAGTTTTTTTTTCCACCTGTAGTTGTTAAAATTTGGCTTATTCTAAGACGTGGCCCTAGGCATTTCTCCCATGGTTGCCCTCTGTGCTCCTGATTATGTACTTTGGGAATATGCATAGCTCTGATTTATTGCTTATTAAGGGTTCTTTTGAAATAGTAATGTCCATTTTTATGCTTAAAACTTTAGAAACATGAATGAAAATACTTGTTCTTCTCATTTTCTATTTAAAGGCACCCAGATTTAGGATCATCATCAAGAATAAACTTTTTTTGTTTAAGTGAAAAAATACAATAAGATAAATATTTTATTATTAGAAAAGGTATACATTTTTTCTCTCAAATTAATATGACCCAACTTTATATGGTCCAGAATTTATTTTTTTTTACCTTTAGCTGTCTCATCATGCAAGGTGGGTTTAATCTTGAAGACGATACCTTACCACTGACACTAATACATACTAAAAAATTAAATTACTGGACAGTTCATTAAAATAGTCAAGATTTTGTTAATTACAAAATTCTCATTGTGTTTTTGACTTGTGACATAGTTATATGTGCCCATTTTTGCCATTTAACCTTTTTATGAGTGTTCAGAGCTTACATTTTTAGGAGAGTCTTATGAAATTGCTCTGTGAGATAGAAATCACAGATCCTCAATGTATTAAAACACTACAGTTGGAGCTCACACTGTGTATCTTTATTGTGTGGCTTCTCTGGAAATCAGATGTTTTGGGTTTAGTCTGACCATTCATAGGAGTCACTGAGAACCAACACCTCAGACCTCGAGGTAAGTAGGGCTCTGTGGGGCCTTCTGTTTGCTCACGCAGGAGACCATGTTACTTCAGCTATCTACTTGCTGTCCACGGCCCTTAAACTTGCTGTGTAGTAAGCCTCTATTTCATCAGCTAATGGGATCCCAGATCTTCCCTTTGTTTCATGTAGCTTTTTCGGATGTGGGAAACTTTGTTTTTATTGTCAACTGGAGTCGGAAGCGAGAAACAGTGTACAGGTTAAGGAGTAGGCTATTGGCAGGGTGGCTTGAAGGTGCGCAGCCTGCAGCGGTGGGATGAATCAGGTAGCTCAGGAATACACTCACAGTGAGGAAAGGGTTAACTCAGCTGGCTCAAGTTGCTCCAGTCCTCCTCATTTCTAGAAAAAAATCTCCCTTTTTTGGCCTGGCTCTTGGCTGGGTCCTGGGAGATGAGCCCTGGGAATATTCCACTTAGTAAGTATTTTTGTATGTGTGAGGGTTGAGGCCACAGGTACCAGTTTGATCACAGTTTATGCAAACAATGTGGTTTGTGGTAAGCATTTATTTTGCTCTGGGGACCGAAGTCTAATTAGCTGAGGTCATTTAAGTGGGTGCTGCATACCTCCCAACTGACCCTAATAAAAATTCTGGACACTATGGATTGAGCCAACTTCACACATGTTGCCCTGCATCATTACTGAGACAGTTAAGCACATCCTTTGGCTCCACTGGGAGAGGACAGTGGAAGCCTCTACCTGGATTTCCTGCACTTTGTCATGCTTTCCTTTGCCACCTGTCCGTCGTCTCTCAACAGTCATCCCTGAGGGAAGAGTGAGCAGAGGGTGGGGGGAGAGGGAGCCTTAGCGGTAACATCTTTTCTGAGCTTAAGTTAAAACAAATAGTTTTTAAAGCTATTTTTTATTATTGTATATTGACAGTTTATAATTTTATGTATTGATCGGATCCCAAGTGATGTTATGATAGTCTTAATGGTAACTGCAAGATTTAGCTAAAAGTGTTCCAACAAGCATAATTCATTATTTTTGATGATGTACTGTGATGGGCTAAGTGAGTAAGATGGTGGGAGGAGCTGGGAGAAGAGAACTTTGTGTTCTCTTTACAACTTTATGGTAAATCTAAAATTATTGCAAAATGGGCAGTTTTTAAAAAAGCGGTAAAGTGGGTGATTCTTTGCCTTAGCTGGCCTCCAGACTCATAAAAACACTATACTGGCTGTGCCTGGAGAAGGGGATGTGCCTTTGAGGTACTGGCTTTCCTCCCTCTGGCCATCTGGTTCTACAGATATCATCTAGTACTTCATTATTTTTAACACTTTTTTATCTTTCAGCAAATCCTCTTGGCTCCATCTCATAATACATTTGGTGTGCGGTTACTTCCACCACCTCAGTCCTACTCCCTGGGTTCTGGTAGAGCGCAGCATTGACTTTTTATACTTTGACTTTTCTTTGGGCTGCCAGCTCACAAATAATGACACGGAGACTTATTATTAATTATGAAAGCTTGGTCTTTTCCTTAGACTTTCCCCCAACTAGCTCTTGTAACTAAAATTAACCTGTTTCTGTTAATCTATGCTCTGCCATGTGGCTTAGTTACTTCTCTGTACCGTTATGTCCCACTTCTTCAGAGTCTAGCTGGTGTCTCTCCACCTCCCTTCTTCCCACAGTTTTCTCTCTCCCTGGAAGTCATGCCTATTCTCTCCTGCCTATCTCTTGGCCATTTAGCTCTTTATTAAACCAATCAGAAGGTGCCTTAGGCAGTGACACATCTTTACAGTATACACAAAGATTATCCCATAACAGCTTTGGATTTAGATGTTAGATTGAGTTATAGCCCACTCTCGCTAATGTTAAGACTTTGAGTGAGTGTGTGTCTTGACTCTGACTTTTAGCTTTCCTGTTTGAAAAATGGGCATAATATCTGACTCGTAGGGGTGTGGGAATTAAATGAGATGTCTGTAATGTTATTAATGCAGTACGTGGTACATTCTGTGAAAGACAGCCTATTAATTATTAATTTTAGCTATGACCTTATTCCAGATGCTTTGTATACTTTCCATCCTAATATTTATACAGTGTTAAAATAAGGACAAGTTATACTCAACTTCTCCTTTACCCCCTTCCTCTGTTTTGTTGATAGAAACTAATACTGCCTGAAGCTTCTTAGACCCCTAACTCCTACTTCTTTGGATCTCATTCTTTCTTCCTCTTTTCCTTTTTAATTCCACTCTTAGTAATTGTGTCCAAAGCTTTATGCTAGGCACAGTGAGGTCATGAGGACAAAGAAAACCTAGTCTTTAGCCTTGAGGCTTCAACCAATCAGTCACCTGCAGAGACAAATAGCTCTCTGTGGTATAATGGAGAATAGAATGAGTATCTTGGCTACTGCTCTTTTTCTGTTTCTGACTGATGTGTGAGAAGGTGTAGCACCTTCACTTCTGTCATGGGGGCTACAGCTTACCCAGAGAAAATAATGGGACAGTGTAGACCTGCAGTTCCTGTTAAACCCTGTCTCATGTCTGACCCTGACCCATACAGTCTCTCCCTTGTTCAGAGAGTGCTCTCGTGGAGGCAGGCACTTGTTAAACTGATGAACACACGTGCAATTGTTGCTTTGCTGGGAAGAGGCTGGAAATGAAAGTAAGTTGCAGCCATAGCATTGCCCTGCGCTTATTACCCAGTCCCCCATGTGCTGTATGTTTTCCAGTTGAAGATCTCAAGCTTGTGGCTGAGTGGCAACCTTTAGTTTCCCAGTGAGAGCAGCGATCCAGTGAAATGAGGTGACTTACCCAAGACTGCTTTGGATAATTGAGTAATGTCACTTGACACTTGTAGCATGGGTTTTTATCCAGCATCTAGTTGGTTTGCTTCTGAGTTTACTGCATAGATAATGATATGATACAGATCAGTGCCATGTAACTTTCTCCACGTTTATCTCTGACCACATCCTCTGCTAAGAAGCATTGTGTGGTATCATGTATAACTAAGTACTAGACTAAAAGCATGATAAGGACAGAGAATTTACATGTCTCGTCAGGTATATCCTTCATAGCTAGGCCAGAATCTTTGTTGATAGATTGCGTTCCTGATAAGGCACTCAGGAACATCCTTCTGGCTCCAGCACGTTCCTCCTGCCTTGCATTTTTCTATAAGTGTAGACTGCTGGTCTACCTCTGCTCTCTAACTGGTTCCACTTTCCATTGTGGTACAACCATTGTGAGTTTCTATTTGGAGCTTAAATGATTTTTTGCCTTGCAGCATCATTTAACTTTTTGTATGCTTTGTCTGAGCCCCTGAAAACAGGACTGTGCACTCCTCACCGTAGCTCCCTTTCTTGAAAAGTGACTCATATTAAGTAGTATCCAGTACATATTTGTAGGATATTTTATACTTTTAATTATGCAGTTTCTGAAATGCATATTTAATTAAATGCTTATTTAATTCCTATGC
This sequence comes from Bramus lutescens, assembly GCA_001685075.1. NCBI lineage: Eukaryota > Metazoa > Chordata > Mammalia > Rodentia > Cricetidae > Bramus > Bramus lutescens. The sequence goes on from LOEQ01000004.1 coordinate 685,760, forward strand.
TATTTGAAAGGACAGCACTGTAGTATTGCTTCTAAAGTGTGCAAAATCACCTGGAAACTAGGGCTTGGTGTCTCCATGTTTCTTTTTTTACAACCGATGGCTTTTGGCTGATGATCAGAAAGCTCTGTTCCTCTAATACCCTGAGCTGCTTAAAGTCCTGTGAAATGCCACTAGCTACAATTTTATATAAAAGCTGTATGGTAAGAATTGAGCACCAGTGCTCTGTAGAGTGCTGCCATAATGCCTCACTCCTAAAACAAAGTCAAATGGGACTATATCAAACTTAAAAGCTTCTGCCCAGCAAATGAAATAGTCATCAATGACCTGAAAAACAAACTGTGGGGTGGGGAAGTATTTGGAAATCATGAATCTGACAAAGAACTAATATCCACAATATATAAAGAAATCCTACAACTCAGTAACAAAGCCTGGACAACAACAAAATCACACTAATTAAAGATTGGCCTAAGGACTTGAGTAGATGTTCCCTAAAAGATGGTGGTGGCACAGGCCTGTAATTCCAGCACTTCGGAGGCTAAAAGCAGGAAAACTCTGACTTTAAGGCCCGTCTCAGCTGCATCAGGATTTCAAAGTGATATTTGCACTGCCGTGTTCATTGTAGCATCATTCCCCAAAGCCAAGCCATGGAAGTAGTCTAAAGGTTCATTCATATGTGAACAGATAAAGAAAATTTGTTATATACACATGATGGAATATTATTCAACCCTAAAAAGAAATCCTACAATTAGTGATAACATGGGTGAATGTGAGGATGCTATGCTAGATTAAGTAAGCCAAGCATAGGACACATACTACATGATCCCATTTACATTTGGAATCTAAAATAGTCAAACTCCTAGAAACAGAAAGGTGATTGCCAGGGCTGGAGGGACTGGAAGACAGGGAAGTATTGGTCAAAACTGCAAACTTCCAGTTATTAGAAATGAGTCAGTTTTGGTATGTGTACACAACACAGTGTCTGAGTTACCAACATTGTCTTGTATACTTGAAAATTAGTTAAGGATCAATTTTATATTTTTTTATTACATAACAATAAATAGTGGGGGAAATTTATAACTAAAATGTATTGAGTGTAATAATTATGGAAATAGTTTTATGATAATACATAATTGTTGTGGTTTTAAAGTTTTTCTTCCTGGGTTGGAGAGGTGGCTCAATGATTTAAAGTACTGGCTGATCTTCCAGAGGACCCAGGTTCAATTCCCAGCACCCACATTACTTGCAACTGTTTGTAACTCTAGTTCCAGGGGATCTGGCACCCTCATACAGACATACATGCAGACAAAACACCAGTGCACAAAAAATAAAAATAAAAAGTTTTTTTTCCAGTAAAACTTAGACATTTTAAAATAGAGCATATTAAAAGTTACATAGTTCTCACTTGAACAATTTATATACTCCCGCTTTGCCTTCTGTCATTGACATTTTTGTAGGTGTGCATGAGTGTACAGTGTATGTACTTATGTGTATAGTGATGCACACAGCTGTGTATGTGCACAGAGATTGGAGGAGGATGTAGGATATATTGTTTTATTACTTACTCCCTTGAGACAGTCTCTAACTAACCCTGGAACTCTGTTGCCTGACTAGCAAGCCCCAGCAATTCTCTTGTTCTTTCTCTTACTATGGAGCAGAGTTACTGGCAAGTGTGTGACCACAATGCTTTTGTGTGGTTTCTAGGGATTTGAACTCAGAGCATCATGTTGCACAACAACAGCTCTTACCTGCCAAGCTATCTTCCATCCTTAACTCATCTATCAATCATCTGTCTGTCTGTCTGTCTGTCTGTCTATCTATCTATCTATCGATGCTGGGAGTTGAACCCAGGATATTGTATTTACTAAGCTAGTATCTTACCAGTAAGTTACATCCCTGTCTCCTGCTCTTTGCTTCTCTTTGATAGTGAAAGAGATAATCTTATCAATTTCACATTTTCTTGTTTTCATTTTGGCTCTTAATGTTTCTTCACTATTGGGGAATGTTATATTAGGTTTTAGTATTCTTAACACAGAAATGACAAATGTTTATACTAACTTAAATCTTATTATAAATGTGTTGCCTTAAAATAATTTCTGAATAATTTGACTTTGCGCCTCCCTTAGAGAACACGTGAGATATAGAGGCCTCCTAGCATCCTGTTCTGAGGTTTCATGAGAACCCAGTACACTCTGAGTACTCAGAGGATGTTTTACTGCCGTGGTTTGTTAGATGTAGCCAGTAAAATGGCCTACTTAGGAATTTAACTTAAAGTTCCTAGGGACTTAAAGCATAAAATATTTTTTATAGTCATCATGATGCAAATGTTTTCCTGCACATATATAGTGTATGGGTGAGGAATTGATAGTTATGACATGCCATGGATAAGTGACATCGAGAGCATAGGGATAAAAGTGTGTGTGTGTGTGTGTGTGTGTGTGGTGTGTCAGAGTTTTCAGGCTTGTACCTCAGGAACCACCCACCTTGTTTTTTAGACAGGCATTTTCAGTGGCCTGAGGCTGTTGATTCAGCTGGGCTGGATATGGACTGAGTTTTCTCTTCACCCAAAGTCTATTGTTTTAAAGAAATTATTGTAGCATGATTTTTTTTTATGATTCTAGTTTTAAGCCACCAAAGTTAGGTCATTTCTTAGACCATATTATAATTATTTGCCTTTGTTACTGTGTATGATCTTTAGCTTAGTCCACTGGAATGTCTGGTAACATGGGATGGACTGCTTAGTGGTTTTAGAAGTAACAGATCTTTGTCCAACAGTACAACTCTCTTCCAGTAACAGATCTTTGTCCAACAGTACAACTCTCTTCCACATCCCTCTTCCAGTCTTTGGGAAACACATTTCATAGCAACAGCATGATACAGTAGAAGAGACCCAGAATTTTAGGTTAAAATATAAGTGTTTTAGCAAGTGTAGCAAATGTATTACAATTGGCTGCATGACCCTGCTCTATTTATGATCAGTTCTCTTTTCTGATACTTGGTGTCCTATTATGTAGGAAGGGATTAAGTTCCTCTAGCAGGGTGCCTAATATTATTAGTAATTATAGATGAATAATGATTTAATATGTTTCTGTATTACTAAATTTATTTTTGTTCTTTACAGTTTATAAATTACTTCATATATAATTTTGCCAGAAGATGGTTATATATAGTTGTTTTAAAAGATTAAGAATATTATGTGTATGTGAGTGTTCCTTTGTTGATTTATGCACATCATGTGTGTGCAGGTACCTGTGAAGGACACAAGAAAGCATTAGGTACTTGAACCTGAGGTCACAGGGATTGTGAACTGCTCCGTGTGGTTCTGGGAACTGAACTCAGGTCCCTTGTAAGAGCAACAAGTGCTTTTAACTGCTGCACCATCTCTTCAGCCTCCTCCCCTGAGAGAGAGAGAGAGAGAGAGAGAGAGAGAGAGAGAGTCCCTCCCTCCCTCCCTTCATTTTTTATTTGAGCCCTGGCTGGCCTAGAACTCACCAAGTAGGTTAAACTGTCTTCATGTTTGTGGCAGTCTTCCTGCCACTGCCTCCTGAGTTTTAGGATTATAGTCATGAACCACCATGCTTGGAGCAACCTTTTTTCTTTAAAAAGATACTCTGCCTTGTTTTTTTTTTTTAAGTAATAGACTAGTATGGCTTATTTTAAAGCTTTCATTATTTGATTGATGGATTATTATTTCCCAAACTTAGAGAATGTACTCAATGCATTTTACTTAGAATTTTGAAGTATTATGTGATTGCTATTAATATTTCTTTAAAAACCAACTTCTAACAGTCATGAATGATTGAAAGTAGTTGGTTTTAGTGTCATTTTTGTGGACTGTAATGATGTTCTCTTTTTACTAAGAGTAAGGTTGCCATCTAGTAGTGTGGCTATTTAAAAATAAATATTTAGCATTTATGTTTATAGAGTACTCTGCAATTGTTAATTAGCCTGAACCAGTGTTTATCTCTGTAAAAGTCTGGCAAATGTTTGTGTAAGCCAGCTTTGGGCAGGATTTCCAGTCAGCATTTGGAGAAGTTTTAACTCTGGAGTTAGTTGATATTTGTCTGTATACTATGAATTCTTCAAAGTATATTTGATTTTTTAAAATTATATCAACATTGTTTTAGAGAAATTCTGAAATATTACCATTCCAGATGATAAAATCTTTTGTTGTAATCCACTTTCTGTTGCTATAACTGAATGCCACAGACTAAGTAATTTATAATGAATAAAGATTGTTTCAGCTTGTGGGTCTGGAGGCTGGGAATTCCAAAAAGCATGGCTCCAGCAACTGTTGAGGGCCTTCTTGATCTACCACAGTGTGCTGTGTGAAGACCCAGTGTCCAACATGTGACCCTTTGGAGACACATTCAAGCCCTAGGAGCTGTTCTGAGTGTTGTTTTAGAAACTCACACCTCCTAGGACCTAAAAGTTCTTAGAAAAATGTAGCCCAAATATTTCCCTTTATAACTTTGGCATTTTTAGAGTAGACAGCACTGAAGGAAGACATTTTGTATTGAATAACCTGCTTGATGATTAATAATGAGTGTTGGCAGGCTATAGAATCACATAGGAGACAGATCATTGGGCATGTCTGTGAAAGTTTCTAGATTGAGTATAGGGATGGTACCTGTCCATGGGCTGAAGTTCAAGACTGAATAAAAAGGAGAAAGTGAGCCAAGCACCAACATTCATCTTATACCAATCTTTGTTGTTCTTTATTTTCTTTCTTTCTTTTTTTTTCTTTTAATTTAATTTTTCGAGACAGAGTTTCTCTGTGTAGTCCTGGCTGTCTTGGAACTCACTCTGTAGATTAGGCTGGCCTCAAATCTGGAGATCCACCTGCCTCTGCCTCCCGAGTGCTGTGATTAAAAGTGTGCATCGCCATTGCCTGCCTGTTCCTTGTTTTCTTTATGATAGCTGTTGTGGAATATCACTTTAACTAGGCAAAGATGTGTTACATTTGTTTATGCTGTGGAATACTATTTTAACTCTGTAAAGGTATGTTATGTTTGTTTCTGCTGCCTTTGTTAACAATGTAAAGATGTGTTACATTTTTTTATGTTGTATTTGTTTAATTATGAAAAGATGTGTTGGTTCACCTTGCCTGCTTAAGCACATAATTGGTCCAATAAAAAGCTGAAGGGCCAATAGCTGGGAAGGAGAGGGATAGGTGGGGCTGGCAGGCAGAGAGAATAAATAAAAGGATAAATCTAGGCTCAAGAAAGGAGAGTGAGGAGGGGGAGGAAAGAAGAAGGGAGAGAGAGTGAGAGGGACATGCTGGGGCCAGAAGCCAGGTAGCTGCCAGCCAGACACAAGAAACAGTGTCAGTAAGACATTCAGAAATAGGGTAAAAGGCTGCAAGTCAAATGTGGCTAAAGAAAAACAGGTTAATTTAAGTTAAAAGAACTAGCTAGAAACCAGCCTAAACTAGGCCAAGCATTCAAAACTAATATTAAGTCATGATCCTGGAGCTGGTTGGTGGCCTAAAAGAAAGCCTGCTGCAGATAGCCATTCTGGTTGGGGTGAGACGGAATTTCACTGTAGTTTTGATCTGCATTTTCCTGACGTATAACCTCTTATTTCTGAGGTTTTTTTAAATTAATATTTTGTGGGTCTTAATCTCCTGTTAGATGAATAGCTGGCCAAGGTTTTCCCACTTTGCATAGACAGTTTCTTCACTCTTGTTCCTTTTCCTGTCCAGGAGCCTTTGGATTCAATGTAGTCTTGATTGCCAATTCCTGCTGTCATTTCCAGAACTCCTGGAGTCACATCCAAAACACATTGCCTGTATTTTGATGTATTTTAACTTTAATTTTAGCTGTAACACAGTAAATACTGGTAGATACAGACACCAAAAGCTCTGTAGAATCCTCAGTGAGTTTTGAAGGACATAGAAGTTGAAGCTAAAGAGTCTGAGTGCTGCTCCAGAGGATAGGTGGGAGAGTCCAACACTGGGGAAACAAAAATCTACTACAAGAACCCAGATATGAGGGACAAGCACTCCAACTAGAGTGCCGAGTGAAGGGGGGGGCGAGAGGCGTATTCTCTAGAGGTTGAAGGCTGCAGGTGATAACGTCCTGTGACGTGAGAAGTGGAGACTGAGAGGATGTAACTCTGCCCTCTGGGGAGCAGCTTGGCACTGTACTGTAGGCTGTAACAATGGACTTCTCTGCAATGCTGTCCTGCTTTGTAATGGGTGAGGATGCTTTTGCAGTTTTATGGATATGAACTTATAAGGAGTGGCAGAGCCTGATTAAATGCTTTCATTCCTTGAAATGTTGTGCATGCAGTAAAAATGGGGTCGATGGATATTTAACGATGCACACATTGCATTTAAAAAGTCATTTGCATAATCTGGTTTCTCTGTTGCCAGTTTGGCATGTATTGGTTTAAGGTTTTTGCTTAGAAGTGCCTCTTTTGTTAAACTTCAGGTCAACCAATAAGTATGATGTTTAGAAAAATATTTTTCCCCTTAACCATTCCAGCCTTTAGCCCATTTTTAAATTGTAGGCCAAGATAGCCACAACAAACTTTGTGTTTTTATGAATATGAGTATAACTAACATTAAAAGACACTGTGACAACACTTTCAGAAATGATAGTTGCTGCATGTTTGACTAAAGTTTCAGGGTCTGCTCTAATTATAGATATTTAAAGATCATTGTGTTGCGGGGAGGCAGTGGTAAGTGAATTGTACGATAAAAACAATTTAGAAAGCTAATGTCCTGCTTAGCTCTTTGTCATTGCTTGCTTTTCAACTTTTATGGTCAAGGTTGATAATCTGTAAATTTTCATCTCATTAGGTTAATGTACCATGTTTGTGCAGTGATTTGGACTAGTTATCAGTTAAATTCAGGTTGAAAAGCATAGACATGGGTCTATCTGAAGAAAGTCTTGTACACTGATATATACTATGTATCATTCTTTGAAATAAAAATTCTGCCTTTACTATGGATAGTGCTGAATCCTCAGGAAGTGGTGATCCCAGTCTGCAGACTGCTTGCATTCCTTTGAATTATAATTATTAGGTCTTGAAGTCTGTTTGGTCAGCCAGCTAATTATGCATGGGATGCTGGCCTTTATGTTGTGGGAGGGAAGAGAGAGCTTTTTACTGAGAAGCTACATTCCCCAGCCTCTGTGTGGTAGAGCAGTGTTCTTGAGCATGTCTCATTCTTTTTTCCTATTTTCATCTCTTGGCTCTGCCTCCACATCTTGAGTTTTGGGATTTCAGGGGTGCTCTGTCACCTGGCTTATGTGGTTCTGGAAACCAAACCCTGGACTTTGTGTAAGCTAGGCAAATATTCCCCTGTTACATCCCCATTCCCACAGTTGTATATTTGGTATTCCTTTCAAAGGGTTCTCTGATGTAGTTTATCTAAAACTGCTTTTTGTTTCAATTAAACAGATGATGTTTGGCATTAACTTTTAGGACTTTTTCTTTATAAAATGTTCACCATACTGTTATTAGAGGGAAATAATTTTAAAAACCGGCTTTGTTTATTTTGTGGTGCTGGGAATTGAACTTATGGCCTTTTTAATGCTAGACAAGTGTTCTGTCTCTGTGCTACATTCCCCCCACCCCTTGTCTTTTGAGACAGGATGATGTTATGCAGTTTAGGTTGACCTTGTACCGACTGACCTTGAGTTCCTCTTTTCTGCGCTCCCCAAATGCTGGAATTGTATGCCTGTGCCATTGCGTCTGACAAAACGTAGCCTTACTGAGCTGTCATTCCCATACCATGACATCAATTTTATGAGAACATTTTGCTTCTGTGGAAAGATAATAGATTTAAGATCTTACGCTTCACATATTACCGATCGTTTATTTGTACTTTTAAAACAGGCATTTATTCTTGCTTTATTGTTAGATAACTATAATTTGTTGCTATTGCTATCTTTATTGTGTTATAATTTTAAATATATTGAAATAAGCTTTCTAAAAAGCCAGGACTACAGATGCAGCCTTCTTTGGTATTTTGTATGGACAGAGTATTTTGAAATTAATTCAACAGTTGTACTGCACATGTCAGTGTTATTTGCACTGCTGTGGATCAATCCCAGGGACTCACTTAAGTAGTAGTCAAGCAGGTGTCCATAGGGGCCTGAAGGGGACATCGGATCCCTTAGAGATGGAATTACAGGCTGCCTGATGTGAGGGTCCTGATGTGGGTCCTGGGATCTGAACTCTGGTCCTGATAGAGGAGTAAGTGCTCTTCACCACTGAGCCATCTCGTCAGCCCCTACATTTTTGATAACCTGTGTATTTTCTTGTGGTTTAAGTTCTTGGGATTGAAATTGTGGTCCATAGACTGTCAGCAGCATCCTTTGTGAGCTTGTTAGAATTTCAGGCCCTCCTTTCTTCTATCTAAATCAGGGTCTCTGTCTGATTCCATGTTCATGAAAGCTTAGGAGGCATTGTTTTAGCCCCCTCAGCTTGGGGTTTTGTTTACTGGCGGCTGGAAACATCTTGTTCTAGTTTCATTTCTGTTGCTGTCGTAAAACACCCTGACCGAATGCAACACAAGGGAGTAGAGGGTTTACTTGGCTTGTATTCTAGGTTATAATCTATCATTGGAGGAAAGCCAAGGCAGGGAACTCAAGCAGCTGGTCACATCATATCCACAGTCAAGAGCAGAGAGAATAAACATATCCCCGCTGCCTGCTGGCTTGCCTACGCTCAGCTAGCTCTCTTAACTCATACAGTTCAAGCTCAGCCTATGAAGTGGTGTTGTCCGCATTCAGGCTGGGTCCCCTTACATCAGTCAACAATCAAGACAATTCTACATAGACACGCCACTGGCCAACCCAACTTAGACAGTTCTTCAGTTAAGGCTCTCAGATGATCTTAGGTTGTGGAAAGCTGACAGTTAAAAACTAACTGGGTAGAGTGACACAATCCTCTAATTCTAGCATTTGGAGACAGAGGCATTTGTGAGTTCAAGGCTGACTTGGTCTACATAGCAAGTTCCAGGACAGCCAAGGCTACATAGAGAGACTCTATCTCAAAAAAGAAAAGAAAAAACCCTAGCCATCACACATCCTTTTATAACATTCTAGACTTTCTTCCTCTGAGGAGGCACCACCTTCCCATCAAACCATAGAAAAGCAGGGTAGGGCACTATTTCCTAGTGTAATAGAAACATCATTTATTTGATCAGTGTACAAACATACTTTCATCTTATTTTGAATGGCATATAGCTTTAAAATTTTTAATAGTTTTTTTTGTTGTTGTTGAAATATAAAACTGTAGCCCTTACGACTGTGGTCAAAAGGACTTTAATGTTATTTTTGGCAAGGCAGGGTCTATTGGGTTTAGCTCCTCTGGTTGCAAGTCAGCTCGGAGAATCACCTTTTCCCTCCCTAAGGAATGCTCCTTTCTGTACCCCAGCTCTGTTCCTGTTTCAGCTAGACAGGGTTCTGAACTGCACTTCTCTTCTGGAATCCTGAATCCCCAGGGACTAGCTCGTGGAAACTGCTGACTCATGCATCTCAGTTGCAGAGTTTCATCCCCTGCTGTGTCGGTGTCCATTAAGACTAGAAGCAGGGACAAATTAAATCTACCTGCAATCTAGCAACTGGATTTCATTTTTCTTCTGCTTTTTACACAGATGCCATATTTCAAAAAAGCAAAATGTCTTTCAAATTTTTCTTACTTGTTTATCTGTCTAGAGATCTTGAGAGTTATTAGGTAGGATACATGGAATTATTTAGTTCAGAGATTAGACTATTATTCTGTAATTAATAGGTGGTAAACTGTGTCTGTGTTATGGTTTGCAGTAAGAATTCACTAAGGTCTTAGCTCCGAAGGCAATACTTTTAAAGAATGTGTGACCGTGTTGATTGATTTTTATTCTTGTATGTGGTAGTTTTCCTGTGTGTTAGGCTTTATGGTAGAGGCTATCAAAATGAAGCTCTTCTGTCCATTTTAGATATGATTAAATTGAGGCTAGGGAGATGAAGTAACTCAGACTATCCTGGTCAGGGACCTAGAACCTAATCACCCCAGCTCATTCAGCTCCTCAGGGGTCTGCAGGGCAAGTGGGCCTTCTGAAGGCTGATTATCCTTAGAAACACCTTTGCTGTTGTTTGAGTTCTGTATTAATGCTTTTTGTTGTTGTTGTTGTTGTTGAAACACTGTTTTTATTTAGGGGAAAAAAACAATCCGGTTATTTAGACTTTGATGTCTGAAGATTTTTTTTAAAATATATTCTTTTCTTTTTACATTTTTATTTTATGTGCATATTTGTCTGTGTGAGGATGTCAGATTCCCTGGAACAAAAGGACACAGGATCCCTTGGTGTTAGTTTCATGTCTCTTGTCTCAGGCTCCTGAGTACTAGGACCACAGGCATTTACCACAATGCCTGACTGATAGTGCTTGTCTTACAGATAGTCTAACTTTGTCATTTCCCCCCAGATCACCTTGCAGTCTCCCTTTCTTCAGCCCATCTTACCCCCTCCCCCATTTTGACTCTGTCCCACACCATTTCTCTTCTCTAATTCCATGGCATTCTTCTTATTTTTATTAAATACCAAATATTGACATAATGACAGTTTACTTGAGCTGGAAATGTGATCTTATTTCTAGTTTATAATATTAATTTCATTCTGTGATATTTTTATCCTGACTTGCCTTTGACCTCTGGCATGTAGGAGGGAAAGTTAGGATGCTGTTTACCAAGTTCATTGAGAGTAGGGACTTTGTTCAATAGCCATCTGATTGGTTCTAACTGGCAGTTGAAATTAGAAGGATAGAAACAACAAAACTGGGCACAGGTGGATTAGATCAGCAACAAATTTGATAATTTCACAATCTTATTTATATTGAAAAGCTCGCCTAGGCACATCTATAAGATGGTTAGGATTTCCTAGGAATAAGAATTTTATTTCTATTGGTTTACTTCTTTTGGGTCTCCTTGCAGTTTTTGACCCTATCTGAGGTGTGTCTTCTTGGATCTCTCATAGAGACTTCAGATTCATTATGAAGAAAACTGCACATCAAAGGCATAGAGGGATTCTTTTCTGCCAAGATCAAAAAGTCTAGTCTCAAACCAAGAAACTATTACAAAATGAACAGAACTTGTTGAAACACCTATCTTGTTAGAAGCCACCAAAACAAACAAACCCTGTCATCTGAAAGAATGACAAATTCAAGTACAAATTAAGCATCTACTCAAGTTATAATATTAACTGGGAAACTTATACTATTTCAGGGAAATCAAGTAGTAAGTAATTTACAGAAAATTCCAGTTAATAAGTTTGGAGGACCTGTAGAAGATTTTCAGACCATCAGTTTTCAAATGCTAAAAAAGTGGTGATTTAAGGAAAAACCATCAACAGGTGAGCATTGAATGCAAGGTTGGTTATGATACATGTCCTCATTCTTGCCTATTATGCATAAGGCCTCTTTACCTAAATAGGCATCTAAAGTAGTACAATGTACCCGAGTTTGAGTTTGTTCATACGATGCAAGTCACCTTTTGACAGGTATGCTATTGATGTGTTTCTTTTGGTGTATAGCACAAGACCCACAGTCTTAATTTGTCCTGCTCATACTATTAACTCGAATAGCTTTGTTTAGGATGTGCCTGTCCAGTTTCTACACTACAAAGTTGCTGCCTTCCTCTTTGGCATTGGTGATATTTTGTTGGGAGACACTCTAAGACTGTGTAATTGTTTGTAGCTCCTCAAATTTTGAATATATTTTAATGTTCATGGACACTCTTCATCCAAATCACAGTTTGAGCATCCCTAATATCACAGTCCAGTATGTTTTAAAATTTACAATTATTTGGGCACAGTGTAAATTAGCTTTTTTTTTTTATCCCTGTAGCAAACTATTGAGAATATCTAAAGAGAGGATCAGTGTCTTAGGGTTTCTATTGCTATGAAGAGACCATGACTGTGGCAACTCTTATAAGGAAAACATTTAATTGGGATTACTCACTTCCAGTTTCAGAGGTTTAGTCCATTATCATCATGGTGGGGAACATGGCAGCAGCATGCAGGTACACCTACTGCTGGAGAAGTAGCTGAGTGCTCTTCTTCATGCAGGCAACAGGAAGTGGTCTGAGTGTCACACCAAGGGAAGCTTGAGTAAAGACACCTCAAAGACTATGACCTCAGTGACACACTTTCTCCAACAAGGCCACACCTACTTCAACAAGGCCATACCTTCCAATAGTGACACTTCCTGTGAGATTATGGAGACCAATTGCATTCAAACTGCCACAATCAGTATATTCTGGCTCAAAGTTTCAGGAGTATCACTTCAGGTCAGCTGGCTGTTTCTGGGGTTGGTAGGAGCAGAGATGTACACTTGTAGCCACAACAAAGCTGTTGAGGGAAGGCTAGGACAAGACATAGCCTGTCAAGCATGTCCCAGTGACCCACCTTTTCCATCTTGACCCTGTCAGCTCCCAAATATGAGTCCTATATCTTAGCATCATATTTTTTCTCTGTGCTTTAAATTTTTTTTTGACAGAAGAGAGTGTTTTGTATTCATCTTGTAATTTTTCGGTTCTAGCCCTAGACCCAGTCCTCGGCCCCTATGTTGACTAATTGGGCTGGGGTTCTTATGGTGCAGTCACTTCTCAGTGATTGAATCTACCAAGCTTCAGCACATGAGTCTCTGTTAGGAAATATCACTTCATATATGAGCTGTGTCAAACACTCATCACACCTCATGTCACAGGGGGTGACATTAGAAAGGAACACACTGGGAATATTTTATAAAATTATCCTCCAGCTATAAGGTGTAAATGAAACAAGTGAATTTCATATTTAGAATTGGGTTCCATCCCTAAGACATGCCATTATGTATCTGTAGAGATCCCCAAATTAAAAAATAATGCTTAAATCTCAACACAATTTGGTTTCAAGTTTTTTTTTTTTTTTAAAACCTCTCTTCTTAGAGCCACTTCTTGTTCCTTTTAGGAGACAGTGACGTTCAGGAGCCCAAATCTGTACTTGTACTCACTGATTCTAGATCCTGAGTGAATATAGGAGGGGAAATATTGTATATGTGTGTACATGTATTCTTTTGCACCTATGTGTCTGTGTCTTTACCCATTTCTACTCCTTGTGTAGTCCTGACTTCATGCTGACACGTCTGGTTCTGATCTAGTATCACAGGGCTCGCTTGTTCTTGTCCCATGTCTGTAACTCCCTTCCCTGGCACCGAGAGACATAACTTGCACTGCTCAAAGTGTATTTACTTATTTTTCAGTTTTAGACTATACAGAAAATAGTTTCAGAATTGCTAACTTATTTCTCTGAAGATTCTGCTGTTTAGATTTAGCAATTTATTTGGGTTTGAAAAACAAACAACTGTGACCTGAGGGAATGTATTTCAAAGACTTTGCTTAGAAGCTGCTTGGGTTGCCTGTCCCCAGAGCGACCATCATACATTGACTATGCAGTTCTATTAGTATCTCATGTCAGGACTGGCCTCTCACTTTCTGTATTTATTTTAATATAACATAAAAGTCAGAATTGTGTGACAGGCAGGGCACACTCAGGCACTCTTAGTTCTCATCTGTTCCGTTCACTGGCCATCCTCTTACATTGTCTACCTGTCCACCCCTACATAAGTTTCTGGGTCATCTTTTCTAGATTCTTGCTCAAGGCTGAATCCATGCAGACTTTATTTTCTCTTATGTCTTATGAAGTCAGAACACTATAGATGCTCTTTTAGAAATTTGGTTGAGATATAGTTCATATATTGTAGCACTACCCCATTTTCTAGAATGCTGCCACACTCCAGACTCTCCTGGTACCCTTGGTAGTCATTCTCTCCCCGGCCCCCAGTCAGTCTCTGCATACTTCATATAAGAGGAGTCTTACAGTATGTGGCCATTCTGTACTTTGATATGCTTGCTTAGCTGCAAATACTTTCACCACCTCATAGAATCTGCCCCACTAAATATACTCTTTTATAATCAATTAAAAGGGGCCAGTTTGAACTCTGCTCATCAGATGATATATAGAAATTTCCTGTCCTCAGTTTGAAATATATGCTAAATAGTTCACATTTAAAAGCATTTTATAATTGCCTTATGAAATCTGATAAAATCTTATTAAAACATGTACATGCTCAATATAAACCATATCACTGAGAGAATAATAACATTTAATAGATGACTGAGGGGCCAGCTAAATATTTTCTAGTAAATATACAGAACATGGGCTGACGAGATGGTGAAGGTACTTCCTTCCAAAACCAACAGCCTGGATTCGATCCCTGGAACCTGCACAGTGGAAGGAGAGGACCAGCTTCTGAAAGTTGTTCTGTGACCCCACCTGTGTGCTGTGGTGCACGTGCCTGTACACACACACACACACACACACACACACACACACAAACATAAGTAAATATAAAACATTTAAATATATACACCATTTAAATTATTTAAGTTCTTGCTAAAAGCTTAGAGACCACTTTGCAGACCATAATTTCCTTAGTGCCTCCTTTTATTTTTTTCCCTTTGTGGTTGTATGTGTGTATGTGGTGTTTGTGTGGTGTGTATGTGTATGATCTATGTGTGGTATGTGTATGATGCATATGTAGTCTATAGTCTGTGATGTTTGGGGAGTATGTAGTGCATTGTGTAGTGTAGCATGTGCTACGGTGTGTGTGAACATGGTGTGTGTGTGGTATATGTGAGGGTGTATGTGGTGCACTGTGTAATGTGTGCTATAGTGAACACGGTGTGTGTGGTATATGTGAGGGTGTATGTAGTGCATTGTGTAATGTGTGCTATGGTGTGTGGTGAACAGTGTGTGTGGTATATGTGAGGGTGTATGTGGTGCATTGTGTTGTGTGTGCTATGGTGTATGGTGAACACGGTGTGTGTGTGTGTGTGTGGTATATGTGAGGGTGTATGTGGTGCATTGTGTAGTGTGTGCTTTGGTGTGTGGTGAACACGGTGTGTGTGTGGTATATGTGAAGGTGTATGTGGTGCATTGTGTTCTGTGTGCTATGGTGTGTGGTGAACACAGTGTGTGTGTGGTATATGTGAGGGTGTCTGTGGTGCATTGTGTAGTGTGTGCTGTGATGTGTGGTGAACACGGTGTGTGTGTGTGGTATATGTGAGGGTGTATGTGGTGCACTGTGTGCTATGGTGTGGGTGAACGTGGTGTGTGTGGTATATGTATGGGTGTATATGTATGGTATATTGTATAGTGTGTGCTGTGGTATATGTAGTTTATATGTTATTTGGGGAGTATAAGGTATGTGTGTAGTGTGTGGTGTATGAAGTATGGATTTAAACTAAGGTCTTCAGGTGGGCAAGCACTCTTGCCCACCAAGTCATGGCCACAGCCCCACCCCCCTGTTAGATCTAACATTTTTTTTTCATTAGGTTTCCCTATTCCCTTTCTCCCTCCTTTTTTGATTTTTAAAATATTTTTGAGGCAGGGTCTAATGAAATCCAAGGGGGCCTCAAACTTGGTTTGTATTCAAGACTGGTCTTTTAACTCCTGATTCTCTTGCCTCTATTGCCTAAGTTTTAATTCTTTTCTGTCATTCAGATGTCAACATTATAGCTTTATAGCACACCCTGCCATGGTAACATCTAAAAACATAAGCACACACATTTGAAGACTACTAAATTTTCCTGAGTATCAGCAAATAAAAAATAACATTTCATTTAAATCTTTGAGGGAAAAAATAGTATGCTTTGTTTAAATAAGAATTCCCGCAGTAGTATTAGATTTCCTAAATTTTTACAGAATAAATTTTCTTTCTCTAATTTAGATACTTCTAAAGTTGGGATGACTCTCACATACACGCTCTGCCCCTGTGAGATAGCCCTGCCCTGTGACCAGTCTGCTCTCCTTGTTCCCCCAGAGGTAGCCCTGGCTGCTTTGGGCTTCCCCAGTGGCTCTGGCATTTATTTCTCTGCCATTCTTTGCTATCTACAGTAACAGGCTTCTCTCCCCCAGAGCGCTTTCACTGTGCCCTTGCTCCTGCATCATGCTCCTGCTTCCCTCACAAAGACCTCCCTGAGCTTTGTGTGCAAGCTGCTAACAGTTCTGAACATTTTTCTTTGGATTTTAAATTTTCTTTCCTTTAATTTTTGCTTGTGATGTTATTTTCAGTTTTATGTATGTGTGTGGGTATTACATGGGGTGCAGGTGGCCATGGAGGCCAGAGCATAGGATCCTCTGTAGCTGGAGTTGCAGGCAGTTGTGAATTGCCAGATGTAGGTTCCACGCAGCAAGTTCAGGCCCTCTTCTGGAGCAATACACACTCTTAACCCCTGAGCCATCTCTCCAGCGCCAGTGCATTTTAAATCTTTGATGTTTTGTAAATAGTTTCTCTGTTTGTTCTTTGCTAGTTTTACCCATGCATGTTTTTTAAACCTTTTCTTTAAAAATTTATTGTGTGTGTGTGTGTGTGTGTGATGTTGCAGAGATGAGGAGGAGGCATGCTGTGGCACACATGTGGAGGTTGGAGGTCAGCTTGTTAAGTCAACCTTCCCTCTTTGTCTGGGTACTGGGGATTGATCTTGTTAGGCTTACATCATTGGTGCAAAGGCCTTACCCACAGAAACATCTCACTGGCTCCAGGTTTCTTATTTATATGTAATCAAATGCATCTGTATTTTATTGTGTTGGGTTTGAGTCAAAAGAACATACTCGTATTTTCTGCATGTGTGCATATATAGTTGATCCTTATTGTTTACAGATTCAGTATTGCGAATTTGCCTCCTCATAATCACCAAATTAACATTCTTGGAACTTTCTGGTCATTTTCAGACACTTATCCCACCCTCCAAGTGCCTCAAGGGTTGAGTTGTCCAGAGACTCCCAGGGCCAATCTTTTTAGAGGAAGACTTCATTATGTAGGCAGATTGATAGGCCGCTGACCACGGGGAAGCACATTAACTTTCAGGGCCTTTCCTGTAGTTAGCACACCTTAGTCCTCAGCTTGACTCAGTCCTCTTATCAATCTAAAGGTTCTTTCATCACTGTGAAGAGTCCGAGGGTTTCTGGAAAAAAGGGACAAATCCCAAATCTATATCGTATATTCTCCCACTTTTGTAACGTCTGTATGATTTGTTGGAGACTAGCCTGTGTCATACATATATCTACCATGACAGTGGGGATTTGTTAACCCTGCTGGACTTGACATGCTCCACACTTATTTTTGGGCATGCCACCTCTCCAATCACACGTCTGCGAGTGTTTTTTTTGGGGGGGGGAGGGTGTTAGATTTCCAAATGGGGTCTATTTCCCAGAAGAAGGGAGCTGGGTATCAGACAGTCAGGAGCAGCTGTTTACTGAAGTATCTGGGTAAAGCTTATTGGGTAGGCTTGAATTGAGTTAGTAAATGAGTAAATTGTGGTATTTCTGAGAAAGGAAAGGCCCTGAAGGACCCTGAAGGATTTTTTTTTTTTTGGAAGGGATTCCTTTCTGCTTGTTTTCCATCTACTTTGGCACTAGCTGACAGTTTCAGGGCTGGTTACTCCAGCTTAATGGGCTTCTGTCACCATGGCTAGAGGGAAGTGATGTCAAGAAAGCGGTGAGTGTGAAGGAAAAAACTGCTCAGGGCCCTGCTTGCCCGCAGCCTCGGTCTAGCCTACCAGGACACATAAAAGGCCTTCCTCCTGACTGAAGGGCCAGTGTGTCATTCTTACATAAGTCATAAAACATGTATCAGATTGCATCCTTGTACCACAGGAGTTTGGTTCTTCTCGTTAGTATTGTGTAAAGTTACAACATGTAAAAACTCTTTATCCTACTTTCTAAGCCTGCCAATGCGGAAAAAAATATATTAAGGAACATTTCCTTTTGGAGCCTGGGGCGTTTTTCCTCTCTAGCTCTTATTTAAAGAGAATATGTAATTTAGATGTTTGAATAAGAATAGGGGAAATGGCCAAAACCTTTTCAATAGACTAGCTGAACTATGCGACTGTTTCCATCAGTGAGAACACAGACAGAGCAGAGTAACCTTGGCTTCCCCCCACCACTCTCTGGTAGAACTTGTTCCTCTCAGGATGAGTTACATCTCCTGGGTATCCTTTTTCTCTCCGCCCTCTCTCCAGGCTCTCTCCTGCTTCACAAAGGATGCAGAACTATATGTCAGAGTCACAGGAGTATTAATTAGACTCTCGCATCTTTCTTTTAATTTAATGTTTCTCCACTCGGGAGCATTGAAAGCGACCTCACTCTCTGTCCCTCCCTGGCTCCAGTCTTCTTGTCAGGCAAGAACCGTGCTTGGCAGGACTGTGTGACCTGGGCCTTGTGCGCTGGGTTATTCCAGCAGCTGGCTGCCTCTGCTTCGAGCAGTCTCTGGACAGTGAGCTGTGTGTGTTGCGGTGCTTTCACTTTCTGCAGCTCTGCAGCAGCCATCTTGGAACTAAGCTGCTTCGCCCTTATAGACATCTTCACCTCTCAAGCTGCCCCATGGCCTTGCAGTGTCCCTTTAGTTAATAGTGCCAGCCCCACCCAGTGAGATTCCCCAGCGTCCTCACAATCTCTTGAATGCCCCTCTGGGTTTAATACTTCACAGCACTGAGAGAGGTGTGTGGCCTGGCTGTTCATGTCCTTCCTCAGTGTTAACTGCTTCTTGTCTCTCCTGTGGCCCTAGTTACTGCTGCTGAGGCAGTAGGACAGCTGCAGCCGCACCTCTTCTTGGACTGTGATCAAGTGTAGGGGACATTATTGCAGGTAGAGGAAAGCTTGCTTAAAGTTTCTATGAAGTAAAAGCTCTCTACATATTTGTACATACTTTTTAATCAGAAAAAAGTTACTACTGGTAAGAAAAAAATCAATGTATATCTAAGTGCAAATATTTATCATTAGTAACTCTTAGCTTGGTTATTATGGATGTTAAAGGGCACGATAAGAGTATCTGGTGCTGCCAGAAAACCAAGACCAGACAAGCTAACAGGAATTCAATCAAATTCAAATGCTGGGGCTCATTTCAGGTTCATCCACCTTAGGGCTAGAAGGAGCTAAACCACTAGGGGGCGCTTTTTAACTAGAAAATGTGATGCCTTCTCCCTGCCGCTAGAGATATTGTGGCTCAGGAGGCAAGCAGTTGCCAGTGACAGTAGCTGGTGGCAGTTCCTGAAACGTAAGAAAGGTTTCAGATAAGAGAGAAAGGGGGAAATGAAGGTAAAGGGAAGAAAATAGCCAGCAGTTGTGAAGGAGGTGATGAATGTCGTAGCACCCTCAGGAGTGTGGCCTCCCCACCCCTGGTGGCTTGCAGTCCATTGGGCTCTTTGTTTATCTATTCACTGATGCTTAAGTAATAGGAGTCAGGGCTTCTGACTGAGATGCCAGGTGGTCAGGATGCTCTTCTCTTCTTCAGACTTCACAGGTTAAGGGATTTAAAAAAGCCAAGCTTAACATGTTGATATCCTTCCTTATAGATTATGTTAAATAATAAAGGAAACAAATCTCCTTTGGTTTGTGTTGTTGATATTCTCCATTCTATTCTCTTACCAGAAAAAGATATATAGTATTATATATGGTTTTAGAAAGCAATCTTGTTGACACGCGTGGAATATTGACTATTGGAGGGCAGATGTCGTTCCAGACTCTGGAGCATATAGTCAGATACCCAGCTCTTACCTCTTAAGGAGGTCACGCATGCATGTGTGTCTGAAAAGCATTTTGTGTTTCTCCAAAGTAGTGAGTTACTTTATAGTAGTGTCCACTAGTAACTTGAATTACTTATATAGCCGTCTTTATACGGCTGTGCATGCTCAATACATTGTGGTTGAGTTCATAAGCGAATCTGAAGTTATAACATACCTGGCATCATAAGATGGCTTTAATAGGATCCATTTTGAAAGGCTTAATTTTGAGACATGCCAGAAAAATGTGCCTTTAGCATCCCACATAACTGCTCATGTCTAGGCCGTTGCCTCGAAGTGCAAGATATGGTTCATTTTTAGAGCTACCCAGAAGAATGGTGCAGAGCTCATCCTGCAAATGTGTCTCGTTTTCATTTCAATGTGAATTCTGTTGCTTCCAGTCTAGGTGTGGTTTCCTTATTTCTGAAATAATAGGAGCTGGTGACACTGACTAGGGCTAAAGTCCTCAGCACAAAGACAAGAGAAGCAAAAGATGGCAGAGAGGATTTCCTTGTAGCTGAACTTCACTATACCAGAAACTAGCGTCTGTGGATGAAGATATGTTTATCCTCACCCTCAGGAGGCTGAGGAGGGAAGACTGCCTGCTGCAAGTGCAAGACCAGCTTGGGCTACAGAGAGAAATCCTGTCTAAACCAAATCAAACCACACCACAGCCCCCAAACACCTGTTCATTGAATGCCAGCGTTTTTATATTCAAGAATATATATTAGGAAATAAACACCATTTCAGACGTCTAATGCATGCTACTTTCTAAAGAACAGATTTTGGAATCTTTATAGAACAGAAATAGCTAGTGATGATTTTTCTAGTTTCTTTCGAACCTGAGGCTGGCCTTGAACTTACTGTACTGGTCCTCCCAGTTCTCCCTCCCAAGTGCTGTGCTTATAGTTCTGTACCATCATGCCCGGTTTGTGTGGTCCTGGGCATTGGAACCAGGACCTCAATCATGCTTAGCAAAAACTAACTCTCAGCCCCTAATGTCGTTTATATGTAGCTTATATGTAGCTATAATTCACCTGCTGTATTGCTTCTGTGAAGTGTGTCTTTCCATGTCCAGGATAATCACTGCTCTCTATTCCCAGAGTTTTTATCACCACCAGAAGAAGCCCTGGACCCAACAGCAATTACTCTCCATTTCTACCTATGCACTTAGCCTTTGCAAACAAGTTTTTGTCTCTATAAATTTGTCTATTCTGAAAATTTCACAAAAAAATGGAATCAGACAGCATGTCATTTGTGACTGGTTTCTTTCATTAAACTTAATGTTGATTTAAAATTTGTCTGTATTGTAGCATGCTATCAATACTTAATTCTTTTTCATTACAAAATAATATGCCATTGTATGAACAGACTTTGTTTTATGTATCCTCTCATCAGCTGACTGGCATTTGTTTTTGGGTTATTCTGACTAATACAGTTATAGGCATCCATGTTCAAGTTTTTGCATGGACACATGTTTTCATGTCCAGGAGTAGAATTACTGGATTCAACATTTGAGGATCTTCCAAAGCATTTTCCAAAGTGGCCTTGCCATTTACAATACTGCCAGGACTAAATCAGTGTCCCATTTCTGCACATCTTCATTAGCACTTACGATTGCCTAAAAAAATTGCAGCCATCTCTCATTAGTGGGCACGAGGTACTCATCTCACTGTGATGTCTATTTGCATTTCCTGGTTACACTGGCAGTCACTTGTGTGATTACTGGCCTTTTTTATATCTTTTTTAAGAATATGTTTTGAAATTTTATTTATAATTGGGTTATCTTTATTATTGAGTAAGAGCACATTATATATTAGATATAAGTCCCTTATGAAACAATTGTCTTTCCCCTCTCTATCTTTTTGCTTTTTATTGACAGAAGTGTTTTACATTTATTTATTTAGAGTGTGTGTGTGTGTGTGTGTGTGTGTGAGCGCTCATGCAAATGTGTGCATGTACCAACATATACCATGTATACAGTAGAGGTCAGAGCACCACTTTTCGTAGTGAATTCTCTCCTTCTACTATATGGGTAGCAGGGTTTGATCTCAGGTTACCAGTCTTGGCAGCAGCCCCTTCTACTGAGCCATCTCACTAGAACTACTTTCTTTAATTTTCTAAAAAAGTTATTCTTTGACAGTTTTACACATTTATAATGCAATTTGATCATATTCACCCCAGTCTCCTCTTATCTCACCCACTTTCACTGAACCTATCTTCTTACTTTCTTGATAGTATTATTTGAAGCAGAAATGTCTTATATTCATATGGATATATAGTATATGTTTGCTGACATAAGTTTTGTGTTATTGAATTGTCACAGAGAGAGGTAACAGTTGTCTTTATTGAGACAGTGTGCCCTTGTGTAGGATAAAGAGACATTGGGGGCTGGAGGGATGGCTCAGTGGTTAATAGCACTAGCTGCTCTTCCAGAGGTCTTGAGTTCAATTCCCAGTACCCACACGGTGGCTCACAACCATCTGTAATGAGATCTGGTGCCCTCTGCTGGAGTGCAGGCATACATGCAGACAGAACACTGTATATATAATAAATAAATAAATCTTTAAAAATAACAATTATAAGGAGACAGATGAATGGAAACTACTAGGTGAAACATAACGGCCTCTAGCACATAACACACCTTTATCCTAAATGCTAGGGATCAGGGCAGGAAAAAAGAATGGCTGTTTTCTCCTTTTGTGCACAGCAAGAGATACTGTTAGAGATGTCTCTAAAAAGTGAAGCTATTGGGCTGGAGAGATGGCTCGGAGGTTAAGAGCATTGCCTGCTCTTCCAAAGGTC
>LOEQ01000004.1:713520-734652 GCA_001685075.1 Bramus lutescens
TGGGCTCGAAGTGGAACTGGGCAGACACGCTGGGCTCGAAGTGGAACTGGGCAGACACGCTGGGCTCGAAGTGCAGGTCATGTGAAATAGCAGGACTACACCAGGGACATTTCAGAGCCTCTGTCCTCCCCGAGGAAGACTGGAGCCTCCAGAATGTGAAGACTAGGACAAAAAACACTTTCATAGGAAACAAAAGCTGTTATGGTGGCAGTTAGAAGCTACAGTGATGCAAATATATGGCACCTGAGTATCTTTTTGGAGGCCAGTTGTAATATATACAAGTGGGTCTTATTTCAACTCAAAACAACCATTGGATATTATATACTTATTTTATATATGCTTTTTTCATGGAGGGTCCCTTCATATATCATTTTAACTATTTTCTGTGGTTTATAGATTAGTTTTGATTTTCAAATAGTCAATTGTCATTTAGAATCTGAGTAAGCTATAATAGACTTAATGTAAATGAAATATAAAGTAATAAAGGGAATTATTTACTTCCTGGACTGATAATGAAGGAAATTACCATGAGATATTGCAAGGATATTTGTGTAATTATTTGATACAGTTCTTAATTGATACAGTTCACAAATGACTTATTTAAATATGTAAATCATAGACATGTTAGCATACCCACTTCATTATATTATAGACTCAGTTCATGGGATTGAATCAGCACATTATGCATGTCAAGATCACATTACCACTGAGCCTAGCCCCAGCTCCACACATCACATCCTCCACAGTCTTCTCTGTCTTCAATCATTATTCCTAGAGCAGGATGTTGTACAGTGCCTAGAGAGTCCCTTAGTACACTGTGTTTTCTGTCTATAGTCTCTGCCTAGAAATCACTTAAAATGAGAAAATCAGGAAAGTCTCTACCCAAAAGTAGAGAAAATCCTTTCATGAGCAGTATCTTTCTGAATAGCCCAAGGGACCCACCATTACTACCACCACAAAAAATCTCCATGTTTTGAAATGCAAGGCCTCAGCCTGGTTGCATCAGAATCACTGGAGGTCACTTGTTCAAAACAAAGATTTCATATTGTAGGGGTGATGATTTAGCAGTAGCTAAATCATTTAGCCTAGCTTGGACCAGGTCAGCGGTTGATGTCAGTACTGAAAAACGGAAAACAAACAGAAAGACCAAAATGACTTCAATTCTGGTTTTTACACACTGAATTAGTACCTCCATATTTTAGTATGTTTTCAGCACAAAACAATACTTTCTAAAAATAGACATATATTATACTCCCACCTCAAACCAAAGAAATTGGAAAATAGAATGGTGCTAGAATATGTTAATATCATGTTGTAGAGTTTCTTCTCTGAAATTCTAGTGACCCAAGTGTAATTAATAATGATTTTGAATTCTCTGATAGCAACAGAAATACTCGTATTGTGGTCAAAAAAATTCACTGAGGCCATAATGTCTGGTCACTTCCTGGTTATGTGACTTCAACAAAATACTTATTAACTGCTCAGCAGTTCATTTTCTTTTTCTGTAAAACAGACATTTTGGACTCGATCCCCAAACCTGCAAAGGCAAACAAACACAACACACAAAATCATTGTTCCTTCTGTTCCCCCAGCACACAAAGAAGCTCTCTGGTTCCCACTGTGGTGCTTTGCTCTGTGGTCAGTCCTTTTTGCTACGCAGGTGAAAAGAAAATCCCAAGAATATTATACAAAAGTATCTGCTGGGGAAGATGGGCCTCTTCTGATGGAGCGGATGCAGCAGAGCAGACACGGTAGATGGCGCTCTAAGACTTATTTTTAAAAGAAACTAGAGTAGGGTAGGGGTGGGGGGAGGGACTAAAGCCCATTTCAGCGAGCTCCCCCCACCAAGATTTCACCTCTGTTTGTGCCTCTGAGAAGCGTTTTGCTTTTGGGTAGAGCTAGAGAACAGCTTCAGCAAAGATAAATCTTTCGGTCGCTTTATTTGTGCGAGTTTGTCACTCAGAAATTATCACTTGTGCTTTGAACTATAAAAATATAAAGGAGTTATTTTCTTTCAAAACATTTTCTTATTTATTAGGGTTTCCCCTAATTGTCTTTGTATTTTAATATTTCTATTCCTTCCTAGTTTTTTTTTTTTTTGGACTTTTAGTTATCTAATAAAAATGTGATTATAAAGTTAATTTAAATAACTAATTATAATTAGTCGTTTTTTTTTAAAGTTACAGTAAATACCCATTCAAACAGTATATACGACATTAAGGATAATTTAGTTTTATTATATGTATAGGTATTTTGCCTGTTTCTATGTCTGTGCATTACGTGCATGCTTGGTGTCCGTGGAGGCCAGAGTAGGGTGCCAGATTCCCTGGAACTGGAGCTACAGCGAACTGAGCTGCCCTGTGGATCTGGGAATCAAATCCTGGGCCCTCTAGAAGAGCAACCAGTGTTCTCAACTGCTGAGTCATCTCTCCAGCGCCAATATAATTTTTAAATAAAATAATTCTCTATTGTGCTTTATGCAGTTGGTCTTGTTTAATCTTTGTAATAACTCTGAGAAAGAACTGTTATCCCCATTTCTAGGTGAATTGTCTCAGAAATGCTCAGTGAATTGCTAAATTCTCATACTTAGTGCTTGCACTGTAGCTGCTGTAGGAGTTTTCTCTGTGCCATGAGGTTACAGTTTGAGCACATCTTTCTATGTGACAGGCATGGTGGTATGCTAGGCATACAACAGGGACCAAACTAATGTGGGTGCTACCATTATGGGCCTTACAGTTACTAAATGCTCAACAGAGTTCCTTTGAAACTGCATGCCTTGAGAGTGGGTAAAATAAACAACGGGAGAGGGTCAGGAAAGGGAGGACCTTCATGAGATCTCCAGAACCCACATGAAAAAGCTGGGTGTAGTGGCCTGTGATCATACTCTCAGTTCTGGGGAGATGGAGATATAGGGGTCCATAGAGCTTGCTGGCCAGCTAGCCTAGCCAAATATACTAGATCTGGGCCAAATAAGAGACCCTGTCTCAAAAAATGAAGTGGATGGCACTTGAGGAACATCTGAGATTGATCTCTACACACTTGCATATACACATGCATGTATAGTCACACACATATGCAACACACACACATACATACACACACAGTGGGAAGCAGGGAGAGACACAGATATGTTTTAGTCTCTGATTATTTAGTAGGTCAGGGAGCTGCTCGTTCTTCAAAGAG
The DNA here is from genome assembly GCA_001685075.1 of Bramus lutescens. Classification (NCBI taxonomy): domain Eukaryota; kingdom Metazoa; phylum Chordata; class Mammalia; order Rodentia; family Cricetidae; genus Bramus; species Bramus lutescens. Next base: position 716,704 of record LOEQ01000004.1, read on the forward strand.
AAAGATAGAATCATACCTACCTCGGATATATTACTATACTATTTATGTGGATATGCTTCTTTTTCCAAGGGAAGATCAGGACTGTCTTCCTTCTACAACTCTGACAGTTGCACTATAAAATCAGGGGCTGGGGAGGTTGTTCAGTGGAAAGTGCTCACTGTGCAAGCATTAAGACTCAAGTTCCTATTCCCAGACCCCATGTAAAAACTGGGCACTATGGTGTGCTCCTGTAATTCCACCGCTGGGAGGCAGAGACAGGAGGATCCTGGGAGTTTGCTGGCCAGCCAGTCTAGTCAAAATGGTGAGCTTCAAGTTTAGAGAGAGACCCTGCCTCAAAAGTGAGGTGACATGACTGAGGAAAGACATCCCAAAGTTAACCTCTGGCTTCCTACAGGCATCTGCATAGGTCAGCAACCTGCATACACACATCTATATGCATACAAAATAATAATTTAAAAATTAGTAAATAAATATTGAGAAAAAACATAAGGTAAAACTGTCTTCTAGATAAGAATCAGGAAGAATAAGTAGAATTAAACTATACTAGAATGTCTAAACTTCCTGCTTATTAAATGACATTATTTAAAGCAAGGCATTGGTAGTGGAAATAGGCAAGATTGATTTTTGCAATCTAAATCATAGATATGTTTAGATTGTTCTCTAGTGTTATTTAATGCGACTTGGTATCCAGCCAAACTAGGGGTATCCCACATTGGCACGGACCCCTTTCTTTTATTCTTGGGCATTTGACATACTTCTTTCTATTGGCTTTTCTCGAATAAGTATGAACTTATTTTTATATGATTCTAGGATTTCTTGATATTGAAGGAAACATGACTGATGAGAAAATGTTGACCAGTCATTTTTAATTGATGTCCTTTGATTGTGCTTTATATCTCCTGAAATTATGGAAATTGTTAGGTGTAGTCTAGGAGCGTGTTCTGGGAAGGGAATCTATAGCTTCATGAAGTTTTTCATGACTTTGACAAACCTTAAAAGGTTGAGAGTTGTAATTGTGACTTTACCAAAGGGGTCTTCATGATTCACTGCTTCAGGCTTGTCTCTTCCCAATTAGGCATTGTTGAGAGGGAAGGGCTGTATTTAAAGACGAAAGTCATGAGGTTCTAAATCATGTGGGGTGTGGAAATGTGTGTTTAACTGTGGAGTTGGGGACCCTCCAGTCTCAGGGTGGCCTGTTTGTAAGTGAGGACTGCTTTGAGTCAGATGAACGGTTATTTTTTGGAAATTAAATAGAAGAAGGGGAATAGTAGGGAAATAAACATCTGGAAAACTTAATTTCTAAATCTTAAATTTGCATCACATTAAAACAGTGGGTGAAGGCACTTGATGCCAAGCCTTACTTCCTGAGTTTGTTCTCCAGAACCCAAGTGTTAGAAAGAGAGAACCAAGTGTCACAAGCTGTCCTCAGGCCTCCAGGATAGTTACACTGGCCCTGCACGAAAGAGTCAAGAAGTAAAGTTAGACTTCATTAGTTGGTCTCTTCAAGTTCCTTATTTTGATAGAATTTGTTTTGTTTGGTTGTCTTTCGAGACAGGGTGTCTCTGTGTAGCTAGCCCTGGCTGCTCCTGAACTCTCTCTGTATGCCAGGTTGGTCTTGAACTCTCAGAGTTCCGCCTGCCTCTGCCTCCCTAGTTCTGGGATCAAAGGCATGTGCCACCACCAGCTGGCATTAATATATTTTTGATCAGTGGTCTGTTCTGGGAGGATAGCTTGAGTCCAGGAATTAGAGACCAGCATGGATGATGTGGCAAGAGCTGGTCCTATACAAACAAACCCAGTGGTATCTTAATACTAGCCTTGTCATACATAGTAATAGTATCAACCTGAGAGGGTTTTGGTGAGGAGCAGGTGAGATAACAGCTGAATATTGTAAGTAACTGTAAATAGTGCATTAGGAGCTTATTGCTTTCTAAGTAGTTAGTGCTGCTGTCGTCATCATCATCAATAACATCTACATTGTATATATGTCCATGACTGAATGTATAGTGTCAAGCATAAATAATAAAAAACCATCCACAGATGTAGAGGGGGTGAAAGGTCAATCTGGTGAGCCTCTTGTGACAGGGATTTGGAAAGATTTTCTTTTTTATTTTAATTTTTAAATTTTTATTTGTTGTGTATGCGTGTTTTGCCTGTATGTGTATATATGTGTCCACAGAGACCAGAAGGGGCATCGGGACTGGGGTTAAAGATGCTTGTGAGCTGCTATTTGGGTTCTGGGAATCAAATCTGAGTCCTTTATCAGAGTAGCCAGTGCTCTTAACATAGAGCTTTCTCTCCAACCTTCTGAAAAGAGTTCCTTAGAAGACATACCACTTTTATTCATGGATGAATGGCAATATAGATAGTTCTTTTGTTGTGCTAAAACTCTAACAATGGTATCATATTAGTTAGAAGCTTTATAAGAACAGGGACAATATCTGTTTTGTGACCATATGTCCTTAGTTCCCATTTTAGGCTTTGACTAGGGAAAGTATTGCATTAAATGCTTATTTTTTTCTTCATGTTATTCTTTGTCTTCCTTTTAGCTTTAAAAAGTAGTTGCTGTTTTTATATCCAACATTTTTTTGCTGAAAGTCAAATCAGTAATTTAACCACTAGAATTGATGGTTAAAATAAGATCTTTCTTGGAATGAGATTGTTTTGTTTGAAGCAAAGGACTTGAGAGACAAGATTTAATTCAACTTAAGACTATTTAGACTTGCAGGGTTTATGTTAGTATGTTCTCTGTTGCTATAACAGAATACCTGAGATGGCGCAATTTATAAAAGAAGTTTATTTTAACTTTGATTTTGGAAACTTGGGTGTCCAAATGCATGGTGCTTGTATTGTTTTGACTTTTGGAAAATGCTTTATGCAACTTTAGCATCATGGTGGGAAGCAAAAGGGCAATTAGGTTTGTGTAAAGGAAAAAGAGGGGCTCAACTTCTGTGGTAGCTAACCCGTTCCCCCAAGAAACCATTAATCCCCTCATTGGAGCATGGCTGACATGTCTGGACCCTCTTGCTAAGCTCTGCTGTTCAACAGTAGCACATTTGTGGGGGGGAAAGCCTCAACAAAATTAATAAATTTCAAATTATTGTAGGTGTGTGTGTTTTGAAAAATACATGGTATTAAAAGCAATAGATTTTATTTAAATTTCAGTAAATGTCAGGCAATACCTAATGTTAACCCATAAGTTGCTTTACATTATAGATACTTATGCGATAATGGAAAAATTGACCAGATGGTCTGGTTTCTCCCCTTTCCTCTCCTCTCTTCTCTTTTCCCCTCCTTCACTCACATCCTCTCGTCTCCTTTTTTTCTTCCCCTCTCCCCTTCCTTCCCTGGGTATTGAACCATTCCAGTCCAGCTAGGTTTTCAGTAAGATATACAACTCATGCCATTGTCCCTGCCACCCCCACCAAGCCTCATGAGATGTCAGTGTTTCTAATCTGGTCCGGAACCAAGGGTTCAAGTTGATCTTTCTGCATCAGCTCACCAAGAAGCTAGGATTACAGGTTTGGACCACTGCACCTGGCTAAGAGTGTTTCTCAAATATTTCATTGAGTCTGCTACAGCAGTGTGGGTCTGTAATTCCAGGCACTTGGGAGGCTAATGCAAAAAGATTGTATGAGCCCAGGGTCTCAGGGCCAGTATGGGCTATATAGTGAGATCTATACTACTTTATTTCTTTAAATCCAAGTAGATAAATAAATAAACACTTTAAAAACATTTATTTTTATTTCAAATGTGTGAATGTTTTGCCTACATGTGTCTGTGTATAACATGCATGCCTGGTTGTCTGAAGAAGGCAAGAAGAAGTTGTCTGAGTCAAGTAATTGAACTGGAATTAGAGCTGGTTGTGAGTTGTCATATGGATGCTGGGCGCTGAACCTGGGGTCCACTGCAAAAGTGGCAAGTGCTTTTAAGCAGTGAGATATTTCCAGCCCCTAAATAAACACCCTTGAGGCTCCCATCTTAGAGGAAATTCTGTGTAGCTCACTTGGTAATATATTATGGATATTTACAACTATAGGAAACAGGCTGCCGTGGCAGGATGTGAGACTAGAGATTGTCCTGTTTTAAAAATGCACATTCATGTGGCATGGTTAATTTGAGGAATATCCAAGATTGACTTGGGAGTTGGAGGCATTTTAAATTTCTCTGGTCATAGTATCGCCCTTTCTTCTTCTTTTTTTATTTTTATTGAGCTATATATTTTTCTCTGCTTCCCTCCCTTCCTCTCCCCTCTCTTCTACCCTCTCCCATGGTCCCTATGCTCCCAATTTATTCAGAAGATCTTGTCTTTTTCTACTTCCCATGTAGGTTAGATCCACATATGTCTCTCTTAGGGTTCTCATTGTTGTCTAGGTTCTCTGGGATTGTGAATTGTAGGCTGTTTTTTCTTTGCTTTGTGTATAAAATACACTTAAGAGTGAGTACATATGGTATTTGTCTTTCTGGGTCTGGGTTACCTCACTGAATATAATGTCTTCTAGATCCATCCATTTTCGCCCTTTCTACATTTTCAACAAATATTTGATGAACTTCAGACATGTGAACACAGTAAAATGGTACCTATCTCAAGCAAATGGAACCAAACTCTGAGATACAAACTACATAGTACTTTCAGTATTTTTGTTTCGATAGTGGATTTTCTTACTGTTTGTGCAGTTGGAATCCTGTGACTTATAATCTACTGACATGCAATACCATTCATTGGGTCTGGAATTGGATAAAGCTTGTAATAACAATGCCATCCTCAGCTTATCAGAGATGTGGGGCCTTCCCTTTTTCTGTGGTAGGTAGGTTGGTATTGTCAAGTGAAACTTTTATAAACCTTTAAAAATAGAGGTTGAATCTTAAGTGGTTTATTTACCAAAATAAGAGAATTACTTTTGACTTTCATCACAGCATCCGTTTTCCACTAGGGATTATGCCCTCTGGTTTAAAAGCTTGGTCAGGGAGAAGTGAACGTAGATAGAAATTAGAAATTAGAGTCTGTTTGCTCTTTATCCTGTGACTCAAGAGTCAGAAGAGTAAGGCAGAAAGAGTCTTACTTCACCAGTGGGGATATTTCGGGCTTATCTGGATTTAGAACATATTTTAGCAGCACTAGTGGTGATTTATGTAAATAGCAGTTGACGTTATGCTACGCTCTTGTTTCGTGAGGTGACTCATGTGGTTTCTGAGTTGTTTATGGTTTACCCTGAAGGTTCCTCATTGTCATAGGGGTGTCTTTCATAGCTTTTTGCTCATTTGCAAAATAGTGACACCTTTCTCGTGTCTTATTAAAGCGGTGGACCCGTTTTGTAACATATGGAAACATTTTTTCCCCTCATGTTCTTTTCACAAATAACCCCATGTGACTTGCAAATGTTGTGAAAGCAGTAGATATTTCCAAATGCTTTGTGAATGATTAAGCTAATCTATCCTTGGGTACTGAAAAGGGCTTTCACAGAGACAAAGGAGGCCAGGATGAAACATGGCCATGCTTTCAAAGAAACCTAGTTCTTTTCATGCAAATTCCAGAATTTCTTTGATTTTTTTTATTGTTCCTATCATACCAGTATTTTCACAAAAGATTTTAGAGTCATCTTCTTAGGTAACCAGGTACTGTAAAACTACATGTACAAAATTTTCTTTTGGATTGAAAAAAATGATAACTGGAAGTAAACATTTCAAAACTTTGAACTGTAGTAATATATTTTGAAGTACCATTGTCAATATTAAGTACACAGGTGTGTAATATTTCAAACAGCATAGAATCTGTGCCTAGAAGTGTAAATAAAGAGTGTCTATAATATTAATGAGGGACATACAGTGAGAGAAGTAATGCTAAATTTTGTTAAACAGTTAACAGATGTTTATATTTAACAAATGATGTACCTGAACAGAACAAGACCACTTATAAAAATTAGAAACATTTTATTGAAATTGAGTGCATGTCCTGTGGTTTAAGCTTGCTTCTAAATGATGTGTCCAAAAACAACTTTTGAAGGACAAATTGTATAATTGCTGTCTTCAAGGACAGAGGGTGGGGGCAGTAACCTTCAACCTTGTATTAAATTTAAGGTTATATTAAATTTAAGTATGGCATTCCTCTGAAGAACTGGCAGGAAGGAGGATTAGCAGAGGAGGAGGAAGAGGGAAGAAGAATCTTACTGACTCCAAACTGAAGCAGGAGTTGGAAATATCAGGGTGTCTAACATCCGGGAACACTGTGTAAGAGATTGGCAGTAGATGGCCACTCTCTGAGGATCTGGGAGCAAAGAAAAGCATGTTTTGTTGTTGTTTTTTTTTTTTTTATGTGATTTCTGAATCAGATGTTCTTTGACATCTTGAACAATACCTATAATTACTTCTGCTGTTTTGTGACTTCAGCAGTTCTATAGAAACTTTAATCCCACCTAGTAAAGAACGTTATCCTAAATTTTACAGAAAGAGGAAGATTAATAAGATGTTGCATCTGCCCTTGGAGATCTAGCAAGGGGAAAATAAGTGTTCAAATATCTATGGAACAGAGAGGACGTAATCTTGGGGGACAAGACAGCTTTGGTTTTCTCATTAACACGAAGGTTTTGTGGAGCAGGTGGTCTGAGTGGCAGCATGCGAAGGATGTGAGTGAGTAGATGAATCAGGTGTGGCAAAGACAGCAGCACAAACCTAGATGGCGGATAAGCTGATGTGGCGGAGGATCCTCAGTTCAGATAGCATAGCACCCCCTTTGCTGTCTTTTCCTTTATTGTTGGTTCCTGGAATTTTGTTTTATTTTTATCCCTTGGTTTAAACCAAGAAGAAAATTGATAGGTGGTGTATTAGTTAAATTTGAGTCATAAATATCTCCATTCAGCTTAATGGAATGTTAAATATCTTCAAAATATTAACTGTTTGGTGTATGTAAGATGATTATAAACAAGGTCTAATTCCTGCCCTCCTAATGCACATAATCAGTTATGAGAAATTTCACTTATGAAATAATGTGAATTATATAAGTAAGCTTTGCTTCAAAGCTCAGTATGTCTAAAATATAAGCAAGCCAGGTTGTGTATAATATTTTATATCCCCACTGAGACTCTAGAGTTAAACTGTTCAATATGTTCATCACTAACCATATGTGATTAGTGAATGAAAATTATGTATAATGAAAAATTCATTTACACTAGTTAAGTTTCAAGTGTTGAGTAGTTACATATGGCTAGTGACTAGCGTACTACTGGCCAGCATAAATATTAGATATTACTAGTTTTGCAGAAGTTTCCACTGGGAAATAGTGTTGTAGAGGTGTATTGACATTTTAATTGTGTCAGGTCATATGAGTGACCTTTCATACATCTTTTCAACCAAACCTCAAGAAACGCATGTTGTGGTGGCTAGTGTTGTCAACCTGAAAGAACTGGAATCACCTGTGAGATGGTCATGCTTGTGGGGAATTATCTGGGTTGTGTTAGTTGAGATGGAAAGACCTGCCCACTGTGAGTGTCGCCATTCCCTGACTGGTATCTTGGGCTGTAAATGGATGGAGGGGACTGAGCAGCATGTATACATTCATTATTCTCTTCATCTGAATGTGGATGCATTGTAACCAGTTGCTTCACGTGTCTGCTGCCTTGATTTCCCCTCCAGGATAAACTGTACCCTGGACGATGGGCTAAAATAAACAATCCTTAAGTTCTTTTTGTCAGGGCGTTTTATTACAGGAACAGAAAAAGAAACTTAAGTTGGAAATTGGTATCAGAAGCGGGGTTGTTGCTAAACCTGACTATGCGTTCTTAGGCCTTTGGAACTGGTTTTCAGGATGAATATGAAAGACTTTGCAACTTGCAGCAGAAAAAGTCCTTGAATGCTGTAAGCAGAGCATAATGGGACATTATAAATGGAAGCTTGAAAGACAAGAATGCTGAGAGAAATGTGTGTAGTGGAGGTCTGGCTCATGAGGGTTTAGGGGCAGGGACAAGAACACTGTCAGGAACTATGCTGGGGCCATTAGTGTGATACTCTGGGAAGAATCTGATTGCCTTCTGCATTTGTCTTGAGAACTTAAGTGAAGTTGATTTTGAAGATAATGGGCTAATTTGTTTGGCAGAGGGAATTTCAAGACAGTAGAGTATATGCCAGTGCTGAGAAAGCAGCTGTCATTGTTAGAATTATTACTATTAAAGAGAAACTTTAGCAAAGGTGTTTTGTTTGGCAAAATCCCACTCCTTGGTGACTTCATTTTGTAAAGATTCAGGTTTATTTAAAAGAAAAAAAGCCTGAACTGAAGGAATTCCCTGCTCCTCCAAAGAACTGCCTAGGAAAATGTCTCCCAGGGTTGTACCCAGCAGCTGATGCATCCAAGGGGACTGGGCTCTAGTCACAGGAGGTAGCAGCTTGGCAAGATCACATATATGGTAATGGTTTTGAAGGCATGAAAAATATAAGATTGAGGGAATCTTGGTGAAAAGCTGAGACTAGGCAATGTTTGTCAGGATCAGAGTCCCTACAGAGAGGTCCCGAGAGTAGATTGTATGAAGCTGTGATGGTGAAGGCTAAAAGCAATGGAGACCCCAGGATGTTGAAGATTCCAGAACCACTGGACCTCTGCCAGTAGGCAAGCTGCCTTCTGTATGGAGCAGAGTTAACTCAAAAGAGTGGTATGTGCTATAGGCAGCAGACTGTAAGGGTGAGGTTTCCTGAGATCTCTGGAGCATAGCCAATTTCATAATGAGTCTTAGGTGCCAGATAAGGAGCTATAGGATTTGGTGTTTACCCTGCTGGGTTATGGCTTTCCTTTGGGGCGATTGTTTCTTGCTATGCCCTGGTTCTTCCATTTTGGAAGGGGACTGTTTGCTCTGTGCTGTTATATTCTTACAGTTTGTAACTTGTTTTTGGTTTTATAGGAGCTCACAGTTAAGAGACTTTGGACTTTGAAAGTGTTGGAACTGTTAGCTATGGGTGCTTTTAAAGTTGGAATGTATTTTACATGATGAGATAACATGAGACTGAGGAGACAAGGAACAAAAAGTTACAACTTAAGTGGTGTGCTTACATGTCAAGCTGATAGGAGTAGAGTTGTGATGGACAGTCTTATCAACCTGTTAGACTCTAGAGTCACCTGGGAGATGGACCTGGGTGATATCTATGTTATGGTAACTGAGATGCTCACTGTGGGTACCACATTCCTTGGTTGGTATCCTAGACTACGTAATTGAAGAAAGGAACCTGAGCAACATCATGGCATTCACTGTTGGCTTCTTCTGACTGCAGATGTAGTATGACCAGAGCTGCTTCAAGCTTCTGCTGTCTTGAACTCCCCACCATGGAGAATTGTGGGCAAAACCCCACTTCCTTCTTGAAGTTGCTTTTCTTAAGGTTTTTTGTTTGTTTTGTTTTAATCACAGCAGCAAAGATAGAAACAAAAACACAGTGTGGCTCATGCTTTGCTAGAGTTGGGTGGAAGATTCCTTTCAGTCCTTGGAGAGGTTGAGATATGGGAACAGATGATAAAATGGGATCTGGCAAGCACCAGCAGAGAGGGGGAAAGAGCTGGAAAGGTTTGAGAAGTACAAAAGCAAAGCTCTTGCCCCTAGGGAAAGTTGAGTAAGGTTTGGCTTGGTTACCTTTGGCTTGATTAAGCTGAGAGGGAGTAGGAGAAGTTGTGATTAAAGCAATGTGAAACACCTGGATGTGAAAGGGCGCAGCGTATTTGACTGAAAGATGCTCATTGTGCCTGGAGCCCAGACAGTCTCTGATGTCTCCATGCAAAATTTGTCTTTCTTATGATGCATTTCAAAACCAGAGCCTTTTCTTTTTCAAAACTGAAGATAAGGCTGCCATGGGGGAAGCACCTGCATTCCCAGCTGCTTGGGAGGCTGTGTCAGGAGGATCACTTGAGCCTTGCCGTTGGTTAACCGGCAATAGTATTGTTTCTTATTAAAAAACAAAAAACATAAATCCTTGGTGAAGACGACCCTGGCTCCTTCCCACTATTTGGGAAGCTTCTTTAATTATTTTTAAATGTTTTATTTATTTGGTGTTCATGTGTGTTTATGTATGTGGGAAGTCATGTACATGTGGAAGTCAGAGGAGTCTATGCTCTCTTTCCACCATGTAGGTCACACCAATTGAACTCAGGCCATCAGACTTGGCAATAGGAACCTTTACCTCCTGAACCAGTTTGACAGCCCTTGGGAGGCCTTTTATGTTTATCTCATATTTGTAGATCTCACAGTCAAAGAAGGACAAGAAAAATGGAAAAGACAAAAATTACAGGGGCTAGGCAGTGTGTCAAGATGTGGCTCACAAACTCCTTGGGGGCTGTTGAATGGCCCTTCCACAGGGGTCACCTAAGACCATTGGAAAACACAGATATTTACATTAAGATGCATAACAGTAACAAAGTTACAGTTATGAAGTAGCAACTAAAGTAATTTTATGGTCAGGGGTCACCACAACATGAGGAACTGAATTACAAGGGTCGCAGCATTAGGAAGGTCGAGAACCACTGGGCAAGAGAGATGACTCAGTGGTTAAGAGGACTAGAGTTTGGTTCTCAGTTTCCAAATGAGATGGCTCACAACCATCTGTAAGTCCAGCTTCAGAAGATCTGATGCTCTTTTCTAGAGTCTCTGGGCACCTGCAGTGTGTGTGTGTGTGTGTGTGTGTGTGTGTGTGTGTTATATTTAATTTAGAATAGTCTTAAAGGTCTTCTTGCCAGGCATTTTATTATAGTTTCTCATGAAAAAAATTGTTAAACTTTGTTGGTTATTCTTCCTGGAATACTTGCTGTCTATTCTCAGTTACTGTGTCTTGAGTAAATAATCATTTAAAAGTTTAAATACTTCATTTTTATTTTAGCCTTTGTAGATTTCTAGTAAAATTAGATTGTTTTTGAAAAAGTAACGGCAGTCTTATCCTAGAAGTAATAAATTTATTTCTGCATCTCCATCTGTCTGTGTAATATATGTGAATGATTTTCTGGAATTGATTCAGTGATTGTTGGATATTTTCAGTGATGAGATTTTTTAGGTGATTTGCTACATTTTTTAAAAAAATATTTATTTATCATGTATACAATATTCTGTCTGTGTGTATGCCTACAGGCCAGAAGAGGGCACCATATCTCATTACAGATGGTTGTGAGCCACCATGTGGTTGCTGGGACTTGAACTCAGGACCTTTGGAAGAACAGCCAGTGCTCTTAAGCTCTGAGCAATCTCTCCAGCCCCAATTTGCTACATTTTGGGGATGTTTTCTATTTGATTGTTTGCAGTGAGGGAACTTTAACAAAATGCTATAGTGAATTGATTATGGTGAAGAATGAATGTGCCCTGTACCGCTTTATGACTCTTTCTTTTAAAGTTGACCATGCCTTTCCTCTCTCTGTCACTGGGACCAGCAGCATGGGGTTTCATGGATGTGCTATTTTTTTTTCCAGTCCTCATCTCAGCTTCTTTCTTTTAATGACAGAGATGGACTTGAATCTTTCTAAGTGGTGCCATCTTTCTCATAAATAGAACAATTTATAACTCTTGACCAAGCACTTCACACAGAATATAGTCAAAAGCTGTGCATATTAGATCATTTTAACCAGGTTTTGACTGGATTCCCCATTTCACCCCCTCTATTTTTGTGAACTAGGCATTGAACCGAAATCTTTTTTGCATGTTAGGTCTCCTCTGAGCTTAACTCCAGTGCTTAGCATCAGTATATTGAAGTTAAAGGGTTCTTTGAAAACCACGAATCTTTTCCTAACATTAAGTTCTTAACTAGCATCCTACAGTGAACAGAAGTGAATGGAATTGAGCCTACATTTCCTGGTATTCTATGTTGTTGTTTCCCCCAAAAAACTATACAGAGAGAGGGTTAGAGATCAGTTGGTAAAAGCACTTGCTGGGGAAAGCTGACAACCTGTGTTTGGATTCCCAGAACCCATGTAAACCTAGATGTGGTGGCACACATCTGTAATCCTATTTTCCCACAGCAAGATGGGAGCCAGATAGAAGACTTGCCTGGAAACTTGTGGGCCACCTAGTTTAGTGTACAGAACAGAGAGCAGCAGAAATGAGAGGGACCGTGCCTCAAAATAAGATGAATGGCCAAGAACCTCAGAGATGTCCTGTGACTTCTGCATGCCCATCATGTTGTGTGAGCATGTGCGTGTGCTCACAGATACACTCATAAATGTGCAAATAGAAAAATAAGAGAGGCAACACAGAGAAGGTGAGACCCTCATTGTAGCCCACTTCACATGCACAGTGCCATGTAAATATCAAGGAATGCGCTTCATTTATAAACATTTTCTTCATCACAGAAAGAGGCTAGCTGTTTGGCCATTACTGAACCTTTAAGCCCCAGGAATTAGACAGGAAAGTTAATGGAATTCTGGTAAGGAGAGCAGTCACTTGTAAAACATTTACAGTGGTGACTGAGAATAAATAAAACAGAAATTTTCAGCTGGCAGAGGGTTAAAAACCAAGTTGCTCCCATGTGTGACAGTCCTGGGGGAGATGCATCACTCATGTCTTCCATGAAGCCATCACTCAGTCCTTCAGAGTGGTGGGGGCGGGGAATATTGCTTCTTTGTTTCTGGAGCTGATTTATTTAGTTATGATTTCAGCATGCCTACAAGGCAAACCCCAGAAAACATTGCACAACAGCATTAACCAGAGAAAATGGTGCTTTTTTTTTCTATACCTCCCGCAAGGTCTTTAAAATAAAACAGCAGTGAGGTTTCTGCCCCCTGCACTCCTTTTCCCTCAAGTTGTTTAAGTTGCTCGGGTTATGTTTGACCAGTGGGTGACAGGCTTTAGCATCTTAAGTGGTAGTGCAGGCTCCTGAGCAAGACAGAGATTTCAAGGTGATGTGACTCCATTGTTGGGCCCTGTAGAAGAATGTGAAGTAGTGAGAGGCACTGTGGTCTACAGAGGCTGCTCTTAGCAGCAGATCTTCTTATTAAAAACCCTGTTGTTAATGCACATTTATTTGGGAAAGCAAAAGAAATTTGACAGAAAAGTGAAACAAGCCATTTGTCTCATATTTTCTTTCCACACAGCCACTTTGACGAGATTATCTTAATATTGTCAAGTTTTGATTCTCCTGGACTCAGGTTAGCTAGCATCATCGCTGTTGTTGCAGGCTTGAATTAAGCACACATGACATTTCACTGGGTACATAGCATAGGGAAAATTAGCAAAAAAGAGCCATATCCTGAGGAACTTGGTAAGAATTTTTATCTGAGCAAGATGTTAAATAAACATGAGACTCATTTTTCAATGCACACAACATCCACTAACTCTCTTCCCATATCTAGTCTCTATCTCCATTAATGATGTCCGCATCCTCCCAGTGGGAACCTCACATTCGTCTTGAGTCCTCACATTCCCTTGGTCTCCATCACCAATCTATCAACAAAGTCCTGTCTCCCCTACCTCACAAGCTGCCCTTGAAAGTGTTCATTCTCTTTTTGCCATCCCCCAGCCATTGCTCTGGATAGATCCTTTCATCATTCACTGCTGTTCTTTGGCAAGCCTCTTATCTACTTTGTCTTCCTCTTTCCCAGTCTCACTGTTTCCACATGCTTTTGGTTATGCTGGTCCTTGCCCCATGTTGCACATAGAGTCCTCCATCCTGGCTAGTATTGGAAGAACTGAGCAAGGAAGCCAGGGGTTTTAAAGAATACTGTTAGCTGGGAATGAATGGTGTATCTGTGATCCAACTCTTGGCTTTGGCAGAAAGATTGCCTTGAAATTGAAGCTGGTCTGTACTCCATTGAATACCAGGCCAGTCCAGGGTATGTAGCAAAACTGTCTCCAAACAAAAACCAAACAACAACAGCATAAAACCATCAAAGATATGACAAATGGAATAAGTCACCGAGCATCAAAGGCAGGATCCGAGCAGGGTTCAGACTAGCTTCAGACCGGGAAAATCGAGAGGCAGCTCTTATTTTTGCAGGTAGAAATGAAAGAAAAGATCCACAGAAGATTCTTGAGGTGGTGATTAAGTTCAAGAATTAAGAAAAAACTCATACTGGCACCTTCCTATGGCTTCTGCTGTATCTTGCTTTTCAAGAGTGCAATGAGTAGATAGGAACCAAGAGTTTCACATTAGTGCTTTAAAAAAACTTAACAGCTTTGGGGATAGGGGTATAGTTCAGTGATCAAACATAAGCTTAGACATGTGTTAGGCCCTGGGTTCAATCTCCAGCAAAAACAAAGCAAATAAAACCAGACCTCACAAGCTGGGTGTAGTGGTTCATGCCTTTAGTCCCAGAAATTTGAAGACTGAGGTTGGGAGGGTTGCTATGATTTCTGGGCACTAGTGAGTGCTAACCTAGCCTGGGCTATTGAGTGAGTACCCTGTCTCTAAAGAACCATAACCAGCCAAACAAAACAACAACATATTTAGAAGACCCAAATATGGCGACTTTAGAATAGATCCAATGCAGGACAATAGAAACTTTGACCTAGAGAGGAAGGGGATGGACCGGTCTCACACCTGTGCCTAGTCATGCTGACTCATGCAGCCTCACATTCAACTCTTTTCCTTTTTATCCATGTCTTGTTCTTTGAACTTGCTTTATTATAAAAGTAGTATATTAATATATACAAATATTCAGAATATCTCTAAAGTTCCCCTCACCTCTATCATGACAACATTCCCTGTTTTGTCCCCACCCTCAATTTAAATCAGTGCCACTGTCATTTGGTTTCTATCCCCGTGGACCTTTTCTTGTGCATCCACTTGGGGAGGATGTGCAAATGGATAAACAGGCTTCTTCAGGCATGCAATTCTGCCTTGGTGGGGATGCTCTTCACAGATGCTTACTCTGTCTCTCATCCTGAAAACTTGCTTTCTTTGACTCTAGATTATAACTACACCATTTCCTGTTACCGCAGATGGATGGTTTATTTATTTATTTATTTATTTATTTATTTATTTATTTATTTATTTATTTTGCTTCTACACAGTAGAATCTTTGGAGTTTTCTTAACTCTGTTGTCTTCTTTTCATAGTAACTGCACATGCACAGTTGGGAAAAATGGGAAAAATTTAGTAAGGTGATATAGGTTTGAGGCCAATTAAAATATGAAGAAAGTTATAATTGTTGTTTGAGGGAGATAGTTTTCCTTAAAAATTAGACACTGTTGGAGTAAGTTCAGAGAACAAGCCTTGTGTTAACTCTGTTAGATTCCCACTCCTCAATTACTGCTGCTGCTGAAAATTAAATATTCCTGGATTTTGGTGGTTTGTCCACATCTGCTTTTCTCTTTTTCATATGCTGTGAGTTCTCCCCCCTTGATTGCTTCTGTTAGAACAAAAATTCCCAAATTAATTCAAGAAGTAAACTTAAAGTCTGTGAAAAGAGAGGACTTCTGTCATCTTTTGCAGCTCTGGGATTCACTTAAGCTATTGGAATCTTTACAGAGAATACAGTTTGTTGTTGATTTAGATTGTAGCTAATTGCGAACATAAATAATGAAATTGGTGAAACCTGTGCCACATACTGCCACTAATTTCTAGAAGAATATTAGTAATGATCATTGAATGTTCCAAGCAAACCTGCCAAGTTACTTGGTAATTGTCAATATTATTTTCAGCCAACTCTTGACTTTCTTAACTCAGACTGCTAATATCTGATTGTTTTTGTTATATAAAACTAAGAAATAGAGGAACATGAGTTTGTGAGAAAGCACTTGTTAAAGGTTTGCACTCAATTTGCTTTGAGTGTCAGACTCTTTGGAGGCACCACCGGCTGTTGGGAGCCAAGAATTAGAGAACTATTCCAAGGCCATTGCTTTTGCTTTGCACTTCTAAGAACTCCTTGTTTACTTGTAGCATGTAGTAAATTGTTTTTCTTAACTGACCCAAGTATGTTTTGTGAAATGATAAAGACAATCACTTTGAGTTATTTTATGCTTCTCAATAGAGATGCAATATAATGGTGGTGGTGGATCATTGTTTGAGATCTTGAAAGCAAGAGAAGTACTCAGAGCAGGTCATGTCACGTTCTGTTTCTTGGAGGCAAAGTGTGCTCTGTCAGGTGGAGCACTCTCATGGAGGCCTGCACAAGTGTGAGGTCTAAGGCCACTGCAGCAGCCACCTAGGATGCATTTAGTTCTTTCCAACTCTAACCTCTTAGCGACTTGCCTGTTGGTCTTCTAAAAAGCTCTACTTGTATGGTTATTTTTGCTATAATATTATATCTTCATGAGTGCTGTCATTTAGGTACCCTCCAAGTAGAAAGTCATGTAAACTTTCTCCTTTGCTCAGTATAATGTGCTTTGTGTTAGAAATCCTGCCAGATTCTCTTTCTAAATTCCATTTTTATCATTTCTGGTTGTTTGCTTGTTATTATAAAACCACAAAACAGACTCTTACCCTGTTAATGAAATAATCAGTATATTTTCTCATAAAGAAAAAACAGTTGTACATAAATGTAGATATTGTTTGGAGAGACCCGTTTAAAGAAATTCCTCTTTTTCTTTTTTTGTTTTCTTCTTCCCAAGTTGCTCTCACTTGTTTTTTGTAGGGAGTCTTCCAATGTTTGGTGTCGATTTGGGGAACAAAAGTGACACTTGATTGCCTGAAATCCCATAGCCTTTGCTGTGTATTTTCTGCATCTGGGGTCTATTTTGTTACCATGTAAAAATATTAAACATTGCAGTTTAAAACTATATATTCCACAATCAAGTATTTGTAAATACATATGAAACTCGTTGTGAGTATAACCTGTACTGAGATAGGATGGCCGTGTTTATAACGTGGAGGTAAATCACTCTGAGATGTTTCGGATCAGGCTCAGTGACTGCAAGATATTTAAACTGATGTTGTAAGAAAGTTTTTTTGTTTTGTTTTTCTTATTCAGCAGTTTCATGTAAACTGAAACTATAACTTGTGTTTGGTTAGTTTGCAGCTTAAGTTTGTTATAATTCTTATGCCAATAGAACTTTTCTTTCTGTCTGTAGAATTAGCTAGCATTTTTCATAGAATATGGTTGTGTGAGTTAAAAAAAAGTTACTGTTTTGAAATCTCTTCAGCTTTCAAAACCCGTCAATAGGCAGGGATGTAGTTGGAGAGGACAACTAGGAACTTGCTTTGCATCTTTGTTTCTTCGTCTGCAGATGTAAACTGACTAGAAGCTTTATACTTACACATAAATTACTGTTGCAGAGTGTGTGGAAGAAAACGGGCTGCAGTAGACTATACTTGACTTTGAACTGAGTCTTGAAGAACACCTGGTTCTTGATATTTTCCAGACTGCTCCTGGGAGAGATTTTCTTCTGTGATTGCTGAATGTCATGTGATTGTTTGCATCATTCTGTCTTGATGGCAAGACTTGCTCTTTATTTTCTAACTTCGATGGAGTCTTAACACATTGCCTTGGGTGAATCAGATCACTTTACTTTGCCTCAGTTACTCCATTTGTTAAATGGTTGTGTAATTTTAGATTCATTTAATTTATTGGAGCCGAGCTTTTTATAGCTGTGTAGAACTAGCTTCAATATAAATAAATTTAAGACTTAGGATAGTTTTGCCTCAATAGTGCATCCCTCCACCTTTAAGAAGTCTACTGCCTGTTTCTTTATCTGGAATAAAAGCAATAGTTTGGCATCTGAAATTGTTTGCATGCCCTGTGCATGTCCTGGCTGGCAATAGTAATCTTAACCATTTTGTACTCAGGATCTGATTTCTATGTGAGATGCCTATCATTAACTAGTAAGACTTATGAATCTTGTTTATTTTATTTTATTTTAATTTTTTAGGAAGGTTTATCATATACTTTAGGTGGTGTTAGACCTCAGGTAGAGGACTGAATAGTCTCTGAGCTAGATAATTCTTGTCTCCATTGTATTGATATTGTTAAAATAAAATATGTCTAAAATTACTTTCTCTGATCATTTGACATTATTAATGACTTTTAAAAATGATTCAGAGCAACTGCGAGCCGGCCGGTTCCGC
>LOEQ01000004.1:746130-757091 GCA_001685075.1 Bramus lutescens
TGATGGCTTGGCTGCCACGCCATATAGAAATATGGGCCTACAATATGTTACATTTTTAAATGAGCTGCGCAAACACAATACCTTAATCAAGAGCAGAAATANTGATGGCTTGGCTGCCACGCCATATAGAAATATGGGCCTACAATATGTTACATTTTTAAATGAGCTGCGCAAACACAATACCTTAATCAAGAGCAGAAATAGACAAATAACAAAATTGACCTTAAATTTCTATCAATAAGTGAAGATCCATACCAATGCAAAGTATTGATCTCTATATCATATCCCCCATTAAATATAAGCAAACATTTATAAACAATCAATTTGGGTGTAGGTCTCTCCAAACTGCTTTCTGCTTTTTGTTGGTCGTAGTAATTATTGGGGGTGTTCACAGTAACCTTTTGGGAGGTCTTGGTCCGTCAAACCACATTAGTCTGGAAGGATTCCACAGGTTCTCATCCTTTGTAGAAACAAAAGAACCTCTTTCCCAAAGAAACAAATTCTTAGACACAAATTCTGAAGTCATGATACCTTTAAAATGTATGTGCTGGTTTGGCTTAGTAGCCCATACAATGAAATGTCTCTCTGTACTTAGCTTCTTCACAGTCAAAAAATTCAAAGAAAATACAATAATATACATAATCCAGACATTCTGAAAAGATTAGTAAATCTTTCTCATTTTATTTTTTTATTAATATTTAAGTTAGTATGCAAAGTAGTGGGTTTCATTATGACATTTTCAGGTACCCATGTCATTATACACTGTTCTTATGCACTCTCTCTCAGCTCTCCTTGGTTTTCTACTCAAAATTTTTTCAAATCTGTTATTAAGCTATTTTCTCTTTTGTCTTTTTCCTTCTTTTTGAGATGTGGTCTTCACATTTTGTCCCAGTTGGTTTCTAATGCCTCCTGAGCAACTGGAACTGCAGGTGTACACCCCTGTGCTTAATCTGTAAGGTTTTATTTTAGCTTTTATGTTCATTAAGGTAAAAAAAATCAAAAAAGTCAAAGTTCTAAGTATAATAAGTCCAATCTTATAAGCCATTCACATATTTTATCCGTTGTTCAGTTTGTTGCACTGTTCATTTAGTTTCTTAAATACACATACACATACTGTACCTTTTTTCTGAAGCATGTGTTGAGAAATCACAGTTATGATATTTATTATAAATCTATTTTTAATGTACATTATTTAAGAACAAGTATATTTCCTTATACTATTATGGTATAGTGATCAAATTCAATATCTTATTATTCAATATATAGTTTATGTTCAGTTGTTACCTCTTGACGTAGTATGACCCCTTGTAGCAACATTTCACTAACCTAAGTATGGCGAGAAAAATTTCATTGTCAGATCACTTTAGCTTCCTTTAAGAGATCAAATTCTTAGCTTCTCTCACCTTCCCCCACTGATGTTTATTGTGAGTATGAACTCTTACTTTTGTATCATGCCTCACTGGAATTTGTGTAACTGCTTTCACTGGATCTTGATTAATTTTCTTTCTGGATTTTAATTCTGTTGTGTATACCTGCATGTTACATTACACTTTTGCTTATGTTGTGTCTTCCTTTCTAGATTATACATTCTTTGTGGATGTATGATATATCCAGTTAGCCTTCACTCTTCATATTTCCAAGAACATGCAATGCATAACATCATAAAAATTAAATATGCACATGTCAAACATCCTTACTTTTCTGTAGATTGAGGTGTTACTTAAAACAAACAGAGAATGACATATCAGATTGTTCAGCTCTCAGAACTAAAGCTGCCAAGAGCTGTCCAGAAAGCAATGGGAACATGATGGTATGGTCTTATTTTGTTTGTTTGTTTGTTTGTTTTTTAGTATTGAAGGAAATTGAGTGGTACAAAGTATAATACATGGGACGTGCACAGAACACTGAGAATTCTGAGCTCACTGACATGTGCTGTTCTTCCTCTGAGGAAACCCTTTGCAGTAGTATCTGGCTGTTTTCTCATATGCAGGTTCCAGGAATACCAGGTGACCCAGGGCAGTGAAATTAGCATGAAGGACCTTTGACTTTTAAAATGCATTTCTCAAAAGTGGAAATATCTTAGGGATAAGGTTTTTCGAATTATCCATTTCTTATCAAATAAACATAAGAAAGTGACTAATTCAAAGTTTGAAAGATAATTTCAAGAAGTTCAAAAATATCTATTTTTATTTTTCATTTCAGCCAACATCTGAAAAGATAATTGTGGGATTCCCTGAAGCCATTTATTTGCTTAAAATGGACCACAGTGAGCTTACATTTATCATTTAAGACTATTTAAGATTTTAAGCCTAATTATTTGGAAACACTTGAATCATTGTTTTCCCTGTTTCAGTGAGGAATACCCAGGTTCTTTTCCCTGTGGTCTTTGCAGCCACCATCTGGGAAGAGTTCTTTTCTTAGTTATTTGTCTCTGAAGTTCTGTTCTCACTGTACATCCATCTCTTCTTACAGAGAGCTAGCTCCTCAGTACTCAGCACATACCTCAGCAGAGTCTGAGGAGTAGCGGCTGACATTCTCCATATTGTGGTTTGTCTGTGTGCATGTGCCTGTGGATAACTTGGCAATCGTCTCCCCAGTGAAGCAACAGCCAGTGCGGTTCAGCCAAAGTTTAGAGGAATAAAGTAACTGAAGTGGGAGTCTATTTATTTATTTATTTGAATAATGCCGAGTGACACTACCCTTGACTGTTTTTCATTGAAGTGTGGAGCCTACTTATTTATTTGAATAATGCCAACTGATACTACCACTGGCTGTTTTCCATTGAAGTGCTTAGGTGGTAGATAGTGTTTCATGGACATGGCAGACATTAAAAACAAAGCAGGCAAAGAAAGAAAACACTAACAAATGGGGCAAAACAGGCAACTCAGATGTCTACTCTCTAGCCACACCATGAAGCTGAGGACCTTCCCATAACTCAAACACTCAGATCAGAATCTGATCTAGAAAATGAAAAACAACATCCTGTTTTTTCCCCAGAGTCAAACTTAATAGAAAACTGTTTTTCACAGATGTGACTTGAGAACTTTTTATATGCTTATGGTTTTTCTTAAATAGGCTTCTTTGGGGGCTTATTTCAGCTGCAGTAGAGGAGACTCTGTGATTCACTAAATTGTGTGAATTAAAGGCATAATCAAGGAACAGGCCATTGAAAATGATGGCCCTACAGTATTAAAATCACTTTGATGTTTTGTTTTGACATGTTGAATTTATCTTTAATTACATGTGATGACATTTGATTCCTGCACATTTAAACTATTATAATGTGGCTTATAAAATGTAGTTTATAGTATGTAATAACTTTAGCACTCATTTTTCTATACTTATGAGTTTGCAGAATGATGTTTCAGTTTTGTGTAAGTGAAAACTATTGCACTTCTGAATTAGCAAATTTTTAAAATGTAAAATCTTCAGCATCTAGGCAAAGTATGATTCTTGTATACTAGTATATATTCCTATGTATGTTCTTACCACAGAGGCAATAGAGTTATGCATGGTGGTTTCCTGATGTGTGTCCACTAATTGCAGCATACTTCAGGAAACTCACTGAACCTGTGGAAACAGAGAGCCTTAGACTAAATGATATTCCAAGTTTCAGTTAGAAAATCCTATGATTCTCCTCTGATTTCTTTGGTAGACATACTGTCTCCATGTGTGATAGGTATTTCAGACACGCTTTCGAGAAGGATATTTTAAAAATGCTTCATGTTAGTGATTTTTTTTTACTTTTTTTTTCCTGTTTGGTAGAGAAATGAGATGAGAGAGAAAAAACACCCAAAAGAGCCTTTTTTTTTTGTTATTCCCCTTTGAGGGAGGGGCTGTGTAGTAGGCAGCCCCCATAGGCTCCACTGTAGAGGGCGTTCACCTGGGATTTCCTGTTATGCCAGTGCCGTAGCCTCGAGGACTTGGTGCTTTTCTTTGAAATCTGCTTGCTTGCATTTACTTGCTCAGCCTGGGATTTATCCCAGTTCAGGCAATTGTATGTCCTTCCATGATGAGTCTTTCTAAGAGTTTAGGTTTGATCCAAATTAACTAGGGGGAATTACAAAGTTATTCTTTCTTTGCAAACAGCAGCCATATGAGTGGATTGACTTTTAACATTTTTAACCAATTTTGCTCATTTCTCTTTTCTTTTTTTGTTTTGTTTGTTTTTGTTTTTATTTTGAATTTATTATTTATTTGTTTGTTTGTTTTGAGACAAGGTCTTTCTACAAAGCCCTGGCTGTCCTGGAACTTCTTGCTATGTAGACCCTGCTGGCCTTGAGCTCATAGAGATGTGCCTGGCTTTGAAAGCTCTGCGATTAAAGGTGCCACCTGTGCCCATGCTTCTTATAAGGAAGTCAGATAAAAACAAAACAAAATAAAAAACCCAACAAAATAAAACAAATAAAAAAACTAATTTTTTTTAATTACTAAAAATTCTACAAGTTCAGTAGCTTAGTTGCTGGATTCTGTCAGCATGTATAATAGTCTGTGCTTTTACCCCAAATTTTGCCTTTTTTCTCCACATAGCCAATTCTTTTGCTTGCTCAGAGGGTTGTCTTTTATCATCAGAAGTCTGTCCCATAGAATTATTGACTGTCATTATTTACTACCTAACAGCTAGGTAGTGACTGAGTTTCTGCACTGTGTTGTCCCAGCATGTTTTGTCTATAGTAAGTACTTGTTTGTGATAAGGAGCTGACAGTGTGGAAAGCCCACCCTCTTGAAGAAGGAATTGCCCCGCAGCTGCAGATGGAGCTGCTCTTTTGCTTTGGATGATGGCCGCACTAAGGTCTGAACATTTGGGTTTTTCATAGATAGGGCCAGAAAGGGAATCCTTGCTAGAAACCACTTTCAAGATTGTTAACTCTAGATAATTACTAAGGGAGAAGGAAAGCAGCCCAAAGAAACCAAAGCACTGGATAACTATCGCTTGTCTTGTTCATTATAAAATCATGAGGAGATGCAGTTGGCAACAGGAACTGGATGCTTAAATCTGGAAAACCCATTTTTGTTATATGTTTATGTTAATTGTGTAAAGTAATAGATTACAACCTGGCATTTTCATTTTTGGATGTCAGGTACTTTGATAGTATCTAACCCCTGTTAGCCTTACTCACCTGCTTTCTCCACCTCATTTCTCCGGAGTCCTCCCACAGTTATGTTTTCCTCTCCTTTTTAAAGATTCAGTTTATGAAGGGAAGCATTTATATTTGTTTTCCAAGTCTAGCCTATTTTACTTTAACATGATGATATGTAGTTGTATCCAATTTCCTGACATGATTTTATTCGTTATGGCTGAATAATACACCCTGTATACATATATCAAATTTCCTGATCTTTTCATCTATCGGTGACTATCTAGGCTGATACCATGACTTAGCAATTGTGAATAGGGTCGCAGTAAACATGGGTGTACACATACCTCTGTTGAACGTTGCCTCTGATCCTTTAGCCGCAGACCCTAGAGTAGGATAGCAGGATAATATAGTTGTTCTATTTTTAGTATTTTGGAGGAGCCTCCATCCTAGTTTCTGTAGTGGCTACAATAATTTACATCTCTACCAGTGGTGTGAAGGATGCCTTGTCCTGAACCCTTGACAACATTTGTTGGTTTTCATTTTCTTAATGCTAACTATTCTCACTGGGGTGAGATGAAATCTCAGTATAGGCAGGTGTGATGGTGCACACTTTTAATCCCGGTGTTTGGGAGGCAGAGACAGTTGTATCTCTGTGAGTTTGAGGCCAACAGAACAAGTTCCAGGATAACCAGAGCTATTTAGCGAGACCCCGCCTCAAAGTAAATAAATGAATAAATAATAAGTAGAAATCTCAATAATAGTTTTAAAACATTTGACTGTGTGAGAATATGTATGTATGTGTGCATGATTAAATATGTGTACATACATGTGGATTTCAGAGGTCCTCATCAGATATCTTCTATAATTGTTCCCCACTTTGTTTGTTGAGGTGAAGTGTCTTGCTGAGTCTGAAAGATGTTAAATCTTTTTAATCCTGTATATAACTTAACTCTCCCTAATTCCCAAGTCAGTGTCTTTTACCACACTATAAACCTGTCCTCAGTAAATTTTGTCATATTGTTCAAGCCAGTTCTTGTTACACCTTCCATCTTTTCATCTAGAATTGGCTTGGGCAGAGTCTCTTGAGCTGCAAGTAGGAAGGTGGCGGAGAAGAGGAGAGCAGAGCACAGAAGTAAGGCAACAGCCCATGGAGGTAGCTAGTTTGTTCCCTATAGCTAGTGAGTCTGAAATGACCCTTCAGTAAAATTCTGATTAGGTGATTTTGCAGATAGCTGTTAAGTACTTAGAAGCAGCAAATAAAGATCTCTGGGAGTCAACATGAGTTTAAGAAAAAAAATGTGCTAGATTAGGCTAAGAGTGTAGTTTTTTTCTGAGATTTGTTTTTATGCCTGTGGGTGTTTTGTCAGCATGCCTGTTCATGCTCCACAGTGCATGCCTGAGTTCATGGAGGCCAGAAGAGGGCATAAGATCCCTGGAACGGGACTTCCAGATGGCTATTAGCTGCCATGTGGGTGCTGAGAATTGAACCTGGATCCTCTGGTACAGCGGCCTGTGCTCTTAAGTGTTGAGCCATCTCTCCAGCCTCTGATTTCATCATTTTTAAAAAAGATTATTTTAAAGTGTGTGTGTGTGTGTGTGTGTGTGTGTGTGTGTGTGCAGGTACCTGTAGAGGGCAGAGCTGCTGGAACCCTCTGGACCTGGAGTTACAGGCTGTTGTGAATTACCAAATGTGGGTGTTGGGACTCAAACTTGGGTCCTTTGCAGAATAGTGTGACCCTTAACTGCAGAGCAACCTTTCAACCCTCTAGGTAATTTTATTCTTCTCTGGATTCGCTCACAATCTATAAAAATCTGACATTTATGATTTTTTTGAGTTGGTCTATTATATGATATCACTGAGATTGATAGAGTGATAGAATAATATAGTTTTATTTTATATGTGTTGGTTGAATAATCATATGGAATGATAACTGGTTTATGTTAGTCTAGAAAGAAGACATTAAGCTACTACAGGAATCTCTTTCCATTTTCCTGTTGTACATGAAAAGGTTTAGAAAATATACCCAGCATGTTGATCAGATTTGTACTTGATATATGGTTGGGAGGGATGGCTAAATTATTAGGTGATAGATATGGGAATCAGAAAGGGTAAACCATGCTGAGCTTGATGGGCTTGACCAGTATGATAAAATTTAACGAGAAAGGATTTATAATGTAATATATAATGCTGTGTGTTTTGTTTTGCAGTTAGGAAGACATGGCTTAGATGTAGGGGTAGAAGAAAAGACCTAATGTCTTTCACTTAACTACATAATCAGTATGAACAACTTTGCCATGCTCTTACGAAAATGCATTATGCTCTTGGGCTACCTTAACAGAGTGTCTAGAACAAGACTGATGATAGCCTTTTAAAATTCTGCACCAGATTATCCTGATTGTCACATTTTAAGAATAAAGAGTCTCAAGCACATCTATGAGAAAATGGCTAAGATGATATAGGGAATTTCATATGACCAAACTAAAGAGTGAAGGACTTACCTAACGACTAGCTCCAAGTACTTCCTGGGCAATTCTGGAAAGGGAGACTAGAGTGGGGTTGTGACATTCCAGAGGAAAAATGATGACCAGCAGAGATAGCTTTTCCTTTTGCTCCATATACATAGGAATTTTCTGTTTTAGAACTCTTAAAAAAAAAGAAGTGAAAAAGAAAGAAACTGGGTGAATGTGGTGCACTCTGGAGGTAGAGATAGGTGGGTCTCTGTGAGTTTGAGGCCAGCCTGGTCTACAGAGTTCCAGAACAGCCAGCTGTTAACAGCTGTTAACGTAGAGAAACCCTGTCTTCTCTATGTTAAAACCAACACAAAAACAAATAAAAAATAAAAAAATTAAGGAAGGAAGGAAGAAAGGAAAGGGGACAATGGATTAGTCTATGTGCCTGTGTTGGGAATTAAATAGTGCAATCTTCAGGGTGTTGTGAACTTCCTCTGGGCATGAAACAATAAAAAATTTTGTTTGTGGCCAAAAATTGATCAACAGGAATCATTGGTGTATGGTGCTATTAAAACACTCCTCTCTGCTTTGCAAGAAACTATTCCAGAATACTCACTTCTAAATACATTTCTGAAGTCAAAAGGAGTTTAGAAGGGAAAAAATTTTCAGGAAATGCTATTCATACTTTACACAGTTCACCAAATCCAAGGCGATCATATTGCAGCTGCGAGGAGATCCTGCTGTGAAATCAAGCAGACGTGTCAGAAGATTCAGGGTGTCCGTTAATTCCTTAGTTGTGTTTGCTTGTTCATTAATGTTAGATTCTGATTGGTTACCTGGTGAGCATCAGTCATTCCACTGGGTGCTAGGGACGTTGATACTTACTGATTTCTTTGAATGTTTATTTAAAAAATATTTTACTAAACTTGTTTCTTATACCCTGTCAAGAATTTTTAATCAAAATAAAAAGTAGTGCTTTTTATATTTGTACTTTTTATGATATAAAGTATTAAAATAATATGATAATTTTTATCTTAATTCTATTTGGTAGTTATTATATGTATTTATAGAAAAATTCACACTTAATATGTGTCTTCAGTATTTACATCTCTTTTCAAACTAAATTTTAAAATTGATCTTAGTCATTTGCAATTGTGAAGGAAAAGTAACCTGTTGGATGAGGGGTTTAAAAGTACACACTAACCACTATGATTTTTAGGATGAAGTAAAGTATTCTTTCTCTCTGGGCTAAATATTATTTTTAAACAGATTAAATTTCAATGTGCATCATTGCTAAGTGGACAAAACGGATCTTGAGATGAGAAAAGCTTTTAAAATGTCAACAGCAACCAGCATTGCTGGCATAATGTTCATAGTTGCACATTTCAATGGTTAAGTGGTCAGATTTTTTTAAAGACTAGTTTTTATTTTATATGTAGAGGTATTTTGTGTTCCTGTATGCTTGTGTACCACGTGTGTGCTGGTGCTTGCCGAGGCCAGAAGGAGGGCATCAGTCCCCTGGAACAGGAGGTTTTAAGTCATTGCGTGAGTGCTTGGGACAGAACCCTGGTCCTTTCCAAGAGCAGCGAGTACTTTTAGCCTCCGAGCCATGTTTGCAGCCAAACACGTGTGAACTTTAATAAACCACAAGTTGTTCTGATGCACCCTAACATTTGAGAATCACTCCTCCAGGTCCGCTTAGGGTTTTTATTAGGGTATGACTTCCAGAGTTTTTGTGTAATGCTCGATATTGAATGAGGTCTCTGCTTTAATGACCAAAATATCCTATAATCTTGTATGTACTCTGAAAAATTTTGTTTCTAATAAAAATGTGTCATTCATGATTCTTTGTTTGGCTGTAGTGATGAGGTGGCGGGCTTGCTTTTCGTCCCACCCGGCTCCCGAGAAGACCGTCCTACATCATTTGGCCTTGCCCAGTTTACTCTGTGAATAAGCAGATTAGTTTTTAGCTGCAATCTCCCTTGTACCATCTCTGTGTGTAGCTCCCTCCTCTGCAATGTTCTGTCCTGGAGATTCCATCTCTTCCTACTTTAATTTTTGAGAAGATTATGATATTCAGTCATGAAAATGGTTTATTTCTCTACTTAGGAGATTTTTATGCAGAGTTCCTTCACTAATGCTTTAATGCTTTGTATATTATTTTCATGTTATGTTTAGTTGTGGTTTTAAATATTTCTTTTTAGCAGTAGTTATTTTTGTTACATAATCAAATTGTAGAAAGATTGGTTTTTATAGGTAGATTTAGAGTCAGAAACTTTAGCTTTCCTAGCTTGTTAAAGTGGTTTGTAAATTTCCTTGTGTTTTCTGTGTGGAGAATCACATATGCAGTGGAAATTCTTTTGGTTCAGAGCTCATACTTTATCATTTTAAGTGTGCACAGGGATAATGGGATCTTGTTTGTCCTGATGTGAAAAAGACCCCTAACAAAGAGATTTTCATGTTAGAAAGCTTTGTTGCTGGCAAAAGTTCTTTCCTACGTAATAAAACAATGTGGGGTTTAATAACTGTCTTTCTAGCTGCAGTGATAAATCACAAGGATTTTTGCTCTTATTCTACTAATGTATGGCATTTATTTATAATTTTTTCTAGTGTTGGGCCACTCTTGCATTCTCAAATAAAATGGTTTATTGGTGGATTTCTGTTGTCGTTAGTGTTTAGGAATGGCCTGTAGATTTTTTCTACAGCACTATACCTTTACAGGCCATAGGATAAGTTGGTAGCTGTGGTGGTTGATTTCCGTTGTCAGCTTGGTATGATCTGAAGTACCTAGGAGTGGAGTCTTGGTGAAGGTTTAATGAGGTTGGGTTGGCATGTGAGGTACTTGTATTGATGACTTAACTGATCTGTGAAGGTCTGTCCTGGTTTGAGGAGGATTCCCAGGTGTATGGGAGGAGAGCGGGCGAGCCGAACACTAGCCACACTCACTGCCCTGGTCTTCTGCTGGAGATGTAATGTTGCCCCTTTGAAGCCCCAGCTTCTGTGACTCCCCTGGCAAGAGCAATGGATTTCTCTTGTTTAGGGTATTTTATCATATCAAAGGCAGAATGTGGAAGGGACGCTTAAAAGAAATCCCACACTAGCTCAGGATTGAGAAATAGATGGTTATTTATTTAGGGGTAAACTCACAAATTAGAATTCTCTGCTTGAACAGAGAACAGAGATAGAATCCAGCAATCCTAAAGAGCAGCCGGGGAAGAAGAAGGGGCAGACACAGGCTCTCTGCATCAGCATATATATAGTATAAGAGGCCACGCCCCAGTAAGTGGGTAACCACAAGCTGTAAGACTTCCTACAGCAGGCAGAAGAAGCAAATATAGTGGCCTTTTCTCATGTTCTGTTCTTTGGAAATTTTCATAAAACAGAATTTATCTTTTCATGAGAATATTTTAAGGCATTTTTATACTCATC
>LOEQ01000004.1:769937-809853 GCA_001685075.1 Bramus lutescens
GCAGGGAACCCTGACTGCTCTTTGGACTGGAAAGGGAGGGGGAGGGGGAGGGGATTGGGAGGAGGGGAGGAGATGGAAATTTTTAATAATAATAATAATAAAAATGATTAAAAAAAAGAGTGAATTTCTTGATAACAAGCACAGCTTCTGAGTGCTGGAAGCTGGAGGGGCATGCACTAGGAGGGCAAGTGTGCACAGCATGAACACACTCCTGAGATAACTGTAATTGATCTCAATGTAAGGAGTCACATCCACTGAGTTTTACATTTAACACTTGTGTTGTACTTCAACTATAAGAATGAATAAGAGAAACAAACTTTAAAAATTAAAACAAAGAATTGAGAATTTGTAAAAGGATTTCTGTGATTTGGTGCTGAATTGATACTGCTCATTCATTTATTTGAAGGAATCAAATCTTAACCACTAGCTTCCATGGACACTGCATTATTTTTTTTGAGAGAGATGGTGTGAGGGTAAGTTTTTATCAACTTGATACAAATGAGTCACCTGAGAGGAAAAAACTCAACTGAGGAAATGCCTACATCAGGCTAGCATGTGGGCATATTTATGTAGCATTTTCTTGATGGTTGATTGGTGTGGGGGCAGGGTAGGCAACTGTGGCTGATGCCACCCTTGTGTATGTGTCCTGGGTTGTGTAAGAAAGCAAGTTAAGCAAGCTATGGAGAGCAAGACAGTAAGAAGCGTTTCCCCATGGTCTCGCTTTAGTTCCTGCCTCCATTTTTCCCACCTTGAGTTCCTGCCTTGGCTTCCCTCAGGATTGTGACCTGGTAGCTATAAGATCAGAAAAACACTTTTCTTCCCAAGAGGTTTTGGTCAATGTTTTATAACAGCAACAGGAACCAAACTAGGACAAATGGCGTGGCCAAGTAGTAAAGAGCAGGGACTCCAGGGAGCCTAACAGAGCTACGATCCAGATACTGACAGAGAGCTGGTCCACTATTTCCTCAACCTTAGACTTGTTTCTTATTCACTCTCTTGAGTTGCTCTGCTCATCTGCCAAATGGCTGGACTTTCTTCTTCATAAAAACAGCCTGCACGCATTATGTTGTTATTGTTAAATATGCTTCTGTGTATGAAGTGCCCAGCATGTTTCAGTATACGAAATGCTCAGCATGTCATCAGCCCAGAATGTGAATTCTTGTTCACCAGGCTGTTTTCAGTCGCCCACTGTCAGGCAAAGATGAGTGAGTGTTTAGGAGATAGGCGAGGTATTGGGAGAACAAAGAGATCTCCAATCACTGCAGCCTTGGTAGAGGGATGCAGTGTGATACGTGGCAGTGTTTGAAGAGGAATAAGAACTGTTTCTGTTTTCCTCTCCAGTGCTGGGATACATGCTGGGCCAGGTCCCAACTGCTGAGCTGCATCCCAGCCCCAAGTAGGGAGTTCTTTCTTAGCCTTAAACAATTATTTCACTTTTGTGTGATACCATTTATAATTCTAAAAGTTCCTTATTTTCATAGACATTTTAAAATTCTTCAGTGTGATATATCCTCTTTTCACATCCTTGCATTATCTTATGGTCTGGCAATTCTCCTTTTCTATCTTAAGTCATCCTTTTCCCCTGTCTTAGACATTTCTGTGTTTCTCACAGCTCCTCACTGATGCTCTTTAGAATACTTTATGGAGTAACTGAGTGATGCGCCAGGCTGATGAAAACACTTAGACGTCAGCTTCTACTGCCCTCTCTTTAAAGTTTAACTTATTCATATTTCCTTTACATTATTTTAAATATTCATTCACCCATTCGTTCGTTCATTCATTCATTCATGTGGAAGGTACACATAGCGCCGCACATATATGGAGGCCAGAGGAACTCCAGGAGTCTGTTCTCACTTGGTACCACGTGGGCTCTAGGGACTGAACACAGCTTGCTAGTGGCAAGAGCCCTTACCTGCAGAGCCATCTCCCCACCCCTATACTTGAAACTGGCAGAAAAACCAGTAGTGTGAGGGTGAAATAAACCAAATGTCAGCATAGCTCATTATGTGAATAGCAGGGCAATTTCCTGGGTTACAGGGTGAAAGGAAACCACAACGAATAGCATTTTCCACTTCCCAGAATGTGAGTACTTGACACAGACAGTTCAGGTTGTGGGCATTATGTCGCTGAGTATGTAGTTGGGAAGAGGTTGCAGCAGGACACTATTATACAGCGTTCCCATAAGATAGTGACAACGAATGCCCACCAGCAATATGAGAAGAAAATAGAGTAGCATGAGAAACAAGTGATGAGTTTGTTCATTGTCTTTAGGATCATTTATATAGGTGTACATTTACAGAATTTCACTTTTACTGGTGTCCGTATTCAACAGTTCATTTAGGACAGTTTGAAAATGCCACAGTTAATAATCATGAACCCAGTACAGCTAACCACCTGCGTCTCTATGTGACTCATGCTAGTGATTTCAGTACTAGCCATTCAGCTAAGGAAATCACCTACATATTGTATAAAGCACAAAGATATTCCAGATGGTGTTATTAATAACAGCCAAGAAACTGGAAGCAACCCAGTTATTTTAAGTGAATTGTGGTCAAATAAATTCATTGGAATGTTCCCTATAATTAAAAGTGACTTCTTTGAAATAATGACAGGAAAATGCCATAACTTTAAATGAAAATGAAAAGAATAAGAAAAGAATGTCAAATATCTGCTTCATATAGAATGGCAACATTTTATATAAATATGCTAACAGCAGAAGTAAATGTTAGTATTTAAAGATCATTAGAACATGCCTTTGTTCTCTTTATTCTCAACTAAATTTCTAATAATTAGTGTTTCTCATATGTATAATGAAAAGTAATATCATTTTTCGATCATAAAATGAAATTCTGATATCCCTAGAATTTTGTTGCATTTAAGAATATTATAAAAGTGCATATTTTAATTTTAGAAATTAATTATTTTAATCTAACAGCCAGGAAAATATATGCAAATTGGGTTGGCTTTTTAATGCATTAATATCTAATTCCTTTCCATAGATTTTGTAGCTATTACAGATTTCAAAATGGAGGATTTGGAATTTCTATAGAAATGCTACTTAACTTTAAAAAAATCCATAAGTGCTATTTAAAAACTGTGTTGTGACTAGTCAGTAACTTGAGAGAATTGAAGGTGTGTGGTTCTGAAACAGCCTGGGTCCTGTGAATTCCACATCCCTGTCTAATATGTGGGTGGCTAACATTTCATTTGCATTTATAGCTTGTCTCAATTCATGAAGGAATTTCTCAGATCTTATAAAAATTATCTTCACATATGGATAATCTAATTTCACACACCTTTAGAAAATGGTTTTACCTATGCTCTCTCCTTTCTAGCCAATAACAGGTTAATTTTGGCAGACAAGCTAAGCTTCTGTATAATTTTCCCCTAGAAGACTAAGATGTGATAAAAACAAATCCCCGTAGCACATGGCATGGAAGGATATGCCTTCTTGATGACTTCAAAGGCTCTCATTTAAACGTCAGAGCAAACCCCCATAAGCTTTTCTTCATCCCAAAGTTGTAATATCTCTTCCACTTTACTGACTTGCTGTGGACAGGTTTCAACACGGATTTGGTTTTAAAAGTAATTCTTAGTGTTTTTATAGAGAAGAAACAGGAGCATTCTACGGTCTCCTTATTCAGTAGTCTTCCCTCCTGAGAACTCCTGGTGCTTTTTCCCCACAGATAGTTATTAACTTTTAGGATCATTCAGCTTTCTGTTTGACTTGATGATGATCTCCTCCTGAAACATGGTCATCTTCTTGAGAGACTTGTGTGTCAGGGGGACAGTACGAAAAGGACTTTGGACTTTATTTACTAACATGCAAGGAGCTAAAGTTTGGTTTATCCTGTTACTAGCTGTGAGATCCTGGATAATTATTTGGGCCTTAGACACATCTCTGAAACTAAGATAATTTTCCCTAGCTTGTTGAATTACTGAGAGGCCTGTAGATAAAACAGGTACTAGTCCTGACATATAGTAAGGATTTTGTGAAGGGCTAGTTAGTTGTCAGTCTTATGTTTATAGTTAAGTGAATAATTGCTTGGGGCAAAGTTTTATCCCCAAAATAGCCTTTGAACACACCTACACGGACACGGACACATGCACACTCTTACGCATGCACACAATTATGCACACACACACTCTTATACACACTGTCTTGATCAGAAAAGATTAGAGGGTTGGCTGCCACATTGTAAAGGAGCCTTGCAAAGGAACCTGAAAGCCATGAAGTGAGGTAAGGGAAAACGTGGCAGTGAACTTAAAAGTTTTGAGCTTCTGTAATAGTTGTCATGGTTGATCCTATACTGAAGGCAAACAAGGAAAAAGTCAAAAATTGGTCATCTTTGGATTTGGTCATTTTGCTTATTTCTGCTAGCATGATTTTTATGATCGTGTTGTGAATGTGTGTGTAGTGCATGCATGTGTACATGTCTCTGGTGCACTTGTCTGTGGAGGTCAGAGGTTGATGTCAGCTGTCTTTTTCTATCATTGTCAACTTTTTATTTTATTTTTTTAAGTGACAGCCCCTCTCACTGAACCCAGAGCTTGCAGATTTGACTAGACCTAGATCAGCTGGCCAGGAAGCCCCTGGGGTCCTCCTATCCCTGCCTCCCCAGTGCTGGGATTACAGTTGTGTACCACTGTGCTCCGCATTTACAGCTTTTATGTGTGTGCTGGGGATCTGAACTCAGCTCCTCATGCTTGTGTGGCAAGCATTTCACTGACTGATTCATTTCCCTAGCTTAGGTTTTTATAAACTTGTTGATAAACTGGAAGGATATTACACATACTTGGAA
This sequence comes from Bramus lutescens, assembly GCA_001685075.1. NCBI lineage: Eukaryota > Metazoa > Chordata > Mammalia > Rodentia > Cricetidae > Bramus > Bramus lutescens. Next base: position 774,740 of record LOEQ01000004.1, read on the forward strand.
AGAAAATGATATAGCAGGCAATAGCATCAATTAGTGTTGGCCAATTCTAAAGAATAAAAATGAGACAATTATATTATTGCTTCCTTGATCTTAGAGTTTTTCATTGTGGTTCAAGATGACTGTTAGAACTTCAGCTATCCCATCAATATTACTCCAAGCAGGAAGAGAGGGTGTCAGAACTTTCTTAGAAATTGTACGTAGCACTCCTTCTTTGGCTAAAATTTGTCACATGGTAACAACAAACTTACAATTTAGGGGTCTTGATTGGATGCATTTTCTCTGCCAGTTAAAGAATTAAAAGGCAGGGAAATTTTCTAGTACAACCAGGTAGCCATGGGGGAAATCTCAGACACAGTAGACAGCAGAGGACAGACAGAATCAACCAGTCAAGAAAGGCTTTTATTAGTGGTGAGGAGGCACACACAGTAAGGCACAGAGAAAGACCCTCTGCAAAGCAGAAGGGGACTCAGGAAGCCTCTTCTTGATGATGGGACTTTATGGGTTTTTGAAAGTATCTTCTTCCCCCAACTTGGGGTCGACTAATTGGAACAAAAACAGAGAGTGATAGTTTCACATATTGGGGTAAACATGTCTGCCTACCAGGGATTCTAACTCCTAGTCCGTTATAACTACTAATGATGATCAGGAAATATTGCCTTTAGGGGATTCTTATATCTAGGAAGAAGGGGAAAACTGGGTACCAAGCAATTGTAATTTATGTTGGAGTAATCTCTCTCTTTTTTCAGTCTTCTCTCATACATTACATACCAACTGCAGTTTCCTCTCCTTCCCCTCCCCCCAGTCCTCCCATATCTCCCCTCTCCCACAGATCCACCCTCCCTATCAGAAAAGAACAGGCACTCAGGGACATCAACCAAACATGGTATAACAAGGCACATTAAGATAAGACCAGATTGGCACATACCATGTATCATGGCTGGACGAGGCAACCCAGTAGAAGGAAAAGAGTCCCACAAGCAGGCAAGAGTCAACAGTCCCTGTTCCCACTGTTAGGAATCCCACAAGAACACCAAGCTACTCAGCCATAGCATATGTATGGAGGACCTAGGTCAGAACCATACAGGCTCCCTGATCTTTGCGAGTCTCCATGAGTTCCAGTCAGTTGATTTTGTGGGCTGTGTTCTCCTTGTGTCCCTGACCCCTCTGGCTCCTGCAATCCTTCCTCCCTCCTCTGCAGGATCCCAGAGCTCAGCCTAATGTCTGGCTGTAGAATTCTGCATCTGCTCCCATCAGTTGCTGGGTGCAGTCTCTCTGGTGCCTTTGATGATGAGCAGTAATCTCTTTTATGGTGTGATAGTATTTATTAGCAATTGGTGTGGCTTTTTTTTCTATTCTATAAACAAATAGGAAAGTTGAAATGCTTGAGATCATTCATAAAACTTCTAGTCCAGTCCTAAGTATGATAGTGAGTATGGCTCCTAATTCTCCTTTCCTTTTTTCAGTTTTTAAACTGTCAGCTTTTAAAAATTATTTAAAATTAGAAATTTACACTGGGAGCACATTTTCTTTAAGGAAAAACTAATCAAAAAATATAGAGTACTAAAAAGAAGGAAAAAAAATACCAGAATTGAACTGTCCATTGTTAACATTTTAATGTGTCTCTGTTGATCCTTAATATTTACAGTATGTCATTGGTACTGGAGACAGTTTGTGGTGGTGGCTGCATGACCATGTAACTGTATTCCATGTCACCAAACTGCACTCTTGAGAGTGTTTAAAATAATATATTTTATTCATATTGAACTATAATAAGAACCAGGCTGGGCACACAGCTCAATGATACATTGCCTTGTACCGTAGAAGACAAAACAAAACTATGGATTGTTTACAAAATGATACCATACTCAGCATATTATCTTGTAAAGTGCCTTTTGTGCTCAAAAATGAGAAGAGAAATAAAAGAAAAGAAAAAAAATTTTATTGCATGTAAATAAAAACATTCTGCAGCACTATTTTGTGGCCAGGTAATTAAACTTTGGATAGAGCAATATTACTGAGAGGACGCTGGACAAATGAAGAGAAGTGCTAGTCTCATCCTTGTAGCGTGGGTTTACAGAGGGCTTTGTGATGCATGGAGAGGGACTGAGGACATAACCAGATGTAGCAACAGAAACTTGCTTGAGTCTTTAAATGGTGTCTGCTTGTTCAGTCAGCTCTAAATAAATCTCTTTGCTCATCAGAGGTCAATGTAGCAGTTTCTGTCACTTTAATTGTTTATTTTTGTATTAAAGGGTTTTTTCTTTTTTTCTCTTCTCCTCCTCCTCCTCCTTCTTTTCTTTCTCCTCCTTCCTCCTCCTCTTCCTTCTTTTCTTCTCCTCCTCTTCCTCCTCCTTATTTTCTTGGATTTCTTTCCAACTAAGTTACTGTCACATTAGAAGAACCTCTTTGAAAGGGAAGCATACATGAGCATCACAATCCGAGAAACAGTTGCTAAGCACAAACATCCATCGAGGCAAGCACAGTCCTGGCATTGGCAAACTACTTTCAAAACCGTCCTCCCTGAATTGAGGTCTGACTGTCCCCTGAGATTTTCTTTCCCTCCAGCCACTCTGAGAGGATGCTTGCTGTTTTCTGTCATCTTAATTACTGTCATGGGCTTTTTATCCTCCCAAATCCTCCCTGCCACCTTTAGATTGTCACTTCTTCCACACTACTGTAAATGCTCTGTGTAAGGATGCTTTTGCAGCCCAGCTAGACTAGCAGTTACTTCTCAACCACGGTCGTTAACAGTTGACCTGTAACTCAGCAACTCCTATCTATCTACCTTCTGCCATCTTGCACCTTCATTCTCCCTGTGACTCTTCTAATACCTTTTAATCTCTTTTCAAATTTCATTTTACATTCCAGCCACAGTTTCCCCCTACCCCTCCTCCCACTGCTCCCCGCCTCCGTCCCAGTCCAAACCCCCATCCTAGTACAGACACTGAGAGCAACAATCAATAAATGGGACTTTCTGAAACTGAGAAGTTTCTTTAAGGCAAAGGACATGGTCAATAAGACAAAACGACAGCCTACTGAATGAGAAAAGATCTTTATCAACCCCACATCACATCGACAGAGGGCTGATTTTTTTTTAACAAAACCACATCTTTGATACCTTTTCCTTCTCTGACACTTTCCTCTTTCTATCACTCCTCAGCCGCCTCTTTGTCTTGCATGCTTTAGTCTGTGAACATGTGGACACGTTTCCCTTTCTAACCATAACTTCCATATCTTTCCAACATATGTACCCACTCTTCAACCTAAAGGGACCTTATGATTTCTGCAGAACAAGTTCCTTGCTAATCATCCTTGCCCTGCATTATATTTCACAGGCAGCAACTCTAACTTCTCTCTTGCCAAATCTAACTCTTATGCCCTATTATCAGCTATATCTGCCTAGGAAGTTCCTAGCAACGGATGACACTGATTTTTCTGCAGTTGTTCCTAAAGCTGCTCAGTTCATTGAAGGAGACTATAGCGTGAGATTCATGGTCTTGTATGTACACGGACTCCCACTGTTGTTGGTTGCTTTGTACTCTTTGACTCTTTACTTTTTGTTCTTTGCCCTTTTGGGGAGACCTGCTCCCCAGCTCCCCAATAAATCACAGAGTCTTATTCTACTTATAAATGCCTGTAGCTTTGCTCTTCCAGAGGACTCAGATTCGGTTTCCAGCAACCGCATGGCAGCCCACAGCTATCTGTAACTATAGTTTCAGGAGATCTGAAGGCCCACATGGCAGCCCACAGCTATTTGTAACTATAGTTTCAGGATATCTGAAGGTAACAGACATGCAAATGATGCATAGATACATGTGTGCAGGCAAAACAAAATAAAACTTTTCAGAAAAATGTAAAAAGCGATAAAACACATGAAAACAGTAACTCTGTGCCTGGTTTGTTGATAGGTCTTGTGTTATGATCACCCTTCTTTCTCTTGTGACCCCACTTGATTCTTTCACACTAAGAAAATTCATCCTTCAACTGGAGACTTGTCTCTCTTAACTTAGCACAGCTTCCCTGAGCTGTTTATGTCCTACTCATTTTGGAGTCCACTTCTGTCTGGCTTTGGAGCATTCCAAAAATCTATCCTTAACCTCATTGCTTCTCCAGCCTCCCCCTCTAAACCTGTTCTGTCTGCCTCCCATGACCTCCATGGGTTCAGGTCAGAAGCTTGTGTCTTTTTTTTTTCTATTGGCCTCCCTACATTCTATTTTCAAGCAAACTTCTGATAATGTGATCTTCAGATGGTTCCTAACATTTTCTCTTCCTCTTCTTTGAATGCCATTGTTCCAGTCCAAGGCCCTGTTACCTCCACAGCAGTGTGGCAATAGCCTTCTACTGTTCTTCCCTTTGCTATACTTTTGGAGTATTCTATACAGCATTCTCCGAAATGCAAAGCTGACTTTTTTTTGTTGGTTCTCCTTGTTCAATAATCAAGGGACTTCTTTCTGTTCTAAAGGAGAACATCTTAACTAGGCCCTACTCACCTCTTAGCTGTCTTCCTATTGCCCTGCCCATGCCTGTGTTCATTGGGTTTAAGTTTTTTTCTTTCCCTCCAGCTGTCGGTTGACTATTAGCTGTCTACATAGTGCTCTATACATCATCACTGTCCATGTGATTTGATTCTTACCTGGCTTCTGGCGTCAACCTAAACTTTATTTTCTCAAGAGACTTTCTGATGTCTCATGGCTAACCCATATTGCCTTATCATCACAGCACTGTATATTGTTTCTTGTCTCTTCCCAAGATCCTGGAGAGCAGGAACTATGTCCTTTGGGTTGTCAGTATATCACCTCTGTTCTCCAGCATGGGGTCTGGCTTTCAAGTAAGACACATGGTTAAATGTTGACAGATTCTTCAGTCAGGAGAAATCTACCTTATATAATAGCACATGTTAAGATTTAGAGCTATGTATGGTATTCCTGCATTTAGTTTTTAATATTTTTATATGTTAGTGTAGGAAAAATGATTCTTCTTTTCAACACATGCCCCTATTTTCCTATTTTCACATGTTCCCTTACTTTAAAATCTTTTATGTTTGTTTCCATTCTGATTACAGGCACTGATGCCCTTTTTCCTATTTGGATGTTTTTGAGAGTAAAATGCTTTTTAACATTAATGTTTCATCCAGCTTTTAGTCACCTTAATATATTTGGTTGTCATCCACACGGGTAATTTTGTGAAAATTAAGACATTGAATTTCTATCATGCAGTCTTTAGCACACCTTCAAAGAGAATGAAACCCACTAAAGCTGTCAGATTCTCCAAGAACCTGAGTAGAAAGCACTGAGAGGCCAGATAGCTATGATTTACTCTGGTTTGGCCACCTCACTGCCTTTCCTACAAGCCCTTTTCCTCGTGGGGATGGGTCAAGGGCGAACCTGCTGATGGGTTAGCCATCCTTTTCTTCCTGTTCACCACTGTGAATAGGACTAGGTTATGGGGGGTAGACTCACCCCTGACAGGGCAAAGCTCTGGGATGAGGTGAGCAACATACACTGTTTTTCCTGTCTGCTTTGAATTGCTGTTGATCAATTGCAGTGTTAAAATATCAGTGGAAGGTTTGAGAAATAAATGAATCATGGATTTTTTTAAAGATTAATTTTTTTTATTTATGTGTCTGTATCTGTGTGAGTGTATGCCACAGGTTTGCAGGTGTTAGGGTATAATGTTGGGTCCCTGGATCTGGAACGGTTATGAGCCACCCAGTGTAGGTGCTGAGAAGGAAACTCAGGTCCTCTGGAAAAGCAGTAAGTCCTTTAAACTGTGGGACATCTCTCTGGTCTCTATAATAAGTTTTTAGTAACACTTATAGTATTACTACCATTGTTCAATTTACTTGTTAATTGTTAATCTCTCATTGTGCCTAGTCTATAAATTAAAGATCATGGTAAGTATGGTGTATAGGAAAGAACAGTTTATTACTATTCTTAAGTAGCATTTTAAAACCATCCTCCATGGGTGGGGAAAGGGATTAATGTAATTTAGCTGAGAAGCATTTTATTAGGTCTGGTGTGGGGTGGCACATTCCAGGGTCTCTGAAAGTTCAAGGCGAGCCTGATCTATATAGTGAGTGCCAAGCTAGTCAGAGTTACACAGCAAGAAAGACCTTGTCTCAAAAAAAAATAAAAAAGCATTTTCTTTATTTTTGAAAAATGATAGTTATTACTGATTATATTGCCTCTTAAAAATCTTTTGCTTTATTTATTTATTTTTAAGTTTGAGGTACAAAGTAATCACTCTATATTAGTTTTCCTTATTTATTTATTTTTGTTGTGACTGCTAATATTTAAGTATTTGGTACTGTAGTTTACTGGAGATTTTGTATACTTCTTGCTGTACTTTGAATTAAAATATTAGAGATACCTCTAGTCTCAGAACTCCTGGAGGGAAGGACCTGTTAGCACTCTTACTGACCCAAAGATTAAGTATTTTTTGTTTTGTTTTTTAATTTACTTTTATTTATTTACTTTTGTTTCCTGAGAAAGGGGCTTGTTGTGTAGCACAGACTGACTTCGCTTTGGCCTCATGATTCTCTTGTCTCTTTCTCCTGAGTTCCAGGATTGCAGGCCTGTGCCACCATGCCTGGTCAGTAAGGATTGTTTACCTACAAGAATACTAAGTGTTTACATAAACCCATTTGATTCTGAATCAACATGAAAGAGATAAGTAATGGAAATAATGAATGTGTTATGTGTAGTTTTATGATAAAGATACAAAATTTAGTCCAAATGGTAAAATCCTCCAGGAGGAGCTCCCCAATCTCAGTCCTCCAGGAGGAGTTCCCCAATCTCAGTCCTCTAGTAGGAAAGGACACACCATGCCGTTTCCTCACACTCTTCTCTGACAATGGGCTGCATCCAAGAACCTAGAGGCCTCACAGCCTCAACAGAGTGGAGATCTTAAAGACCAATAAGACAAGGAAAAAAAAAAGCCAAAACAAAGTAAAATCAAACAGAGTCCACAAAAATACCACCAATTCATTTTATGTTGATCAACTACACAGACCTGGGAAGGTTCAGGCCAGAGAGGAATCCAGCACTGAGAAGGGGAGGTGCTAACAGCAATTGTTACCTGTCCTATCTACATATTCAAAAACTCACCAGAATATTACTAACTGGAAAGCTAATGGTTTTCAAAATGAATGTTCCTGAGTTCCACTCTTGAATGAGATAAATATAAAAAAACTCACATGATTCTTCTTCTCTTGTTGAGTACTAATATGTAAGAAGAGGCTTTCCTTATAATTATTCTACAACGTTAACGTTCCAGGACAGGATCCTACCTGCCGTTTATAATCCTGTTTCTGTGAGAAAAGTATACCCCCAGTTCACCAGGGAGTAGGAAGCAATCAGCACATTTCCCCCATCTCCCCACTTCCTGTCAGTGCTGCCCCCTTGTCACGTAGTAGCTTATTAAGTACCTGGCATTTAAGATGTGTGGAGTATTCTAACTTAAACTTTAGGGAATGTAAGAGCTAAGCTGTCACCATCATTATACCTTCATAGTTAAAAATGGAAATTATATGAATTACAGACCCGAGAGTCTTTAGAGAGAAGATCCAATGGAAAACACTGCACCAGCCCTTAATAACTTAAATGCAAATACTGGCATATGTCCAGAAGCTCAGTTTCAATTAAGTGTAATTGTTCCATCTTACAAAGTCTTGTTCCCACCAAGAAATCTTGGCAGACATAGTGATGACTTCTCATGAAAGAGGCAGGAGGGGGCTGTAGAGAGGCCTGATGGATTCTTAATAGTAACTTTCTAATTCTTCTTCTAAAGTATGGAGCTGGGTCTAGGAATCAAGCAGCCTGATTTTCCTCTGGTTTTCTAATCATGAGTCTAGTTTCTTTGCTTGTCTCCTACTTGTTCAGAAGTTGTAATTTGTACCAAGGACTTAAGTGGATGTTATAGAAAGTGGAAATGAGATACAATCTAGATGGCTGTTTGTGGGTTTAGTTTCAAAGACCATATTTGTCTAGAAAATAAGCAAGTAGGGTCAACAGGCATTTTCCCGTGAGCAGATTCTGTTCCTGGCATTTCCCCTTGGCCACCACTGGTGTCCCCATAATCTTGCAAAGCTCCCCTGCTTTGTGTCAGAATGCCCCACCAGTAGATCAAAGCTTTCATGTGTGCCTCACATTGTTCTGGTACCATGTGACTATTTTTAAAGCAAGTGCAGACCAGGTAAATCTCACTTGGATCATACAGGGAGGCAAATGTAGCGGCAGAAACAGGCTGCTTAGTCACCCTGGCCCTTAGGCTTCAGGGGCAGGAGACTGACCTTCCTCTAAATAGGCCTTCTTTGGCAGAGAGCATGTGTGAAAGTGTCCCCGCCCTAATACCTGTCACTGTAAAGGACTGAGGATAACACTCAGGCCTCATTGCAGCAGTGCTGAGCTGAGCTTTGGGTACGGAGGGATTTTATTTTTTGCGAGTTCTGACTTTTTGTTTGACTTGGGATTTTTTTCCTCAGGTTACCACTGATGAAAATTTGGGGAAGTTTGATTTTTTTTTCAATTCAGATTTCATATGTGGAAGCCAGACTTTTAAAACAATATATATTCCAAAACTAGGCCACAATGTAAGAGAATTGTAAGACTATATTTTAAAAAATCATATTTTTGAGAATTTTTTACATGAATACTATATCAATATGTCACCCTTCCTCTCCCTCCCCATCCGAAAATCCTACATTTTAAAGTGAATTTTCATTCATCTTCCAATTTAGCAGCTTACTCATTATATAAATTCAGAATTTTATTGGAAAAATAGATTAAACTTTAAGTTAATTCATTAATCTATATTGCTGTATAGTTTACAATCTTTAAATATGCTGTTTGCCTCGTAGTGTATTTTGTTGTAAAATAATTTTCAACTGTATTTTCCATTCAAATATCATTCAATTTTGTTTTAACGTTTCAGTTTTTTAAATGATTTTTTTTTTTAGTATCCATAATACTTGTTTGGAATTCTTAGTTCAAAGAAAAGCTGCTTTCCTTTCCTTTTATTCTTTTTAAAGACTATTTCTCAAAGTAATCCTATGCTTAAACCAGGGTTATAATTGAAAAGGAAAAATGAAGCCGGTCACCTGCCTTTACTCTGTGAAGCCCAGAGTAGCACCATGTCCTATGGGGGTCTTAAACGTGTCATGTCTGTGGTCTCTCTCATCACCCCAGCACCTTCAGGCTGGGACTGCCTCACGCTCTGTTTATCCCTGTTTTGTTTTTCCATGTTTGTTTTGCAGTGGAATAGCACTTGACAGCTATAAATATTTCCATATGCTCCTTCTTGTAGAGACAAACATTTTCTTCAGCTTTGAAGACTTAGTTTTGAAATAAACAACTCCAACAGACTTTATAGAAGGTTTTGCAAAGTCCTCACATAGGCATGCCCTTCGAGAAATGGAAGGTGGTTGACTTTCCACACTTGTAATATAAACTAGGTAATTGAACTTTTCCAGGGCATTAGGAGTGCCTTAATAGATTTCTTGTTTTTCAAAGATTTGCCAAAGCAGTGCAGACCCATGTTTGAAAGTCTTTAAAAGGACTAGTTAACATCATAAATGACTATTTTATGCAATATACATGCTTTAATTTACTGAGTGATTTACTTTGGCTAAAAGGATTAGGGAAATAGCTTTGGATTTGCTTGTAATTTCCTCTTTTATCTTTTACAAATTAAAATGTTGGTATTGTATATAATGATGTCATTGAAAGCACAATTTGTAAATAATCTTATTGAAAACATCTTTATGATGTGTTTTAAGTAACTGCTTCTTTAATTTTTGTTCTCTTAGCAAATAAAAGCTTTCTGAGAAATTTTATTTGTTAAAATCAGTGTAAATATCATTATTCATAGCCTGATGTCCCCACTGCCTAGACCAGTGTTTTTTCCTCATGTGATACTTTAATCCCAATGTGGCTATTATCTGATTTCCTAAAAGTCTGAAGTTATACATGTTTCATTAGTTTTCCAGTTAACTATAAACTCAGATACATAAAACATGAATACCTATAGATTTATTTTTGTTTTTATTCTCATCTCATTAGCATATGAAATTTATCAGATTTAGTCAAGAGAACTTTGATTTTAAAGCATCAGAACTGGCATGTAAATCTGGTACGTGGAATGTGGTTCACAGCCAATGTACGCCCAGACCATCTCTGGAAGCTAATGATTAAACTTTCAGAATTTGTGTAAGCTGGTTATCATTAGATATTAAAGTATAAAACTTACTACTAAATAAATCACTTTAAATAGTACTCAAAAATCAATATTTTGTAATTATCTTATCACATTTTATTCTTATCTGTTCATTTAAAGTCATTTGTGTCTCCTGTGGGGCAGATCATTGGAAACACTGTGGTGTTTACAACTCTGATTTTCTATGCAGCTTCATGTTCACTGGCATGTTTGCATTTCAGTTCAACCTTGGTAAAAGTCATTACATTGTGGAAATCAGCAGGCACAACAAATCAGGGTTTGTTAGTTTTGTTAGTTCAGATTTCAGACTGAGGGGGGAAATGTTAATAATGTGCACTAAACTTAGAAGAATATTTCTGTGTGTGCGCAGTGTCTTACGAACATCACAAAAACTGAGACAATTGTGTCTTAGTGTTTGAAAACTATTTTCTAGACATGAGCAAGTGGCCATTTTATGAGCAATTGAATGAATGAAGTTCTGGCACACATTTGTTCTCATTTTCTCTATCAGCCGCATAGAAAAGAGAGAAAAGAGCTATATTAAGCATGTGTTGTTTCAGGCCACTTCAGGTATCAGATGCCAAAGGCGTCAGGATACTGCGTAGTTTCTTCTGAGAACAATGCTCCTTAAAACATGATGCCTCCTTTTGAAATCTTATATGGCCCCAGATTTCCTCTTTGCTCTAAAGATTGCTATTAAAGGGTAGAATGTTTATATAATATGCTCACTCATCTACATAGGGTGGTATTATAAAACTTTTGTAGGAAAAGAGAAACATCATAATATTGAGTGTAAGAAACCATACCTTTCCTTGGGAGAGTAATTCTGTTGTTTATCTCATTTGGGGGAGGTAGTTTATCTAACAAATTTTCTTTTCCTTAACCTTATGGCTTGACAGTATAGCTGTGCAGTGCATGAATAAGAATGACTGAAATGTGGTTTTGGGGAGTTGAGGGATCAGAAGCCCAGCACCGCAGTGCATCCTCTTGGCTTGTTGGTAATGAAAGCCTGGAGTCCCCTCTCCTTGCCCTGAATCAGAATCTGGGGTTTAATGAATTCTCTCAGTTGATTCTCCCACATATTAAAAGCTGAGGGTCCCTGATACCTGGGTGTCATGCCTCCGTAACAGGTGGATCCTGGTCCACAACCTGCCATACCTTTTCTCTCTGCACTATTATTTCCTTTGTTCTATATTTTTCCAAGTTACAATTATTTTTTTTAAAAAAATGATATTAATGGGATGTTAGGAGATAATATTCCAAGTCATTTTGATAATTTCTCTCCTCTAATGTCATCTTTTGTCCATTTTCTGTAATTGGGGTACCAAGATGAGGCCTAGAGGTCATCACTTTAACTTCTCTCTGCTATTTCCTTCCCTAGAATCCAAAGTGTGTGCCCTTGGCATAGCCTAGTTATTCTTTCTTTGCCTTCTCCAAACATCGACTCTGGGAATTGTTTGAAGACCAAGTGCTAATTCTTGGTTATTCTTGGAAGGTTTTTTTTTCAGCTTAGATTATTAGCATTATTATTTTGAATGCTGGGGATTGAATACAAGGCCTTGTTCAGGTAGGTAAGTGCTCTACCACTAAGCAAACCCCAACTATTTTGGAAGGTTTTGATAGTACGTATGTATGTCATCTGCCTTGGTCTTGTTCTCTGGCACTCAGCTCGCGAAGATGTGGCTATCTGCGTATCCATGAGGCCTGCTTTCCTTTTACTGTACATCCTTTTGCCTTTTGCTTTCTTTGCTTGTCTCATAATTGCATGTTTTCTATAATCAGCAAGCTCAGGATACCCTGTAAATGCAGTCTTCTCAAAATGGTCAGAGTTTGAGGAAGTTGATGTTAGAAACCCATAATGGTAATCTCCTGGAAGCAGTCATTGTGCTGGAAATTTGAAGACTGAGTGTCTGTGATGGATGTAAGTGGCTGCTGATTCTAAAGTGTTCTGGTACATCATCAGGAGTCTATCAGTGTATTTATTATCCTTGCCTTTGAATCCTATATCCACAGGGTTTGTAAACTGTACCAGAGGTTTGTACAGTTCGAGGCCCCTTTTCCTGCTGGTTATTTACTTGTTTGTTCTATCTCAGAAATGATTAGTTATTTGGGAATGGAAATCATACCTGAGACTGGGGCTTACTTTCTTGGTCAATGGTGGCCAGACATATAGTATATATAGCATATAGTGGTCATATCTATTGTATTTCATGTTTTAAAGTTTGACTGGGAATAAAAGGGAGTTAACTCATTCGAATTAAAGAAAGTACTGAAAGAAAACTTGTATTCTTTGTCAGAATAGTGGAGGAGAAGCCCCTCTATTATTCATTACGTTTTGTAAAGCAAGAAACAAAGAAGTATGGTTGTTCCTTCCACAGTCATTTTAGACTCGAGAGGTTTGTTTATTAGCCAACTCTAGACAAACCCCTCTCCTAAACCTGACTTCTTTTAATGGTCTTCAATTTTGCAATCATTTAGAAGTGAGTTTTTTCCTTGCTGCCACATTTTTTAGTACACACTCTCTTCCCTCCTTTTGCCATATTTTTGTTTCCTTGAGAAAGGAGAGTCCCCTTGAGAGCATAGAATAAACATTTCTTTGTGAAGTATGACTTATTTATGCTTCAGGGGTTGTCAATGTATACACAATAGAGAAGGTGATGGAGGCTTCTAGGCATGCCAAGTCAGCACTTTGTGCATGTTGGGGCCAAAGCTAGCTTTAAGAAGGCTGAAAATGTTTTAACAAGTCAGAACATTTTTACAATTTCCATATTTATCAAACACGTCAGGGAATGGAATCGTAAAGCCTTCCAGGGATTAACTGACTGTAGGACTTGAATGGCTTTGTTAAGGTGGAGGAAGCCTCCTTCTCAGGACCAATGGTTTGCTCTGATAACCTCAAGAGTGAGAATGTAGGTGAGCCCTGCTAGATGAGAGGTAATCCTGAGGCTAAAATGCTCTTTGAATGGGAAAAAAAAATCTTTCGGCAAACTGTGTGACTCTTTCTGACAGAGCTCAGCAGACTGACGTTTGTTTACCCAAAGCTTCAGTTTTATTAAGTCTCTGGTTGGTGGTTCTTGGCCTTTGACACAGACCATGATGTGAGTAAAAGGGAACCACCAGACATGCAGATGTTCCCAAACACAGGTGGCCATTGGTTTTTAGAACTTGGCGAAACATGCCAGGGTTCTTAATTTGTTTTCAGATGTTTGGGGTTTGGCAGACTCTTGTTTGCATTTTGACAAGCATTTTCCTTTGAATTTTAATTCAGGAATATCTTGGGTGGAATTTAATTGGTGATTCATTTGCATGATACCAGAATGCTGCCTTCAGAAGAATGTGTGATGACTAAGAAATATTAGAAGCTTTAAGAACAGTTTTTGATGCCCCCCTTTCTATAAGATTGGGAGAGTCAGTCCTCAAATATTTTCTAATAATATTTGGAAGTTAGAATCTTTAGCCAAGGAATAGTTTCCAAATCTATGTGGATATCTTCACAAAGCAAACCAGACTTTATGTCTCTAGTGTGGCCTGTGAACCTTTAGAAAAATTTCAGGATTGATCTGCAACCCTGTGCCAATAGTTAATTTTTAAATTCGTGTTTAAAAAGGTTTTCAATAGCTAGATTGGGAGAACAACCCCCTTCTAGGGAGATAAATAAGAATTAAAAAAAATAAAAAAAAAAGAAAGACAAAATCCAAAGTCATCATTAACACTTGTGACACCAAAGCCAACTTGCTGGAGATGAAAGAACCCTGACAACACTGGAGTTACATAAAGTGCCACAAGGTGACTTTCCCATTGTAGCTGGTAGGAAAAGGAGAAGCATGCTCTAACTTTATAAGTGAGGATTAAGCCATAAGCTTTTAAAAGACAGAAAATAAGGTGTGGTGAAATATGGTGCCCAACTTGTGACTGCCTCTCAGGTTGCAGGGAAACATGGTGATAAAGCAGGTTTCTTCTTGTCCACCACCAGCTTCCTATCGTTTGTAACCCCAGATGAAGCAGCAGGGGCAGCTCCAGTGACTGTGACAGTCTCTGAGGGCACAGTGCAGATGGCTCTCCAGCAGAAGGAAGTATTGGGAAACTGTAGCTCTGAGTTGTTCAGCCACACCAAAGCTCTCAGTGAGTTATAAGCCTCTCTGGGTCAGTCTTGGTGATTTTCTTCTTCATGTCAATCAATGTGTTCTTCAAATGGCTTAAAATGACCCAAAGGCAGAGTCTGTTTTTAAGTCCTTGATCTTATCTCAGCACTGATTTAGCTGTTCAGAACTATGATGTGATCTCCAGAGAGCCACACTGGTTTAGCTCTAAGACATTCTTTACGTTCATGTGTATTTAATTTTGGGACTCAAAAAAATCCATGTTTTTCTTTTTAAAAATTTGTCCTGGTTATATTAAAACAGACAATTCAGTAAATAATGATGACCCCCTCCCTTCACTTTCTTCCCTTCACCTGTGATTCCTTCCTTCCATCTCGCCTTCCTTCCCTTTCCTATTTATTATAACTTAACGAGGGCATATCAGTCACTAGTGGGAACACTTGCGTTTTTTGTGTTTTACATATTCACTGTAATCTGTTGCAGTGGGTGCAGCTTGGTGAGGCTGAAAGGCACATTTTAAAATGCTGGAACAGGTTGTTAACACTGTGAAGGAGCACCTTACTTAGGCTTAGGCTCCGGGAAGAGAAGCTCAGCGGCATTTCCAGTGCAGCTCTTGTACTGCACTTCTCATGTGCCTTTTGCATAGGAGGGCTTGGGTAAGTCATTACTGCGTTCAGTTCAGATACATTTTGAGTGTGGAAGGCAGGGGATTTAGTTCTGCACCTTTAATATATAATTCAGAATTGGATACTGCCATAATCCGTTACCTTTGTAGGAGCTAAAAATTAATGAGGATTGTGTAAGTCAGGAGCAATTCATTTTAGTTTTTACATTTTGACTTGTACATTCTGAAGTGGTCTGCACATCTGCCTTTTCATTTACAGTCAAGAAGTAGAGCCTTCTCATGAATGAATATTTGAAAATGCACTAACTTTGTATTGCTGTTCTACAGTGCATACTAATGACTTGGAGACAGGCCTTGTGTCACATTGACTTGGGAAAGCAAGAGCAAGACAGATCACCTCGGGGGTGATGATCTGGTACCTTCATATCACTTCGAAAAATGGCGAGTTTAAGGAATATATAAACGTTTTCTTTCCTGAGGCGCAGAAGCACTCTTTCCTGTGTCCTTGGCGATGCCTCAGGGCAAGCTTCACCAGCCCTTGTGGTAACTCCTGTGGAAGTTGCAGCTCCCTCATCTCATCATAAAGCAAAAGATTCTGGGGGAAACGCTGGCTTATCTTGTTACCTTTTAGAGCATTGCCTTAAAATTGTTTAAGACCATCTGTACCTGTGGTTTTCAGTCTAAGAATGGTACTGTTGCTATGTCTCAGTGAATCAGACCTACACACATTCCGTGGCTTTCAGTTTTAAAATGGGCTTAAGTATTGAGATTTCTCAGTGAATCTGGTGACATGGTGCTGAGGCTTGGTATAAGCACAGTATTTATACTGTGTGTGTTGTAACTTTTTGAGGAAAAAAATTAAGGGTAATAGTGTTATCCTTTCTGTGTCTCTTTCTTTTTTCTGTCCATGTTTCTCTTTGTCTCTGTCTCGCCTCTCTCTGTATCTATTTGTGTGATATTTAAAATTCCCTGTTTATCCAAAATATTAAAAGACATTTCACATCACATGCTCAGTATAGATTATATTATAATATGCATTTCATAAATGAAGGCTCTTCATAGAATTAAGCCTAAAGTCTATTTGTGTGTGTGTACAGTTTAAATGACCATTGTAAGACCCTAAAGAATAGCAATTAGGTAACCTTTGAAGAAGTAGAGGAACCATGTATTACAGGAGGAAAGTAAGATTCATGAGAGCAGTTGTAGCCTCATCCTCAATGGAGCCAAGGCTTCAAATAGAGAAGGTTCTGTCAGTCTCTACTTGTCAGAGCAGGAAATACCCTCTGTCTCCTCTCATGTGTAAAAACCAGTCATTCAAATAGTGATTATAAAAGAAAGGCATTTGCATTGTGGGAAATCTGAAAAGAACAAGGAAAAACAAAGCAACTAACTGCCTCTTACCCACTCCCAATTATGACCCAAACTCTTCAGTGCATTTCTTCTCCCTGCCTTTTCTTTATTATTGCTACATGTGTACATACATATAACTATATAAATACAACTTACCAAGTCCATTTAGTGGTCTTTTCTTTTTAATTTGTGTTATTTGTCAAAAAGCTGCATTTAAAGTGTCCCTGGGCTTTTGTTGTGTTTGTAGAAAATTAGAAAAGCTTACTCCTTTTAAAAGGCAGCTATGACAATCACATACTCGGTGACAGGGGCTCCTAGGACCTAACAAACATGAAAGAGTTTAGCACAGCCATGTGTGATGTGGTAGTGCCGGCAGATGAACTTGTGTTGCCCACATCCTGGAACCCAAAGTAGCCACTTTCCGCCTTTTGCACTGTGTTGTGAGGCTGTCAGGATGTAGTTCCGGTTGGAGTTTAGTTATTAGTTGCCCTAACACTGTTCCACAGATCACTGTAGGCCTGCGATTTGGCTTAGGGCTGTGGTTCGGCTTGGTGTGGCTTCTTCAGGAACAGGCATGGTTGATTTGGAGCCCACTGGAAGGCAGCATCTCAAGAAAACAACCGCCTCACACAAAGATTCTTCTTGTCCTTCTCTGGCATTAGGGTGCACCAAGCATGCAGGTGGCATGGTTGCTACTGTCCATCTATGGTGATATAGGACATTGACTCTCTCCTTGGTAGTCCCACTGGCTTGATCCACATAGGTCTTGAGATCCACTGATGCCACCTCTGGCTCCACTGATGAAGCCTCTACCAGAGTGTCTTTCCTGACTGTAAAGGATCAGGGCCTGTGTTAAGCTGGCTGTTCCACTGATTGGCTGTCCTGAAGGTACCAGAATGGGTTTAGCCTTTCTGCATCCTCGACTACTCTCTCAGGCAGGGACCTGGATGAGCCACTCTTCTCTTGGTGTATTTCTTTCTAATCTTTAAAAGGGAATTTTGTTTGATTCATTAGTTGTGTGTTTGTGTGTGTGTGTGTGTGT
Organism: Bramus lutescens; assembly: GCA_001685075.1. Lineage (NCBI taxonomy): Eukaryota > Metazoa > Chordata > Mammalia > Rodentia > Cricetidae > Bramus > Bramus lutescens. Next base: position 792,069 of record LOEQ01000004.1, read on the forward strand.
ATGTATACATGCACCTGTGCCATGCTTGTGTGTAGCGATTAGAGGACAGCTTGCAGAGCCAGTTCTTTCCCTCTACCTTGTAGGTTCAGGGATCTGAGGTTATCTGGCCACAGGTACCTTTCCCAACTGAGCCAGCTTGAGGGCCCTCTTTCTAATCTTTATCCTTGTTAGTGTAACACAGTTGAAATAATGCTAAATGCAAACTTTCTTTGCCTGCTAAGTTTTTATAGTATTTCTAGTATCAGTTTGAGTAATTACATTGTGTCGTTAAACATTTTACAAATATCTCTCAGGGTAAGATGGGTATTTATAAAGTGTTGAGCATGTTTCAGTGAACATCTGTAAATTAGTCTTAAGTGCAGGAGAGAAAACTAAACATTTTCATGAATTTTGGAGATTTAATATTGAAGGGTAAAAAGGAGCAATCTTTCTTAAAGAATGGAATATTTTCAGCTGAACCCTTATCTACAATGTTTAATATGTCAACACATTTTTTTTAAATCAGAGTAAAGACTGCTTTGAAAATGATAGGGAAATATTTATTTGGTGTTCACTCCTCCAGTGCCTAGATATAAACATACAAGGCAGGAAATGAATATTATAATATTTGGATAGTGACTAATCACAGCATTCTTTGGGTATTTAATAGAGGTTTAAGTTCAGCCTACCTAGAGCTTATATTACAGAGGCAGTTTTAGATTCAGTCGCTTAGACACTCCTTAGCTGTTAGAGACCCTGGGCCAGCCTAGTGCTCTCCTGTAGGAGTGCCGGGCACATCAGTGGGTAGAGGTTGCACTGGTTCAGCTGAGGATTCTAGAACCCCAGCCTCCTCTAGTGCTTCTTTCTCTTTTTTGAATGCTGGCTTTAGATTTATCATTTAAGTCATTTTTCCCTCTCATTCCTCTGCACAAGAATGCCTTGGGCATCTGATTGTTCCTCAAGGCCCTCTGTAAGCAGGGTGTATCACTTTTATTTCTTACTCTGTCTTGAAGCACTTTTATGGCCCAGTGGTGTGAATTTTAACCTGTATACTTTTCATGGTATCCACTGCCTTAAGTCTAGAAAATCTTTATGTTCCCACGTATTCAAACCTTTCTAATCTTCTGGTTCTCTTCCTGTAAGAAACATTCCCTAACTCACATCACTTAACTTATTCCATTCTCTGTACATCCCTGAGACAGCATCCTACAGGAAGACACATTCTTCTGGAAGCTATCTCCTCTGCTAGATTATGAATTTTATCACTGAAATGACCATGGTAGAAGCAGGCACCATTTTCAAGCCCTTCCTTTCTGCTTTTTTAAAAATATATTGATTCTTTGTGGATTTCACATCATGCATCTTGATCCCACTCAGCTCCCCATCCCTTCCCATCTGCTCTGTACCCTTGTAACTTCCCATCCCCCAGAATAAAACAAGATAAAATTTAAAAGAAAAGAGAAAAAAAGAAAAGGAAAGGAAAGTCTCGTTGTGGAAGCTGTACTGTGACACAATGAGTCACATAGTCCTTTAGTCCATATATTGTTACTTGCAAGTGTTCATTGCATTGAGTCATTGGTCTGGTTTGAGGGCTCTCACTGGGGTTCCGCTTTTTTTTTTTTTAATCCTGTTGTCCTGTGTCCTGGAGACATGTAACTTCAGATCTGCAGGACCAGTCCCTTCACATGCTCCAGCAGATCATAGATGGGGTGGATGCTGGGATGGGCCAATTCATGACTCCTTTTCTGGGCCTGAGTGGTTGCTGGGTTAGTTAGCTCACCAGCTCTCCTCTTCCTCAACACCCCAGTTAGCTTTCCAGTACTGCCCTGGCTAACTCACCCTATGTAGTAAGCAACAAGGGGCAGACTGATTCTCCTACTCTCTTGTCTTTGGAGTCATCTAGCCAACACCTACATCACCAGCTCTCTCACTCTAGTGACATCAGGGATGGCTCTCCCGCTACTACAGGCCTCAAGGGGCATGGCGGGGGGCTTCTTTCCCTTGCCCATACCACCATACATGGTAGATGAGGGGCAGGGCTTAGTCTCTCACACTCATGTTCTTGGAGCCAGCTCACCCACGCGTCTGTCAGTGGTGTCAGCTCTCCCGTGTTGCCCAGGCAAGGTACAGAGTCCACTCTCCCTAGGCCAGCATCTGGTAAGGGGCAGGGGTAGCCCTCTCATTTGCCAAGAATAACAAGGGGCGAGGGGGAGGGCATCTTTCCCTCTCCACTATATGGCAGACAGGGGTGCAGGGCCAGCTTTCCCCACTCTGATGACCTCACAGCAGGCTCACCTGTGCCACCATCGGCATGGTTGGCATTATTGTGGTACCCAGGAGAGGTGAAGGGCCTGAGTGCTGTAGGTAGTGAGGGCGAGGGCCAAGGCCTTTCTGTTTCTTCAGCACTGGCCCCCTCCCCTCAGCCCTTCCTGGTGATTCACGTTGTTGCACTGTATTCCTTTCAACCTTTCTTGTTTTCATGATCCGTTAGTGTACTCGCATACCCGATCATGGACCAGTTTTTAATCTAAAAAGCTTATTTTTCATTGTAATATTGCATGATATGTTTTCATATAAAACGTTTTTTCATCCTACTTAAAAAAAAAAAAAAGAATCCTACATTTCAGGCCAGACAGATAACTCAATCGTTGCCTTTGCAGAGGACCCAGGTTTGGTTCCCAACAACTACATGGTTGCTTATAACCACCCACACCCACAATTCCAGGGAATCCAGTGCCTTCTTTAGAAATCTATGGGTACCAGGCATGCACATGGCACATATACACACATGTTAGCAAAAACAAGCATACGTACAAACAAAGTAAGCAAGTCTCAAAAATAAATAAATACAAATAATTCTGCATAGTAGTCAAGGTGTATGTAGTTCAGTGTTAGGGTGCTTGCCTATCATGCATGAAGCTGTGAATTTATCCTCACTACCTCCTTCAAAAGGAAAGAAATCTGATAAAAGAAATAAAGATACCTGAAGTCCTCTCACATGAGCGGTCCACTGTGAACATTTTGGTTACTTTCTTTGGCATCTTTCTTCACATGTGCACACATGCATGGTGACACAAGTGCATTTTCATATATGACTTTTGAAAATGCAAATTTGTAGATGACATTTACCTTTCCCCTTCTTTCCCTCCCTACCTTTTCTTCAGCCGTCCTCGTTAACAAGTACTACATGGAGCACTCCTGCGCTTTACATAAGTACGTTTCCTATAATGATATAAGCAGGGTGGAGAATTTGTTTGGTCAAAATGATACCATAGTTTATAGATCTCTATATATCCTGATTTTTTGTGATGTGTATATGCAGATACATGTGCATGTCAGTATGCAAATATGTGCACATATGTGCATTGGTCAGAAGATAACCCTGGGTGCCATTTTTCAGGTGCTGTTCACCTTATTTTTTGAAACAGTGTCTCTCAAACAGTGTTTCTTGTTTGCCTGGAGCTCACTCATTAGGCTAAACTACCTGACTAATAGGCCTTGCCTTCTCTGGCCCTGGGCTGCACATATCAGATTATCCACACAAACATACACACATGCACACTTTTTCTTTGCCCCAAACTGTTTTGGGACTGGAGATATGCTATTCCTATGCCCCAAATGTCTCCATGTTTATTAAAAACAAAAGGATGACTCAATTGTTTAAAGCAAGATGTTAACATACATAAATATATCTCCCCTAACTGAAGTGGTTTCATGATTTCATGAATAATTCTTCAGACTTCCGATGTTGCAAAAGTGATACGTTTATCATTTCCTGGGCTGGTATGAGTGTGATCCTTCCCTTCCACATGGGCACCTGAAGTGTACTGAGTACTGATTGCCGTGTGGTCCCAGAAGCACACCATGGATACCCAGCAATGCGGGTTGCTGTGCTGTGATGTGAGGCGGGTTAGGATGGGTTTGTCAGCATACAACATCAGACTATGTCAGGAGCATCTCTAGTAGCATTGCTGTCTGTGGACCTTACTCAGCGTTTTCCAGCTTCCCAATAATACCCTTATACAGTTAAAAATCTCAGGTCATGTGTTACGTTCAGTTACCAAGCCACTTAAAATCTCCATTAATTTGTAACAATTTATTAGTCATTCTTTGTCTTCTATACCATTAATATTTTGGTTCAAGCACAGGCCTATTATTAAATATATAAAAGGTTTTCTTTTGGGTTTGTCTAATGTTTCCTTATCATTAGATTCATGTTACACATTTGGAGCCTCATCTTGGTTTTATTTTCTGTTGCTGTGAGAAATCCCCTGGCAAACCATTTAAGGAAGAGAGAGAGTTTATTTGTCTTGAAATTCCAGTTTACAGTTCATCGCTGCAGAGCAGGAACTTGAAGCAGCTAGTCATATCACATCCACAGAGAAGCACAGTGTGATGAATTAATGCATGCCTATTCATGTTCAGTTCACTTTCTCTACCCTTATACAATCAAGGATGCCCTGGAGAAGGGATAGTGTTAGCCACGGTGGGTGGATCTTCTCACTAACCAAGACAATGCTTTGCCGATGTGCCCTCAGGCCACCCTGCCCTAGACAAGGAGACTCCCTCCCCAGGTGATTCTAAGCTATCAGGTTGACAAAACTAACCATCATGGGGCCTGCGATGATGGGTCAGTGGTTAAGAGCACTTGTGACTATTAAAGAGGACCCAAGTTTGGCTCCCAGAACCCATAGGATGACTTATAACCATTCATAACTCTACTTTCAGGAGTTCTGATGCTCTCTTCTGAGGTCTGCAGGGACCTTGCACACTTGTGGTACACTTACACCAACATGGGATTTCAAAAACCTATTACTCATAATTCAGTTTAAATGTTTAGTGTTTTAAGTTTCTAGCCATAGTCATACAGTTCAAAAGCTATGTTAAAGTCATTGGGGGAGGGAGCAAGTTGTTGGTTCAGTGGGTAAAGCACTTGCCCTGCAAACCTGGTACAACCGGAGTTCAGTCCTTGGAACCTGTGTGAAGGTGGAAGGAGAGAACCAAGTTTATAGAGGTGTCTTCTGACCTTGGCATATGTGCTGTGGCCTGCACACATATATTTGCATGATATGCACACAGTAATAATAAATTTAATTTTTTAAATTTATACTTGGGTTAGTTTTTATTCTCTGCTTTCCCCCTATTGCTTCCAGTATGGTTTTGTTATTTGAAGTAAAAATTTGGTGCATTATTTCCATTTAGATTTCATTTACAGTTTACTCTCATCCTCTGATAGCTGTGTGGGTGTAAAACATTAACATGCATTCAAACGTCTGTGAAAAAAAAAAGTGGCCAGAGAAGGACCAGCTCCCTCCCCTTCCTGCCATTTTCATCCCCTCTACCCTGTAACTTCAATTTCATCTTTACCCTTTCTGTGCTTGCTTTTGCTGGTGGTGTGTCTATTTCTTATTTGAGCATATCCTTGGTTTTACTTTCTTCTTTACACTGGTATTCTGTGGGTTTATTAATAATGTATCTTTTCTTTAAATTATTCCATATCAATCCATAGAGCTTTTTTTCTCCTATTCTTCTTTACAACATGATAGTATCTTGTGCAGGATACTGCTGGAAGGTGACAGTTCCTACACCCGTCTTTGTGTGGAGCTTATGCACCCACACCCTTGTTAAATTACAGGAAGTTTGGAAAATGAGTTAGATTGTAATGAGAGCAGTATATTATTGCAGCCCTTCCAAAATCAATAAGTTAGGAATAAAGTGATGCTCCTGTCAAGTGAAAAACCAATGTGTATGGAGACATTGGTTTAAGTGATCTGTAATAGCTTTCTCGCATTTAATATTAAAAACTCAATTGTGATTCCGATCTGTAATCCCAGCTTTTTGGGAGGCTGAGGTAGGAGCAGCACAAGTTCAAGACTTGCCTGGGCTACTCAGTGAGTTCATGGCCCCTTAGTGATAGCGTGTCTCAACATTAAAAAAAAAAAAGTGTGTTGGGGAGGGCACTGTGTGTAGCTTGGTGATAGAGCTCTGGGTTTAATCCCCAGTTAAAAAACAAAACCAAGCTCCTGTCATGTATCCAATGCAGTAAATCTGAATATATAAACATTTTTATAGAGGATAGAGAATTTTTCCCATGGTGTATAAGTAAATGATTCAAACTAATGCTGTTTATCTGCAGATCAGCAGGAATGATCAGGTTTCTCTAATACTCATTCATGTGTAAATAAACAAGTAAGCAGATACTCTTTCATTCCCAGAAGTATTTAATCAAGGGAAGCCATGTAGTACAGCCAAAATCAGTAAGCTGCTCTAGATGTAGGAATCTTTAAAAATGTAAGGATTTGATTTTTGGCCCTTGTTTGACTAACCCTCTGCTTGCAAGAAATTATCTCACAACATGGTATTTAAACATGATGACAATACTTATGAATGCTCACATTTCTGGCCAGGTGTTTCTGGGGTTGGATCTTTGCTGAGTTGTGAGTTCGAGATCATTGCCATAATCATCCACAGCTTAAAAGATCTGTAGATGGGAGTTGGTGGCAGCAAGTTAATGCTAACTGGTAGTACTGGCTCTGAAGACTGGAAATGTCAAGAGACCATGGAAGCCTCACAACATATAGATCAGCTCTGACTCTGTGGAATAGGGCTAAATAAGGAGTTGGAGATTACCTTCAATGACCGTTTTTGTACCTTAGGAATATTACTAAAGTGGCCTCCACTGTTGTCGTTCCTTTCAATTCACAAGGCCTTTTCTTATTTTTCTTTCAGCTCAGCACTAAAGCCTAGTGTTTGCTGAGGAAATATTGATTAATTTGGGTGGAGTAGGCTCAAAACCATGAATGCTCTGAGTGACCCTAGATTTGGGTGGGAACTGTTTAAACTTACTTTACAGCAAAAGAGATAAGATTGCTGGTTTAAAAGAGCAAGAGAAGAAAACGAGGGCTTTCAAGAGAAGATGGAAGCCATCACCAGTGCCCTTTGGCTCTTTCACTGTAATCAGCAGGACCTGCCTTTATGAGTTCTAGAGTGTGTTTATGGAAACTTCAGGAAACAAGCTTTCAGTGCCAGTTGCTGACTTGTAAACATACGCTTGCAGCTTTAATGAAGTTTAAAGTTGTGTATAATTTTCTGAAAAGTTTTGTGAATTAGTTTGGATATGAGAGATGAGATTTGAAATCAAAATCATAAAGTTGGGCAGTCTTAAAATTTTCATTCAGCGCATAAAATATGACATAAAACATGTCAAACACATTTATAACCTCTTGAAAAGTAAGTCCGAATGTATTTATGGTCCATTTAGTATTAAGTTTTTTTCAGAGTCTCACATCTGTACATTGCATTCTTTTCTCCTTTAGTGGAAAACCCGGATGGTTTTTCCTCTTAATAGGGTCAATCATGCTTTCATAATTATAGAAACATTAAATGAAGCAAATAAAACCTACCATCTTCTCAACTTAAAAATTGTATTTCCTTTTAGATTTTTTTCAAACAAAAGGCTTTTTAGTTTTCTTTTTACTTTCTTTCTGTTTTTTGTCTTTTGAGACAATCTTGTATCTTGAATAGCTCAGGCAGGCCTTTGACTCGTGACCCTCCTACCCCCACATTCCAAGTGCTGGGGGGATTCCACTCTCCAAGCCTGGGACTCTTAGAGGGGAAAGTGTGTGAAAAGTTATCATGGAACTAAACAAAATGCTTATATTTGTTTTCAGACATTACTGTGTAGCCCATACTGACCTCAAACTTGTAATCCTCCTGCCTCAGCCTCCTGAGTACTGAGATTTAGAGGTATGAGCCTTTATGCTCGGTTTTGAGCAAAAATTTTACTCCTATATTATTATATGGTACTCAGTTTTCTCAGTTAAATTTACAGTACTGAAGTACGATTGATAAAAACTCAGAGAAGTTGGGGTTCAGCCTGAAGACCTGAAAAGCAAAGCAGTGACCTCAGTCCGAAGTAGCAATCTTGCCTCCAGGAATCTCAGAATGAGACTGTGTCTGAGAGTTGTTTCTTCCCATTTTATAATCCTCTCTAGTTCTAGAATTAAAGGCATGTTTACCACTGGGATAAAAGGCTTGCACCACCTGCTTTCTATGGCAACTAGTACGGCTACTGAGATTAAAGGTGTGTGTTACCATTACGTGGTCTGTAAAACAGTTTGGCTGTTTTACCCTCAGATCTTTAGGCAGACTTTATTTATTAAAATACAGTTGAAATGCCACAACATTTCCTCTTTTGTATAAGATAAAAAAGAAGGGTATAACTAATATAAGAAAACTATATACAATAAGTACAATGACTATATATAGTATATATAGGCAATAAATACATCAACAATGTCTAGTCCACTTGCATTTGACAAATTCAGAGAAAACTTCACAGCACACTGAAGGAAAGGGATTTTTTTGTTTCTAAAATGAAATAATTAGAGCAGGTCAGGATTCTTTTTTAAACCTGTAATTGATGGCTTGTTGTATTGATCCATTTTCTTGTATAATAACATAATTGCCAAGGCTTGGTACTAAATTAAGAAAACGAGGAGAGGGGCTGGCTGGAGAGATGGCTCAGAGGTTAACAGCACTGACTGTTCTTGTAGAGGTCCTGAGTTCAATTCCCAGCCACCACATGGTGGCTCATGACCATCTGTAATGAAATCTTGTGCCCTCTTCTGGCCTGCAGGCAAACATGTAGACAGAACATTGTCTTCATAATAAACAAACAAACAAAACAAAACAAATAAATAAGAAGAAAACGAGGAGACTCACAGCCTGAGGTCAGGTGGTCTGCTGACTTTGACTCTGGTGGCATCCCTGGCTGTGTCATGTGTTGGTAGTTGCCCTGATGACAAGAGTGTGCACAAGAGAGCTCATGTGGAGGGACAGCAATCCAGAGAGCAAGGCAGGGCCAGTCATGCTGCTTTATAACAACCCTCCCCTGGCAGCTAGGAAGATCTTGTGACTCTTTCTAATTTGTCGTGCTGGATGAGACATAATTCGTGCTACAGGCCACTGACCTCTGAGAAAAAACGTGTGTCTTATAACCATCATCATGATCAGTTATAAAACAACTCCATCTTCTTGGAGAATGTCCTTGTGTCCCCATGCTGCAGTCCCTCTGTCCCCAGACAACAATCAGATCTTTTCCTATCATAGGAGAATAGTTTTGTCAGTTTTAGAATTTCATGCAAATGGGATCAGTAGTATATATTCTTTTTGTGTCTTACTTCTTTTGTTCAGGATAATGATTCTGTGCCATGTCTGGGTAGTTCGTTTTTAATCACCGAATAGTGCACTGGGTGCAAGTAGGCTGTCTTTTATCTCCTTATGAACTAACAGACATTTTGCTCATCTCCACTTTGGTGTTACAAATAAAGGGTTCTTAATTCGTGTGTCTTTTAAAAATGCATGTTTTAATTGGGAGAAAGTTGCTGGATCCCATGGTGAATTATAATTAATTTTACCAGTAACGATGAACTGTTTCCATAATGGTCACTCTGCCACTGATTAATACTCTGTGCCCTTGTTGCCTTTCTTTTTAATTTTTCATTCTTTTGTGTATAAAGTAGCATCTCATTAAGTTTTAACTTGCATTTTCCTATCATAACATTGACCATCTTTTTCTGTATTTATTGACCTTTAGACTTTTCTATTGTGAAGTTCCATTTATTTTTGCTGGCTTGTGTTATCATATTAGAAACTATCCCTAGATATCACTTTATCACTTATGGTGCCTTTCATTCATCATATTTTTCTTTTCCATTTTTTCTTTTTTGTTGATGTTGTTGTTGTTCGTTTTTGTTTTGTTTTGTTTTGTTTTGTTTTGAAACAGGGTTTCTCTGTGTAGCCCTGGTTGTCCTGGAACTCACTTTGTAGACCAGGCTGGCCTCAAACTCAGAGATTCACCTGCTTCTGACTTCAGAGTGCTGGAATTGAAGATGTGTGCCTGACTTATCTTTATTTTCTTGATGGCATCATTGAAGAACACCAAGTTTTAGTTTTGGTGAAGTCTAATTTATCAGTACCTGTGGTCAAGGGGCATCAATATCCTGACATTCATTTTTCATCAAGAATAGCGGTAACTTGAAAGTGTGTGTGTATGTGTGTGTAGTTAGGGATGGAGGTCAGAAAACAGTTTCTGCTAATGCCTTTGTTCCATGCTTGTAACTTTATTAAAAGCTAACTCTTTTCTAATTATTTTGAAATTTTAATATTATTAAAGAGCTTTCCCTTCTTTTTTATTTTCTGGTCTTTATTTTTGTTTTAGAGTTTGCTTTTTCACTTCTGCAGTAAGACATCCCATGTCTATATTGTTGTTCCAAGTACAGAGACATTTGTCTTTGTTTTGGTTTGATGTAACTACAGGAGAAGCGTTTGAAATTCCCTCAAACTTACACTGGCTTTGACTCCAGTGATCCTTGTCAGTTTTGAGCACTTATAATTTATTTTAAAGTTTTTTCCTTTATTTTTATGTCTCTGGATTTTTGTTTGTATGTATGTGTAGTGCCCTTGGAGGTCAAAAGAGAATTTTGGATCCTCTGAAGCTGAACTTTCTGTTGGTTGTGAGACACCCTCTGGGTACTAGGAACCAACCCGGAATCTCTGGAAGAGCAGCCGGTGTTCTTAAGTGCTAAGTCCTGTTGCGCTCATTGAAAATTGCCTGCATTACACCTATAGCAGTAGGAAGAAACTAGAAAAAACTTCAAACTGACACAGTTCCTAATAGAGAAAAATTTCCTAAGTCTAAGAGCAATGGTGAAAGCAAGGTGAAATTTTAATAGAAATATTTGCTAATATATAACACATTTAAATCCAAAAGACATTATTTTCGGATTTCAAAGGCACATTCAAAATTTACCTTTAAAATTTTTGTTTTGTTTGAAGACAATGCCTGATGCTGTGTGTCTGGGTGGAAATATGACATCAGAGGCTTAGGGTGCGCAGTGGGATTGTTGGACTTCATAAAGTTGTTTTGTTTTGTTTTGTTTGTTTGTTTTTCGAGACAAGGTTTCTCTGTGTAGCCCTGGCTGTCCTGGAACTCACTCTGTAGACCAGGCTGGCCTCGAATTCACAGAGATCTGCCTGTCTCTGCCTCCTGAACTGACTTCATAAATCTACTATCAGTAAATATATCTTAAAGACAGGAGATGTCTGTATATTTACATTCAAATGTAATTTATAGCAGTGTAGGTATCCCATACTTAGATTTGTAGACCTATCTAAAAGATGACAAAGCAGTTATATCTGGCTTCTTTAGTTCAAAAAGTAGTTATCCTGGGCTACTTCAGAGGGAGGCTACCACAGGATTTCTTGAGTGGGGGGATCTGAACCGACAAACTCAAGGACCATCCTTACTTCAAGTATAGTATTTTTATGCATTTAAATGACTCAAAAGAGAACAATCTGCTCTGCTCTTTATTTTATAAACAAGTGTTATTGTTTTGTTTTGTTTTTGAGATAGGGTCTCTTTGTATAGCTGGCTGGCCTGGAACTTGCTATGTAGACCAGGCTCAGTCAGCCATCCTCTGGCTCAGCCTCTAAAGTGCTAGTGTTGTGGGTGTGCACCACCAGTTCTTTCATTGCTTTCTATCATTTTCGATCCTCAAATTGAACCTTCTTGGTGCCCTCTCAGAACTCAAAATAGTTAAAAGAAAGTTCCCTTCTTTACTGTCAAGGGGCTAAAACTTTGGTTCTCAAACTTCCTAATGTTGTGACCCTTTAATACTGTTTCTCATGTTGTGATTATCCCCAACCATAGAATTCTTTTATTGCTACTTCATAACTGTAATTTTGTTATAATGAATCATAATATAAATATCTGATATGTGATATATGACATATCTGTGAAAGCGTTATTTGAACCCCAAAGGGTTGAGAACAACTGGGCTAAAACACCCTGAGAAACGGCAGAACTTTTGCTTTAGTGTCTGTCAGTGAGATTCTTGGTTTTCCAAGTTTGAGCGTTGAGTCTCTCTTTCAGTTAGCTATGGTCAAAGTGTAGGGGCCATGTCAAAGCAATAGGCCTAAAAAGAGGGTAGGGATCAGCTCTTGTCTGAGCATTGTCAGCATTTCTAAGAAGAGGAATGGAATCACTTATGGTCTAGACCTCCAAAGATAGTCATTATATTTCCCAAACGCTAGTGGTGGACAGGGCTAGGTGTTGGCTTGTGTGACCCAGTTTCAGATCACCAGCATGTCTCATATGACTATAGCACACAGGTGCCATGCTGGACGATGAGCTGATGGAGAGAACAACACATACCTCCTGTTCTGTGTATTCTTACAATCCTTTTGTTAAGTGTTCATTTTCTAGTTTCATCTGGCTTGGGTTTGTATATGGGAAGGACAGCCTACTGATTTTATTGTAAGGCTCCATTTAAACCTTTGGAAAAGTTCCAAGTTCAATATTAAATACATTTGCTTTTTTAAAAAAATCTACACGTGTAATGTTTATATAGATCATTCCAAAAAGGCAATCATAAGCTTAATATTAAACACAAATTCCAATACCCACCTCTTTTTATTCATTTATTTATTTTATTTTGAAACAAAGTCTCACCATGTACCCCAGGCTTGCTTTGACTGCAGTAGGCAGCTTGAGCTGACCTGAAACCTATGGCAATCCTCCTGTCTCAGCCTCCTGCGTACTGCAATCACAGAGGCACACCACTGCAACCAGCTCCAGCTTTCTCCTTGGAAACAAAGGAAAGTTTGAATGGTATGTTTCCTTAGTTACTGTTGTGTAGCTGTCACAAAATACCCATGGGAAACAACTTAAGAGAAGAAAGGTTTGTTTTGGTTCATGGTTTCAGAAGATTTCAGACCATCCTGGCAGGGAAAGCATGGTGGTGCAGATCACCCAGGTGGTAGAGGTGTGTGTCAGAGGCTGTTCACATGGCTGTGGACCAGGAACAACAGGTTTGAATCAAGGTTCAGGCAGTAAGCTTCCAAGGCTTGCTTTTCTTACTTACTTCTGTTAGCCTGTCCCCATCAGTTAAAGGTTCCATGGTCTTTCAAAATACCCCCACCAGGTAGGGACTAAGCATTCAAAATACAAGTGTAAAACCTGGAGAGATGGCTAGATAGTTAAGAGTGTGTACTGCTCTTGCAGAGAACCTAGAGTTAGATTCCCAGCAACTGCAATAGGCACCTCAGAGCCACCTATCACTGCTGCTCTAGAAGATCTGATGCCACAGGTACCTGCCATCTCCATACTTTTTCATCCATGCCATCTCCCTTCCCCAATGTGTACATAATTAAAAGAAAAAATATTTTTAAAACCCAAACAATCATGAACTTATAGGAGACCATTTAGATTCAAGCCATTTATCTTGTGTTGCTTGGAATATACTTCATCGAAACATGTGCTTGCTCTAATTCATGAATGAGATAGAAGTTAATAAACATTTTTAATGTCTATGAGCTACCCATAGCTCAAGTATGTCACATGATGTGAAGATATTATATGTAGTATTATGATGTGGGTTTCCCCTCTGTATGCCTTGATTAACAAATAAAGAAAACTGTCTTGAGCCCACGATAGGGCAGAACTTAGGAAGGCGGGGAAAACTAAACTGAATGCTGGGAGAAAGAAGGGTGGAGTAAGAGAGAAGCCATGTAGTCCTGCCAGACACAGATGCCAGAACTTTACCCAGTAGGCCACTGTCATGTGGTGATAAACAGATTAATGGAGATGGGTTAAATTAAGATCTAAGAGTTAGCCAATAAGAAGCTAGAGCTATTGGGCCAAGCAGTAATTTAATTAATACATTTTCTGTGTGATTATTTCTGTTCCAGGTGGCCAGGAAACCAACAAGCAGCCTTTCTACAACAGTGTTATGATTATATAATCTATTTTAGGATGTATGTATTCTGACTGAATAAAGTGAGAATTTCTTATTTTTTGTATTCAAGGTATATTTAGGTTTTAAAATGATCATTTCTAACTCATTTTAAGCTTTAGTTCTTTGTGTCAGTGGAATCCTTTTTCAACAAAAGATAATAAAGTAAAAACAGTATGACATGTATGTTAGGCTTTAAATCCCTCACCTTTCGTTTACCTTCCCAGATAGGGGTGAAGAAATTTGTTACAATGTCATGTTAGAACCCTTTAAAGATAATTACTAGCTGACTTAGCAAATTGCTGGAATGTTTCCCAAGAGACTGGCTTTAGCTGTGATGCAAGACATACTTGATCTTGAGTTGACTAGGTCTCTGGCTCTATCAAAGCTACGCATTTAACTATAACTTGGTCTATTTAAAAATTCTATATTTGTTTGAAATGGTTATTAAACTTTGATATCACAAAGGAGTTGTATGCTATCCTTTTTTGGTCTGGCAATCTCTTTGGTTTTAGGAAGTAATCAGCTTTGGTGGCAAGAGTTCTCAGAGTCTGTTATTGGAAAATAATCATTTTCTTTTTTAGAGTCTAATGTTTGGTCACATTGTTTTCCACTGTTTACATAGTACTAACTTTCCACTGTGCAGATAGAATGTTAGGAAAGATCAATTCAGGCATGTTTATTCAAAACATTTATAGGTAAATTACAGCAATATTGGCAAATCATTATTAAATTGCAATAAAACTTTGCTTAAAAACTAATTCTCCCATTGGTTTGCATAGTGCTTGGTCATTTAAACAAGTGTCTGTCAGTCGCACTTCGATTCTGAGTTTTTCAAGACAACATTGACCATTTCCTACTTCCTTCTTACACTAATGGGTTTAGGAGCCTCTTTATCACAGTAGGGTGGCTCAGTCACACACTGGTGTGTTTGAGAAAGCAGAGTCACATGGTAGAGTATTCACCTCCATTGTTTGTTGAAAGATATATTGCTAGTTGTAAAAATAAAAGTTTAGAATTACCAAATCTATATTTTTGGACTGAATATGAGTATTTTTTGTTATTATTATGCCTAGTATTATTTAGTTAAAGTACATTGAAAACATAAAAGGCACAAGATTTTTTTTTTAAGGCTAGGGAAATGGATGGCTCAGTGATTAAAAGTCTTTGTTATTGTGCTTTTGTAGAGGACTCAGGTTCAGCTCCTAGCCCTCACATGGGGGCTCACTGTTGCCTCTAGCTCCAGTTGCAGGAGATCCAACATTGTCTCCTAGAACCCACAGTACCAGCAAATTGCATAGACTTGTGGGCGGGCAAACACTCAGGCACATAAAGTAAAAATAAATTTTTAAATTTTTGAAAAATTTATTTATTTATTTTGCCTGCGTGTAAGTCTGTGCACATGTGTACAGGCCATCAGAGGCCATAAGAGGGTGTCAGATCCCCTGGGACTGGAGTTACAGGTGGTTGTGAACCACTTTGCGGCTTCTGGGAAACAAACCTGGGTCCTCTGGAAGAGTAGCTAATGCTTTATAAATCACTGAGTCATCTCTTTAGCCTAAATAAATCTTAAAAATAAGTTTTTCAAGTGTGTACTTTTCTCATTGATATTGCAGCCATGCCGTCTGTTTTGATACTGACTTTATTCATTCTCTTCTGTATCCCAACAGATGTAAGACTGCGTATGTTTTGTCACCTGCATTCACTCACGTGCACTCTTTCTCCCTAGCACACAAAGCTCCTGGAAGTCAAGGATTATGTTTTTCCCCTTTTTGCTGACCAAAATTATATTCTACATGCAAAAAAGTGATAATTATTTATAACTTGGTAGTTGTTAGGAAAGCTACAAATTTTCTGAACAACAGGTAATAACAGCTAATGGGATGCTTCTGTGGAACAGGTGGGGCCAGTTTTGAGCAGCAGCAAGTGTAAGGTCCTTATTGTTCTTTTCAGTCCTTCCCATGAAAATCTGGAAAACCTCTTGTCCTTTCTTCCACCTTGTATTGGATTTTCTTATTCACAAATGAGGATAGAAAGTTGCTTTCTCATGTACTTCTTGGGGAATCTAAAGGATAAATGGGCTAATATTTCCATCCCCATGTGTGCTAACTTAATCTTGTTTATTTTCTGTCTGTATGTCTGATTCCGTAATGTCCAATTGTGTGTGTGTGTGTGTGTGTGTGTGTGTGTGTGTATGAAACTCTATTTCCATTCCTTTATTTCCATTCTTTTCCCTCTCTGGAGTTTTTCAAAATCAAAGTACATTAGTCACATTTCATAATGCACTTGAGTACCTAGGATAATCTGCAGATATGGGCAAATGTTTGAATAGCTGCGCTTGCTTTGGAGTGTCTGTAAATCCCAGGCCCAGGCTATCAGAGCACAGCAAAAGGGGTGTCCCCAGTCTGAAAGGCAGACTGGCCTTAAGGCGAGTGCTTTCTGAAATTTTACTTTCAGAAAATGCCCACCCTTCCCGACAGCCCCTCTGTCGTCTGCCTTCTTTAACCTCGATGCTCACTTCTGAAATAGTGCCCTAACTGGTGGTTGAGTTTGATCAATATGGGTTCTCTTTGAGAGCATTTTTTTTTTGCATCAACTGAAAGGCTAACGTTTTTTCATCTGAAAGACAGATGTTTTACCACCCTTCTCAACATGCATGTGCCTTGTCTGTCTGATATTGACTGAGAAAAAGAAAAATAGCTGGGCTGGAGAGATGGCTCAGTGGTTAAGAGCATTGCCTGCTCGTCCAAAGGTCCTGAGTTCAATTCCCAGAAACCACAATGGTGGCTCACAACCATCTGCAATGAGGTCTGGCGTCCTCTTCTGGCCTTCAGGCATACACACAGACAAAATATTGCATATATAATAAATAAATAAATAATAAATATTTTTTTAAAAAGAAAGAAAAATAGCTTAGTAGTCAGTATCTGGTATCACCGGCAATTTCTTGTAACCTATTAATAGTTAAACCTCAACACCAGAAATAGGGCCATTAAAATTTAGAGACATAGTATTCATGGATAGAATTACACCAAAACCCAGAACCAAGGTAATACATAACCATTTTTATAAGGCTGTCTGCAACCCTTGGTCCTGATCTGATTTAGTATGACACAGTAGGGACCCAAAATTCTGTAGCATGACATGGAAGGAGTTACCATCTTGCTGCTTTTGAAGACAGGTGTTGAATGATTTTAATTATTGATTAATGATAAAAATTTTGATATGGCTCATAGAATTTGGAACGTCTTATCCTAGTTATTAATAAGATAACCAAAGGCCACAATTGTTTGGTATTGTTCTTTTGAGCACTAAAGAATATTCCTTGCATGATAGATTTGGGGTTAGATAATCAATGAGGTGTGTGTATGTGTGTGTGTGTGTGTGTGTGTGTGTGTGTGTGTGTATGTTTCCCTGTTGGAAGGTGAACAGAAACTCAAATGCTTCCTGAGAGATGCTTTTTCGAATGTTCCTTTAAGGCTGTCCCGGCCCAGAAAGGCATCCTCAGCTTCTGTTTAGCTATCGTCTCAGGAAATGTGCCTAGGCCACACTATTCTGTCCTTAAGTCATAAAGAAGAGCTATGACAGAGGCTTACTTTTTGGAACTTAACTGTGTAACCATTTCTTAACATAATAAACGTAGAATTGAAAAGGAGAAGCATCACTTCCACAGCCCGTGTTAGACTTTGTGCTGCAGCAGGCACGTGAGCGCCAAGGCTTGTGATGACAACGGAGTGACAGCTGTAGCAATCAATCACAGGCGCTTTGGGGAGTCTCAGAAGCTACCAGTGGACAAGTAAGTCAAGGATAAAACATCTTCAGAGTGTTCTCTTCTTTTGAAAATAAAGTCTGTTAGCAGTCTATAATTGATCGGTACTGTGATCAAATACTGAGCAGAAGCAACTCAAGGAAGCAGCGGTTTGTTTTGTCCACTGTGGCTGTGGGGGTGCGGCTGGAGGCCACTGAGGCAGAGCTAGAGGCAGTGTTCGCACCGTGGCCGCTGATAGGCA
>LOEQ01000004.1:810025-836717 GCA_001685075.1 Bramus lutescens
CTTCACATCCACTCTGCAGCGCCGCTCAACCTTACCACTTCCTTCTTTCCTTTGCAAATACTGCTGCCGTCTTTAAGGAGACTTCTGAAGGGGAGAAATCTGCCATACATGCATTTCGGAACTCTTAGCAGAATTTTAAAAAGAATAAAAAATTTATTTGTTTTAAATTAAGAAATACATTCATCTGTTAAAAAATTTCAGAGGTGTGGGATGAGTCAAATTTTTCAGTATGGCCGCTCTGTTAGTTTTCTTGTAGGTAGCTCAAATTATTGGTCTCATGTACTTCATTTCACACATACTTCATGTGTGTAGAAGATATGTGAGTTTTTAAATAAATAAAAATTTTCTTCTTTTACATAACTGCTTGCTCACCGTAAGCTTGTGTATTTTCCCCTACACTCCACTATTTTCATTAAACAGTACAGCTTGGGGATAAAATGCTTCCTCACTCTTCCTTGAGATGTCTGTGATGTGAATGAAGCTCATTGTGTTTTAGTTGGCACCTACTGATGTACACTTAACGTTCATCCAGTTAATAACATCGCTTTTTGTTTAGTTTTTCCTTTTGAATTCATTTTCTAGCTTTAGTCAGAGATCACAGTATTAGTACCAAGAAATATGATATTGGGTCAGAGAGATGGCTCCATTGTTAAGAGCACTTCTTGCTTTTCCAGAGGATCTGAGTTCAATTCCCAGAACCCACATGTGAATTCCAAATCATCTGTTACTCTAGGTCCAAGAGATCTGACGACCTCTTCTGGCCCCTGGGGTCAACAGGCATACATGTGGTGCAGAGGAATACACAGACAAATACGTACAGACAAAATACCTATATCCATAAAATACTTTTTTTTAAAGGATATTTATTCTGTTCTAACACCTCTAAAGTTTGTAAGTGTAGACATCTGGTGACAAGGGACACCACTGACCTGTGCAGCTCTATCCTGGAAAACTCGTCTCCAGTGTTGCTTTTTGTTGGAATCATTATGGGTGTCAGCCCCTACTGTCTCAGCCTCTCAACCTCTACCCTGTGGCTTTGATTCCTCTTGCACAGGCCCTCTTTCAGTCAGAAGAAATAGCCCATACTGGGCAAGGTGCAAGCAGTAAGAAGAGGACCTGTATCCTTGGTTAGGTAGGGCTGACAAAATGCAAACCATCTCAGTTTGTAGTCTGACTGCAGACTGTCAAAACAGTGTGACTTCGATTTCAAACTTGAGTTTTTTATTTCACTTACCTCAAACAGCCCCTCACAGGGCGCAGCTGGAGTATTTCATGACCAGCATTCTTAAGGTAGTGATTGAACATAGTAGCCAGTAACACAGTCATGGAATAGAGCTGCTAGCCTATGGCAGAGTGCTCCAATTGCGGACCATATCTCATGCAGGATGCACAGAAAAGAGTATAGTCATAGTGAGCAAGGGAGCTTGTGATGGTCAGTCACTAGAGTTTGCACTTGTGTTGTTAGCTCCCTCTCTTCTCTTAACATGCTCTTATCATTACAAAAAGCTTCATTACAATGTGGTATTTAGGAAATAAAACTAATAGGAAAAAGCTCTTAGAAACAAACTGACGCTATACTGGGAAGATGGCTATGGTTTTAAATGGAATATTTCTCCTTTTGTCGTGGAGAAAAGTATCATGAAAGAAGAGAATATTGGCTTAGAATTTTTTGGTTTTGCCTCTGTGTTTGTTTCTCCAGAAAAACAAAAAGATCTACGTACTTACTTTTAATCTTGGGGAAAGGGAGCCCGTGAAGTGCAACAGACAACCAAGTTTACTCCCTAGCCTTATTGAGGATCATTAAATAAGACCAATCAGATAGAAATGAGCAGAAGGAACAATCTTTTTTTGTTATCAAAAGGTATGAGAAGCAGTGATAAAACACTGTATGTGCCTATGTGCCTCT
Source organism: Bramus lutescens (assembly GCA_001685075.1). Classification (NCBI taxonomy): domain Eukaryota; kingdom Metazoa; phylum Chordata; class Mammalia; order Rodentia; family Cricetidae; genus Bramus; species Bramus lutescens. The sequence continues at coordinate 811,932 of LOEQ01000004.1, forward strand.
GAGTGTCTTTGTTATTATTGTGTTTCCTTAGGTGGTGGGGATGAGTAAGTAGAGAAAGAAAGGAGCTATCCAAAAGGAATTTGTTATTAACGTTGTTGTACCCTCCTTTATTCTGAGCGTGTAAACTCCAAGTCATTATTTAATTTGTCTTGTCTTCCTTTGACATTGGAGACACTCATCGGTCTTTACCCTGAAAAGAAGAGTGGTCACTTCTCCTTCTGCAGAGGAAATAAACAGGTTTGTTGTTTTGTGATGGCAGCCTAACCCCATAGCACTTTTTGTTTAATTATTTTAAGATAAAGTCTCACTATGTAGCCCATTCTGATCTCAAATTTGTGATTCTCTTGCTCCAGTTCCCCAACCAGTGGCATTATAAGCATGTGCCACCATATTCAGCTAGTTGAATGAGGTTTCAAAATGCTACCATGCCAGTGCTTTGCTTTTGTAACTAAGAATCTGGTGCCATTGGCCTGTTAGACTTGCTCCTACTTAGAAGGTCTGTTCTGGAGTTTAGAGCTTTCCTGGTTTCTCCCCACTGGGTGGCAGTAACAGCACCTCACTGGGAGACCACAATCATCTCTACCTGAGAACTCTTAGACATACTGCGTACTCAGCTGAGAGGTCAAATAAGATGGGAACTAAGAAGATGACATTGGCCTTACAATTAAAAAAGCACCAACAACTTTTCAAAAGCCTTTTTGGTAATATGGTGGTTGCAAAGATTTAGTAAATTTGGTTAAAGGTGGGAGTGCATGGGAGGGGAATGGGTAGACACAGTGGGCACAAGCTGTGCTCTTGTGTGTTTTGCCTATGGAAAAAGGGTGGAGGGTATAAAGGTGTGGGTTGAGGAAGGGCTTGTGGACTTGAATGTGTTCAAATGATCATAGGAGGGATCCAAGGAGACAGGGGTCCACAGAGAGGAGAAAATGGGGATGGGGCAAGTTGAGTAGGATGAATCCAAGCATAGGGAGAAGAATGGATCTTAGAACTGATGCTCTACAAACCGGAGACTTGTTTGTGACGAGGAAGATCCATATTTTACTGCTACAATTGGCTTCAAATTTGGGGGCCTTCAGAGGGAATTAGGTCTAGAGTTTTCTAAGACTTGGGACGTTTGACATAATTTACGTGATTTCTGGATGTGCTAGAATTCATTGAGCCCCAGATCCTGTGGCTCTGTTGGGGGCATCAGGAATGTGCTAGAACACTGTACTAGGACTGTGGATTAGGTTAAGGTATGGGGCCCAGGTGTAGTCTAGAATTCCAGACTTCCAGGTGTCACAGAACCTATCTGTGGCTTATCTGCAGCCAGTCTGCCTCATATTGACAAAGATATCATTCTCATTATGCTTGAAAATTCTTTATTGCATTTATTTTATTGAGAGGAGAGGGAGGGACTAGATACCTAGGGAGAAGTGGGAGAGATGGGAAATGGGAGGACGGTGTCTAGGACAATTGTGCCAATGGCTCACTCGCTCTTTTCTTTCTTTCTTTCTTTCTTTCTTTCTTTCTTTCTTTCTTTCTTTCTNNNTTTCTTTCTTTCTTTCTTTCTTTCTTTCTTTCTTTCTTTCTTTCCTTCCTTCTTGAGAGAAGTTCAGATGTCTGGCTTTGGTTCAATTGTTCTGTGGGCGTAACTGAAGAAGGGGCCTAAGGAGGGGCAAAAGCAATTAAAACCTTGAACATCATAAATGCCCTTCCTAATTAAGTAGTAAGGATGGAAAATCAAGTCGCTTCATGGGCTGTTTCTGTTCATTTAAAAGTTACTGAAAGGCTAGTTGTTCATGTCTTTTAGAAAGGACAGAACTTTCAGAATAACCCCGAGAAAGAGTTTTAAGTTCTCTCATTGTCTTCCCCCCTCTTTTTTTTTTTTTTTGAACCTTCACATTTGATTTCCTGGGCCCCTTTACCTGTAGCCTCCTGCCCGGCTTTACCACTCACTCCACTGTTGAAGCGCCAGACCCAGTTCTCTAGTGTATTAATGGGAGACAGTTCAAGTATCTAACTGCTGCTTCTTTTGTTCAAGTTGCTTTTGGTCCTTGCTGGGAAACGCTCTGAAACTGAACAGGGGACTGAACACAAAAGCCAGCCGATGTTGTCCCTCCTGGTAAACACATTGTGTGATTTGTTCCCACCTCCTGTTCACGACTCATTAGTCCCTCAGTACAGAAAAGGTTGCTCCCCTGGAATAAAGGGAATAGACGTAACTTGGGGTCCTTTTTCACCCTTTCCTGTGTTTTATTTGGGTGCACTCACAGTTCTCCATCTTCATTAGTGACCCGGCAGGGGGCTGGCACAGCGCTGAGGCTAGCCTTTGCTGGTTCCCTGGAGTGTATCAGAGACCTCAGAACTCAATACCCCACTATAAAAATAAAATACTGTGCTTCAAACGACCTTTTGATGGAACAAAGCCATGCATCGCAATCTGCCTGGGCCTCTCAAATTGCATCCTTGCCAAGCACCTCCTTAGATTTCGCACATACCTTCCCAGTCCCCACTTCCCCCTCCTTGGGATATGGGGCTTTCGGTGGCCTGCATGTCAGGGAAATGTGTGTGTGTGTGTGTGTGCGTGCGAAAATGCAGGTTTTGCAAAAGACCTGGTGTCTGTCAAGCATTAGCATAGCAGCTTCTTGGAAGAGGGAGCAGCAGCAGATATTTGTGGACTTTCACATTGCAAATGGGAGTCACCTCAGGGCTGCACTTACAGTTCAGGGAAGTTAGTGAAAGCTCATGAAGCTAAAATGAGTTGAGGACTGGAGAGATGGCTCAGCAGCTCAGAGTTCCTGCTGCTCTTCCCTAGGACCTCTGTGTGCTTCCCTGCACACCCAAGCATAGGTTCACAACCTCCAGTAACTCCAGCTCTAGGGGCTGTGACAACTCTGGCCTCCAAGGGTACCTGCCCTCACATGTACAAACACATATGTACATGTATTAAAATTAAAACCACAAAGTAAGTTACATGTTTATAATTCAAATTAAGTTTCTAGATTTCTTTTTTCAGGGTAGCCCAGTTGTCATCCTATAACTAAGTTTCCTAGAGACCTTTCCCTGACCAGAGCCACATGTGTGAATTTCATGGTCCAGTGCAAGGCTGACATGAGAGTGATACCCGTCAGACCCTTCTAGGGAGCATTTGGAGTCCCCAGAGCACTGTGCCTTGTTAAATGTTTAGCATTTGTATGTTACAGCTCTTGGAAACTGCTTGCAATGCTTATATTAAGGTAGCATGAGAAAGTAAACACAGAGACTATTTGGGGTTGAATGATCTGCCTAACCTTGGAAAACTCAGCTCTTCTACCCTTTGATTGCTATCCCTTTGTAGCTGCAGCAACAGACTCAGATGAATGGTCTTGACAAGTTGTTGTAAATTCCTTAAGCAAAGTTTCAAAGTATATTGCTATTGCATTTCCACAATACATTACTATTGTGTGTGTCTATGTGTCTGTCTATATGTAGATATGGGGGTAGGCACGTAGGTTGGTATGTGGGCACGCATGTGCCACGGTGCTCATATGGAGGCCAGAAAGCAACTTTCAGGAGTCAGTTCTCTTCTTCAACCATGTGGTTCCAGGGTTGAACTCAGGCTTGAGAGCAAATGCCCTCCTTACCCATTGAGCTGTCTTAACAACTCTTAAACAATATTTTTAATAGTATTTGAGTTATTTAGGGCCTTAGCTTGTGTAAATTATTCAGTAATTTAATGAAATACATTCTGAGTCTATAAAAATACAATGTATGAGCCGGGTGGTGGTGGTGCACACCTTAAATTCCAGCACTTGGGAGGCAGAGGCAGGCAGAGCTCTGTGATTTTGAGGCCTGGTCTACATAGTGAATTCCAGGACAGTCTCCAAAGCTACAGAGAAACCCTGTCTCAAAAAACAAAAACAAACAAACAAACAAATACAATGTATGCAAATATGAAGTGCTATTTTCTGTGTAAGTTGTATGGTAGGCTCTTTATCTTAGGGGTCCAACCACAGCCTTGCTTGGGCTCAGCAGCTACATCCCTAGCTCTAGACTTTTTAAAGTGGTTTCTGGAGATGAGAGGTATTTTCATAGTCTAGTTCTAAACCACTTCACTTTATATTTTAAAATAATTGTCTGGTCTTCCTGTCACCGTAAACAATTCTGTGAAGATAGCATGCTTTTTCTTCATATGAACTAAAGAACAGAATTGCAAAATCACATTGCGAAGGTCACTAAGTATCACCAGTATTGCCAGATTGCTCCCTGGAGTCCAGGCATGAATAGTATAGGAATATTTCCACTGTCATCCTTGTTGGCTAACATGTTACTCCTAGATAGTCTCATTTTTCCACACTAATTGGTGTAAAGTGGTATTTAATTTTAAGTTGTATTTCTGTGTCTACTAATGAAGTTGAGTACTTCTCTCTATATATTAGTTTGTTATTTTATTGTGGCCCTTGTGACTTATTGAAGATATATTTGTAGATCTTGATCTTAAGTTAGTTAAACATCTTAACTTTTTAAAAAGTGAAATTAAAATTCTTAAATATTTTATGTGCTTATATATTGTATGTGTATTTTCAGGTATATGTGTACACGCCCATGTGTGCCCAGGTGGAGGCCAGTTGATGTCAGGTGCCCTTCTCTATACCTCTGTACCTTATTTTTGAAGACAGTGTCTCTCAGGGAATCTGAGCTCAGACTTTGGAGATCTGCCTGCCTCTGTCTTGCCACAGTGGGGTTGCAGGCTAACACTTTAGTGCCCAGCTTGTAGGTGCATGCTGGATCCAAACTCGCGTCCTCCTGCTTACATAGCAGACATTGCACCCAAAAAACCATCTCCCCAGCTCTACAGACTACTTCCTTCCAGTCTTATAGTTTAACCTTTTGGGATCCAGAGCGACAAAGTTAATCACATTTATATTTAGGCTTTATGTCATCTGTAAGATGCCTTTGAAAATAGAGATACTATTTGACATAGGAGAATCATATTTTGGAATAAGATGCAACAGTTTAGTATGAACAGGGGACCATACTATATTATGGGTACAGTTTGAAGACTTGTTTCAAATATATAGAAAAGATTGTTCATAACACATGACTATATATAAAGTTTAATATACATATGTGCATGTATACATGTGTACACATATACCCACATGTTTGCATGTGCGCACACACACCACTTTATATTTTCAGAGAAACAAAGACAGATGCTAGGAAATGTAGCATTTGCTTATTTGATATATAGAGTAGGGGATAATGAAGCATGGAGGCAAAGATAAGAAAACCTAATTAAATACCTAACAGAGGGGTCTTGTTGAGATTGGCAATAACATATGCTGAATAAAGGAGAGTCAGCCATGAATTTGGAATAGGGTCAATATAATTTATGAGAATTGATACAGAAAATACGTCAACAATAAGCCAAAAAAACTTGAAGACAAGGTGAAATAAAATGCTTTAAGTGTTACAATTCATAAGTGAAACATCTACAAAGAAGAAAAATGCTCCTAAATGGCTACCTCTGGTTTTTTAACTTAAAGCATTTTGTGGGAGAAACAGTAATTTCTCCTTTCTTTCTTAAGTATCTTTAAGAAGGAAAGCAGATGTGTCTTCAAGCATGTGTGCACCTGCCATGAGATGAAATGAATAGTTATTCTTGAAAGCTGGCTCTGGTTGTTTTTTATGTTGCTTGTTAAATTAAAATTCCCTTCCTGGCAAGTATAGGTTTATAATTAAGTCATTTATCATGCATGTCCTTTTGGCTACATTTGAAATTCGATGATATACAGAAGCAAAATGTGGGTGGTTTCATAGAAATGAGATGAATGAGTTATTTTATTAGCATTTATCATTGATGTATAGGTTCTTCCTGTTTACACCAAACATGGAATGCTGACTAATTATGTGCAACTGAAGGGAGGTGAAAGGTCCTGGTCCTGAAAATACATTGAGAATTGTATTTTCAACCTACTAACACTGGAAGAGTATGGTGTGTAATAGAACCGTACTCTGTTGACATCATGCTAAGGAGTCATCTTTGGAGATATGGATTCTGTATTTCTTACCTTTGATTTCACAGATGCTTTCTTTTTCTAATTATTTCTCCCACTACCCACTTTGCTCCTATCCCCATTTATTTCTGAAATCGACACACCTAAAACTATACTCACTTAAAACTTTATGTTGTTTGGTACTCTTTACATCCTGCATATTATAGATAACATAAGCAGGTCCAGAAAGGCTAGCCAAATTCTTATGTTCACACAGTATTGACTAGAAGAACTGGGATTTGGAATTAGGTCTTACTCCCAAATCTTACCCTTTTTCTACCTGCTCGTACCATAGTTTTTCATGGACTATATCCTGAAATTCATATTTGTAATATGGTGTTCTTCATTAGTTGCCTTAATTTTTGAAAAGGATATCTGAAGGATGTGGGCACATTTAAGTTACATTATAGAAATGTGTATTTATCTGGGTATGGTGGTACATGCCTTTAATCCTAGCACTCAGCAGGCAGAGGCAAGCAGAGCCCTATGAGTTCAGGGGCAGCCTGGTCTACATATTGAGTTCTAGACGCGCCTGGTCTACATAGTAAGATTGTGTTTATAAGGAAAGTAGGAACAGAAGAGAGAAAAAAAGAGGTAGGGAAATAAGGAAAGAAGACAATCTCTATTTAAGATCCCTTAATGAATATTGAACCTTTGCTGTTCAGTTGCTAAGAAACCAGCTCCTGACAAATGGTATTATTCTTCATCTGTGTCTTTAAATTGTCTGCAGTTTAGTTTTAGGCCAGGTTATAAAATTATAAAGCCACATGCCTGGACTCTGCCACTTTTTGTGGAAATCCATCCCCCATCCCCCTCTCCCATCTTCCCTCCTCACTTCTTCTTCCTTCCTTCCTTTTTTTTGGTTTGGTGGTGGGGTGGGGAGAGCACTTAAATCATTGGTCTTCAATCATGAATTCTATAGGACAGTTGAGTGAAAATCACTGTTTTCGTGATTTTTTTTCTTGAGAGGGCCACAAAGTATATTATACTATACTACATCGCATTGCCATTGAAATGGCCTGAAGATGAAATCTTCCCAGATCTCAGGGTCAGGAAACAATGAATCATTTGTAAAAATTCATGGAGTTATTATGAATCTTACACATGGTTATGTTTGAGCTAAGTTTGCAGATTTCATTTAACAATTGCTTAGGAGTTAAACTGTGTTTTTGTCTGTGCGCTTTCATACTTGTTTATGATATTTGTGTTGAATGAATTTTTATAAGTTACCATAATCATTTTTCCAATGATGGATATAAATATGCAAATGACATGAGTAGGCCAATTAAGTTTTCCTAAGTTGATAACTAAATCACATTTTTCTGGGGAGGTCATAAGTTTGCATTTCTCTTCCTCATTTTCCATTGTTAATTTTGAATTTCTCATTTAGTTAGTATATTAGTTCAGAATTGTTCTATTTAAAGAGCTATTTTCCTAAAAAAAAGATTGGTATCCTACATTTTTAATTTGTATTTCTTATTAAATATACACACTTAATGTGTAGGAATAAGTTTTGTTTCCCTAAAGAAATTGCCCAATCAAATATGTTTTTGGATTGCATAGACATAGGGAAATTTGGGGTCTCAAAGGTATGCCAAACACAGAAGTTTGGGGGAACTTATATATAATTAATAATTTTCAGCATGTTTTCATGAAGAAAATGTCTTATCTGTTGTCTAACTGGATGTTCATATGGCGCTTCAGACCATCTAAAGTCTCAAATACTGCTTTCTCCAAGGTAGTTTTTCCCTGCCTCACACCATTTCCTGATTGGGTGAATGGCACTACTGAACCTGTTCTGTCAAATCATATATGTGACAGTCCTGTCACCCTGTGCTAATCAGTCTCCTGGTTTGAAGCTGACTCTTTTCCAATTCTGCTATTACCTTTTTCCAGTGCCTTGTACTTCGTCTTTTATAATAAAGCAAGCACTAAGAAATATTGGTTGGAAACTGAAGAAAATAATTAATGAATTCAGGGATGGCAGTTGTTAGTTTCATTGTTTCTATCTGAACTAGTATAAAACCCCTACTTTTCTATATTCTTCCCCTTCTCTCTCTCTCTCTGTGTACATACTGAAGATCAAACCCAGTCATTCTGTACCTTTGTGATCTGTGATTGTATATTCACAGTATCTGCAATGTGCCCATGAAATCTGTCACTCCTCTGCTTAAAGTGTTAATGCTTCATTCAGCTTCCAGGATTAGTTGGGCATCAAGAGTTTTCTCCCACCCTTTTCTTTACTATCTTGATTTCCATTATATGCATGTGTATCCCCTTTCCTGTTCATTCACGAAATACCTGACGGAAAATTTCGCTGAGAACTTACTGACTGTACTTTTGATCCAGATGCTTTTCTTCCTTGTCCCCAGAATCCTTTGTGTTCGATCTCAAAACTCTTTCCGTATCGGACTTCCTTATCTGGGTGCTTTCTCTTGATCAACACAGGTTCTTCTAGGCAGCAGCCAACATTTAGTGAATAACAAGTGCTTGTTTATTAACTGGGACTGTTAATAAACAAGTGCTTGTTTATTCTGGGGCTGAAGCGATAAGTGGGCTAAGGACACTTGCTGTTCTTGTATCGGACTGGGATTGGATTCCTAGTATCCATGTCAAGCGTCAAGCAGCTCACAGCCGCCTGTACCTATTGTAATGAAGGATCTGACACTCTCTGGCTTCCACATGTATAGAAATAAAAATAAATACATCTTTTACAAAGGAAACTTTAAAGTGTGTGTGTGTGTGTGTGTGTGTGTGTGCATGTGTGCGTGTATGTGTGAAAGCAGTTCTAAAGAGGAGACCCTGCAGCAGAAGCCTGAGTGTAGTGAGGAGCCATGCTCATGGTATAGTGTTGGGGAGGGATGGTTCTGGTCAGAGAGCAAAGCATTCCTATACGATTGTTACGTAGCAGACACTGTTCTAAGGGCTCTGGAGACAGCAGTGGACTAGACTGTTCAACATCAGCATTGTTTATTGTTTAACTATGCCATCTGTTCATTTTCCACAGTATATACTGTGATTCAAACGCTTTGTTTCTTTAATTGCTTGATGTTTTTGAAGTTGGAAAACCCAACATGGGAAAGTCCCTTAGTTCTCCCCAACAGCTTATCACTTCATACTCTTTCCTGCTGGTTCAACCCGATGCCCTGGCATGAAGGATACAAACCCTCTCTACGTGTATTTAATCATCGTTCTTAAGGATGTGTGGAAGTGTGTTATGTTTTCAGTGCCTGGGGTTTGTCCCAGGCTGTAGACACACATAAAATTCCCTCGTCATAAGTATATAGAGATACTATTGGCTGCTCATAGCTGCCTGTACCTATAGTCCCAGAGAATCTCACATTCGATGGCTTCCATGGGTACCTGCACATGTGAGTTTGCAAATACACACGCACAGAAATAAGAATAAATATATCTTTTAAAAAGGAAACTCTCTATCATTCGTGTGTGTGAAAGAGAGAGGGGGAGGGAGGGAGGGAGGGGAGGGAGGCAAGGAGGGAGGGAGGAGAGAGAGAGACAGATCCAGCCTATGACTGTTTGCTTTCAGCAGTAGAAATACATACACACAATCATAGTTTGAGATTCTGTTTGTCCCTTCATCTTTATACTGTAGTTAAGTAGGCTCCATAGCAGTTTCTCAATAGCCAGAAGGGCACCGTTCTAGGTAAGTTGTAAATTCATCTTTAATAAGCCCTCATGCTCCTGAAGGATAAGAGCTATAGGCATGAGGAGAGAAGAGGAAGGAGAGGAAAGGGGGAGGGGAGAAAAGAGGAGGAGAATGAGAGAGAAAGAGCAAGAGACCTGTGCGAATTTGCAAATCTGCTGTCCTCTCATGGCAGCTGACAGGTGGAGTGACAACCCACCAAGTAACACTGGAGCCATTATGATATGGCGGAACCCAATACTGTTATTGTTCCATTTAGATGAGATTCATGTGAGGTTACCCTGCTCTGGCGTTGAGAACCACCATTTGAGCAGAAAGGGTTTGGTTTCTCTGTTTAGAGCTGCCAGACAACTGAGGGGAACCAATTAAATCTGGAAGGAGGCAGCTCACCCCACAGGCTTCTCCAGGCATCCCAAGGAGAATCAAAGATAAATAAACACTGTTTTATGAGCAGAGTGTGGGATGAGAGGGAGGGCCAGGCCAGGAGTTAACATTTCAAAGGAGAGGGAAGTTTTCTGACTTTCTTCCTGATCAGACACTTGTCTTATGATTCTACTTATGCTTGGAATTGTTTGCCCATGTAAACATGTGTGCGTTTTCTTGGCAAGGAAGTAGACTCCAGTGTCCTTATTATAAAGGGAAACATTATCAAATGTAGAGGCCTTTGTTATGAAATGAAGCTTTAAGAACCATCACATACCTGTAATACCAAAATTTGGAAGACTGAGGCAGAAGGTTTGCCTGGAGCTTAAGGCCAGCCTGTGCTACATATTAAGTTAGCCAGCCAGAGATACAAAGCAAGCCGCTGCCTTAAAAATAGAACAGACAACAAAAGTGACCTGTTTTATAAGTCACAACTGACTTGCTTATAGACTTAATAGTACATCACATAGGAAAATTCTGGCCCATGGCACAATGTTTAATTTTGGGAAGTCTGTAGTTTTTTCAGGTAGAGTTTGTACTTTTAGTATGGGCCTTCTCTAGAGCTCAGTAAGTTACCCTCTTGTTTCCTGGGTGTGGATCCTGGTTCCTCATGCTAATGTTGTGCCTTGAAAAAAAATCTTTATGTTTAATTTTATTTAATGAATAAAGGCAATTCAGAGGGGTTAAGAGATGGTTAGCTGGCTAAAAATAATTTATTATTGTCATAGACTTGCAGCGTTTTGGAGCTTTCTCCCTCTGTGCTGGTCATTTCCTTCTTGTTGAGGGTAAACTGACATCCTAGGAAGAGTTAATGGCTTGGGGATGAGCTTTGCACCTGTGCATAGGCATTCAGGGACTCCACCCACTGTCTGACCCCATACTGCTTTTCCTATACCAATGTGTGACATTTGAACTGCCGAGAGTTCAATATTATGTGCAGTGAAGGAAGCTGCAGCAGTCTGCTTTAATGACTTACAGAGACTAAATTAATAAAAGAATTAAATAAATTCCCTTATAGTTCAAAACCTCATGAGTCATCAGAATGGTTTCAGCCTTTTTCCATCACATCTTGTATAAGTAACTAGAAAATAAGTCATAACATGGAGTTCTAATTTGTTGTGGGGTTTGTTCCTGCTGTGGAGAGTAGGTGAAAAAAAAAAAAAAAGCAAACCCAGTATCCCTAAGTCAGGCAACCAAAGGTGAAGACCAAAGCCAGAAGGGTTAGATTAGGGACCTGTGACTGAGCTGCTCAACTCTTGTTCCTCTCAAGACAGGGTGGCTAGCTGGGACAGTGCTTTCTGTCTGGCTCCATCCCTAGTCTCATTTCTCCCTCTTTTTCCCAGTATGCAAAGTCAATTCTAAATGTGAGTACAGAGAGAAGAAAAGGACAAGGGAGAGGAGGCTATATTATTGATTGACTCATACAAATCAATTTAGATAGGGATCAGTCTTTAAAAACTAAGGGGCTGGAGACGTGTCAGCAGTTAAGAGCACCAACTTTGCTCTTCCAGAGGACCAGGGTTCAATTACCAGCATCCACATAGCATCTCACAACTGTCTATAATTCTAAGATCTGACACCTTCACACAGACATACATGCAGGCAAATATACCAATGCACATAAAGTAAAAAAATAAATTTTGGAAAAATTAAATTTAAAGGGTGTAAGGAGATTGACTCCATTATTAAAGTGCTTGTCATGCAAGTGTGTTAAGACCTGAGTTCAATCCCACCTTCCAACCTACCTTCATAAAAACCACACTCACTACTGAACAAAGAGTACCAGTATGTAATCCTCTTGCTAGGAGGCAGAGACAGGTGGATCCTTGAGGCTGGGTAGTATAGTCTAATTGGTAAGTCGTAAGTCAATGAAAAGAGCCTGTCTCAGAAAGAAAGAAAAGAAAGAAAGGAAGGAAGGAAGGAAGAAAAAGAAAGAAAGAAAGAAAGAAAGAAAGAAAGAAAGAAAGAGAAAGAAGAAAGGAAGAAAGAAGGAAGGAAGAAAGAAAGAAGAAAGATAAGAAGATGAACGAGCTGGTGAGACGCCTCAGTGGGTAAAACCATTTGTTGCCAAGCCTGATACCTGAGTGCCGCATGGTAGAAGGAGAAAACTTTTTCCTGCAAATTGTCCTCTGACTTCCACATGAGTACAGTGGCAAAAGCACATATACACACTCAAAGTAAATAAGTGGACCTAAAGAAAGAAAATGAAAAATAATGGGAAACATCATTAAGGAAGCAGGTGGATACACATGTACCTACACACAAACATATATGAACAAACAAACACCACAGACCAAAGAAAAAGTATTAGGATCATCATTATGTATGAACAAAATAATCAGTGCTGTAAAATTATAGGCAGTTTCACAGGTTTGGTATATTTTGTTTCCTATTAGAAATACTAAGTGGCATTTGCCAGGATTTGCATTGTGATTTGAGGTCCCTCCGTCTGTGTTCATGTTAGGAACGGGGCTCACTAGGTCAGTTTTGTAAAGGGTCAAAGTAACCTCCTTTGGTAAGATATTAGTACTGTTTATCTTGGAGATGGTTCCCAGAAACCCAAGCGAATAATGTACACAGAGGGAGAGTTATATCTGGGAGATTTTTATTTGGCGTTTTTACTGCTAACAATCTACAGAAGTTTCAGTGCATCATGCCAGGCAAGCTTAAGGGGTGGTGCTTTTCAATTTTTGTATGACTTTGAAAGATTTAAAGAATCAGCAGATGATTATGTAACATGGGTTGGGGAATGACAACTCTGGCTTCTATAGAACCTCTCCAGGCTCTGCTTTGAGCTGCATTTATGCTTGTCTTGAAAGAACTCAAAAAAGGAATAGAAGCTCTTTGAACAAGTCTATTCTACAGACTTGGGAACACTGCCACTCCAATAAATAAGACCATGTCCATCTGATGCAGAAAGCAGGCTAACTGAGAAGCCACACTTGGAAGATCATCCTCAACAGCCCACTGTACAGTGCTGTTGTCCAGCTGGCGCTACACTGCACATTCTGCCATGGGCTCTGAGCCCCTTGTCAGTACAAAGGTGCCTCAGCAGACTCAGTGTTGGGGGGCAGGGTCATCTCTAGACGCCATGGACATCTTGTCTCCTCTCACATACCAACAGGGTGAAATCTGGCCCACGAGATTCTTGTAAGTGGATTATAAGAGATCCATCATAGAGTTCATTCACTCTGGAAAATCTGAAAGCTTTCTTTCTTGCTCTTCTTAATGAGACCCTGCTATTCTTGTATCACACAGATAGGCAGGTTAGGGCTTGTGAGCACTCTGAATTCTTAAGGTACTGAACTAAGAAAATTAAATCCGTGATTTTACTGTGCATGCTCAGGAATTAGCTAAATTCATAAAGTTTATGTCTTATCTTAAGAATACAGGTATGAATATATCTGTCAGATTTGCCCAGGAGGCATAACTGTTGTTTTTGAAGAAACTAGATTACTCCCTCCTGCCTCATGCTACAAGCAGAAACATTAAACAACGGAAGAAAATCTAACAGTTTACCACTTCTTCAGTTTGATATCTTCCATTGAGGAAAATGTCCTGGAGTCTATTAGCAAACAGCAATATCTTTGAATTCATACAAGGAACAAAGTGCTAGGCCCTCAGTAGTATTAGGATAGCTCTAGGAGTGCCTACCTCTGCTCAATATGCCTCTTTACCAGAGTTATGAAACAAGAGCCTGTAAATGGTCCCTAATGTTATTCTTAGCTCTTGGGTTCTCTGATCACTCTTCTAGAGTCAAACAATGATAATAACATGAGAGGTGTTCCTTGAATGCATTGGCACAGGAGAGCACTTCCTAAATAGAACCCCCAGTAGCACAGACACTGAGAACAACAATTAATAAATTGGACCTCCTGAAACTGAGAAGCTTCTGTAAAGCAAAGGACATGGTCAACAAGACAAAACAGCAGCCTACAGAATGGGAAAAGATCTTCACCAACCCCACATCAGACAGAGGTCTGATCTCAAAAATATACAAAGAACTCAAGAAATTTGTCATCAAAAGAACAAATAATCTATTTTAAAAAATGGTGTACAGACCTAAACAGAGGAATCTAAAATGGCTGAAAGACACTTAAGGAAATGCTCAACATCTTTAGCCATGAGAGAAAAATGCAAATCAAAACAACTCTGAGATTCCATCTTACACTTGTAAGAATGNAAGAATGGCCAAGATCAAAAACACTGATGACAACTTATGCTGGAGAGGCTGTGGTGTAAAGGGAACACGTGTTTATTACTGGTGGGAGTACAAACTGGTACAGCCACTTTGGAAATCAGAAAATTAGGAAACAACCTACCTCAAGACCCAGTAATACCATTTTTGTGTATATATCCAAAGGAGGCTCAATTATACCACAGGGATATGTGATCAACTATGTTCATAGCAGCATTGTTTGTCATAGCCAGAACCTGTAAACAACTTAAAAGCCCCTCGACTGAAGACTGGATAAAGGAGATGTGGTACATTTACACAGTGGAGTACTACACAGCAGGAGTACTATACATCTTGAGATTTGCAGGCAAATGGATAGATCTAGAAAACATCATATTGAGTGAGATAACTCAGACCCAGAAAGACAAATATCACATGTACTTACTCATAAGTGGCTTTAGACATAAAGCAAAGAAAATCCAACCTACAATTCACAATCTCTAGAGAACCTAGACAACAAAGGGGACCCTAAGAGAAACATACATGGATCTAATCTTCATGGGAAGTAGAAAAAGACAAGCTCTCATGAGTAAACTGGGAGTACGGAGAATCATGGGAGAAGGTAGGAGTGGAGGGGGGAGGAAGGAAGAGGAACGGAGAAAAATATATAGCTCAATAAAAACAATAATAAAAAAGAAACTTTTCTCCTACATTTTCTGTTATTCATGACACTTGATGACCACACGCTGGAAATATTCCCTGGCTAAAGCACAGGCATTCTGGAAGTCAGTGTAGAAATGATTCACGGTTTGATAGAACACAGTCAGGTAGACTATGACTTTTATAATGTGGCTGTGAGCCCAGTTTATGATATGAATTTATACATTGCCTTTCTATTTTTAAACATGCTGCTATTCAACTTGGTTTTATTTTTCAAGGGCTATGGCACAGTGCTAGTGAGAAGTACAAGTATCCTACCCAAAGCATTATAGAGCAGGAAGCAACATTTTCTGAGGGAAATAAGGAATTTAGAAGACAGAAGATAAAATCTCAATTGAAGACAGCTCTTTTCCGTTGGCATTCCTACTACATGTTCCCAGGGGTGTGGCTGGGAATTCTCTTCTGTAATGCCTTCTTATTGAGAGTGATTGGATAAAGAAACCAGTTATTTGGGGCCTGGTTTGTAGACAGCAAGGAGCCATGGTTCTGGATGTGATGTTTGGCCTGGGCATCCTTACCAGTGATGAAGATGTGGAGCTGGAAGGGAAAGAGTGAGTAGAAGTACTTGATAACACAAGATGTTGGCACATCACCTTCATTTCTGGTACTCCATCTTAAAGTAGGTTGTATTTTAGATTCTTGTCAATTGAATGTTGAACATCCCTGTAAACAGTGCCTGCTAAATTGTTGGCATATTTGGGGAGAGTTCTACACCACAGCTTCAGTTTGTAGCCACATTTAAATTGCTAATTTTAATCAGCTATTTTCCTTTGCCCAATGCTCCCTCTTCATGGTTAGTCTTTCTTCCAAATTGTTTCAATAGAATCCTCCAATTTAGCTCCCTTAGTTCTTGACTTGCCTTTTAATTGTTGATTTCAGTGGTTCTATGTGGAGATGGCATATTTAATATTGGTTTTACTGTTTATTATTCAAACCAGTTTTGAATCTAGATGAATAGGTAATCCATTTTACCTAAACCAGACTAGATTAATCAGCTTCTAAAATCGGCAGTATCATGGCTATTCCTTCACTTCAGTTTCTGAAAGATGATGTGGGCTCGAATTGGAAAGTATTTATTGCACCATCTTTTCAGTAGAGTCATGAGCTATCACCGTTTTCTTCCTAGTAGAGTGTTTCATCTGAAAACATCCTAAAATAATAATAGTCAGGTAATTCAAAAACATTCTCTTCAAGAGCTAACTCATTCCACTTACCATTTTTCATACTAGAGAAATTGTGGCATAAAATTCCTGCACTGATTTCCTCTGACAAGGTTAATTCAGTGTTCCCATTTGTGCTTCCTATTTTATTAGGTAGAAATTAAACATGTGTACCCTCAATGTGAAGCAAGTCATTTCTTTATACTTTGTGCTAAATATTTCACTCTTGTACAAGACTCTGTGTTCAAGAAGTCATGATGGTACAAGCCTGTAATCCCAGCACTTAGCAGACAGAGGCAGGAGGATTACCACAAGTTTGAGGTCTATATAATAAGTTCCAGGTCATCCAGGGTTATATAGAAAGATTCTGTTTCAGTAACCAAAACTATTCCATATTTGCCTTTCAGGTGTGTTATTTAACTTTAAAAGTTGTGCTTGAGTTGAGCATAAGAAGGTCATAGAGGCTGACATGGTGTTATGTGCCTACAAGCCCTTAATCCCCTAGGCTGAGGCAGGGACATGACAACTTTGAGGATAGCCTGGGTTGTATAGCGAGCTCTGGGGAAAAACAAAACAGAAGAATTAGGGAAGGGAAAAAGCATGAGAATTCTAGATTCTATTACCTGGTAAGAGCAATATACTAATAGAACTTGGGAACTCTAACCCTAATTCCACCCAAGTTCCTAACTAAATCTGCCATCCAAGGGGCTATCTTATTGAGGAGTTACTCAGAAATTATTCAAGTTCAGTGAAAGTAAATTTAAATATTCTGTGGAGGGTAGAAATTTAAGATAGGGACAAATCTGTCTGTAAGAGGCACTGCCAGCTCTGTTCTTTAAGATACCCTGTGACACCCAAAACTCAAAATTGTACAGTGAGGATCAGAGGGATGGGAAGCAGCAAGGCACAGGGTGGTTAATTATGGAAAGAAACTGGGGTGTCACCTTAATCCCTGGTCTTTTCTTACTGTTTCTATGTTGGTAAAGGGGTGAACAGAGACTGTCAGGTCCATCTCAAGGTTGCTTTTGCATATTTGAATCCTGAGTTTTGTTATTGGGAATTTATTTCTAATGACCATAATGAAAATAATAATAATTAGTATTTATTGAGCATAAGAACTGTGCCAGACTCTTTTATCATATTCCTTACTCTATACAACTCTGTTGTATAATGATTTCTCTACTGGTTAAAATACTCAAAGAACTTTGAATAGTATCTGGAGTATAAGCATCCAAGAAATAATGTTGATGTTTACACATGAATATCTTCAATCTAACAATTACACAGTATTTTGTTTCTCTTTCAAGAAGCCAATTCCTTTACCAAAGCCTGCCTTGTTATCTTCCTATGCAGTCTAGGATCATATTTGTTTAATTCTATTATCTGATTAGTTCTTTTAAGTTGTAAATTCTGTGATTGTCCCCACCCCCATCCTAGGGAAGTTCATTTTTCAAGTTATCAAGATCTGGGTCAATTTCATTTATTGAGAATGTGGGTTTTTTTCCCCATAAGATTTACAAAAGGCAAGTAAGATAACTGAATAAAAGGGTTTGCCCAGGCTCCTTTGGTGTGATGGTGGCAGTGAGGGTAGTGTTGGTGGCCGTGGCTATGGTGGTAGTGGCAGCAGCAGCGTGATGCTGGCAGCAATGATGGTGGTGAACCAGACAACCTCGGCACCACCACTTTCCTAACTTACTATTTTGGCAGGATAGCCAGATTTTAGGCCAAAGTTCAACTTTTTTCTTTTTAATTGTTAAATTCTTTCATCATCACCAAGAAACTAGAGAAAATGAATTCTTCACAGTGTGCTCAGCCATGCAACTCGAAACTGCTTGCACACTAAGTGAAATTCAATGAAAGCCAGCTGTTTGGGAAAGAGCTGTCAGGAACTGGTGGGGTCTTGTTAAAGGAGAATTGTCTAGGAATACATTTTCAGAAACAGGATATCAGTCATAGAAAAAGCAAGCACATTTACATACTCAAACTCTTGTGTGATTCCAATGTTATGTCATTTTAGCCCCTTCATCTCAAATTTTGTTTGTTCTTGGTGGGTAGGTGTCTGCTTTCAGGGTTTCTTTTCACATGTCAAGTGTGTGGCAGCTCTTACGTTTCTGAGAAGTAAATACAGCCCAACCTATTACAGTGTCCTAAGTGCTTTGATTTTGGTTAAACTGAAAACTCACATATGTTTACCAAACCATTTCCTTTACCCAGTACTTCTCTGTTCTTGCCAACCATGCGTACCTTGGGCAGCTTGCCAGAGGTGCCATCCAGGTCTCCTGAAATGGCTGCCAGCAAGAAGGGCACAATTATATCTCAGTACAGACTCAAAGCAGATGGTTGTCAGTGGTGAGGAATGTCGCATCACCAAGCCTTTGTTTCGTGGTTGTTCTTTGTGCTTCCAGGTACTAAAGTTATGTTACTTGTGTGATGTGCCCCCTGCTCCTGCGGTCTTGCTGCCCATTGTATAAGGATCTGTTAAAGCTTCACCTAGATCCTCTAACCCTGCTTGTATAGTGGTTGGCTCATCACACAGAACTCTGTCAGGTCCTCTTAGCAGACCTATGGATTATACATGGCCCTGCCTTTAAAGACATTTTAGAGAAGCCATTTCAGGTTTTATTATTGAAGCATAACCCATTCACTCAGGAAATTCGGTTAGCATCCAGAGTTAGGAATCCTAGGATAGTGTTTCACTCATGCGGCTTTTATCTCTGGAGCCTCTCCTTATATTGCATTTTTCTGTTTTCAACCCCCATTTAGTCTTCAGTAAATCCTTTGAACCCAGTCTCAGCTGCCTTCCTTGGAGGTCTTGCTTGCTTTTCTCTCGGCATCTTATTATTATTATTTTTTGATTTAGAATTAAACCCACAGTCCCTCTTTGGACTGAGATTGGAAGTCACACGACCATAGGGTGCCCATTTAGAGCTCCTGTTACAGTATCTGTCCCTGGTTTCTAGCAAACAGGCTAATGGCACCAAGCATAGGGGTGCATTCAGAATGAGCCATAGGAACCTCTCAGGACCCTGCAGTTTCCTATTTATAAAGCCATATTTAGAAATGAGAACAAGAGAAAAAGAAGTGTCAGCAGGCCTTACTCTAGACCCAGGCTTTTCTTCCCCCAGGAGATAGGGCTAGGGAAGAAACTGTATCTTTCTTTACCATTTCCCCACCTCTCTGCTGTGACTGCACTATATATGTGAGTAAGGGAGTCAAAGGCGACATGGTGGTTGTGTCTCCACCCCTGTGCTCACCAGGTGAGTCTCACCCCCATAGAGTGACAGGGTGGGCACTGGGTCAGAGGAGCCTGAAGGTTTCCCTATCTTTACAAAGATATCTTCCAAAGCAGAGACATTGACTGAAAGTAAGCTGTGGATTTACCAGTAAGCATGTTGGTGTGATGTTTGCTTCTCAGTTCTGGAACTGCTTCTGGTAACTTCTATGGGCATCTTTCCCATTTCCCCCAGTTCAACGCCACAATTGACTCCCAGTATTTTTCCTAGTAATCAGGGTATCCTAAAGCACCCATTCTGTGTGTGGTGGTTTGACTAATAATGACCCCCATAGGCTCATATGTTTGAATGCTTATTCATCAGGAGTGGCACCTCTTGGGATGGATTAGGTGGTGTGGCCTTGTTGGAGAAAGTTTGTCACTGGAGGCTGGGCTTTGAGACAGGTCCAGCGGCTTTCTCTCTCTTCCTCCTGTCCGTGGGTCTGGATGTAGAACTCTCAACTACCTCTCCAGCACTATGTTTATTTCCACATTGCTTTGCTTCCCACCATAATGAAAATGGACTAAGCCTCTGAACTGTAAGCCAGCCCCAGTGAAATGCTTTCTTTTATAAGAGTTGCTGTGGTCATTGTGTCTCTTCACAGCAATAGAACAGTGACTAAGACAGTGGAAAGGTATCCTATTGATTTCTCTGCATGGCAGAGTTCAGTTCACCTTGCCCCATCATCACCTGCAGAGCTGTTTATATCACTTAGTGTATCTCCATTATCATTCAGAACATTTTTATTTAGCACTTCTCATGTTCAAGATGCTGTGCTAGGACCAATGTCAGAAACTGATAAGCTCTAGCCCCTGCGCTTGAGAAGCCAATGATCTGGGTGGTGTATGTTTGGGGGGGGTGCTTTTCTGAATGTCACTGTCAATATTTCCTTTGCTCTCCACCCATCTTAGTGTAAGCAGCCCTTCAGTATGAGATGACAAAATGTATGCAGGAGTTATGACAACCTTTGATGGATTTCTTCAGTCACAGTCTTTTTGAATTATTGGCACATTTTAACATGATGAGCCTTTTTGTAGTAATTTGGGTTTAATTCTTATGTGCTTAAGTGAGGGTGATCGTTTTTGGTTCAGCCATAGGAAATCAAAGCCAGCAGCTATGCTGCAGTTATGTCTCAGCTGGTTCCATTAGAGTAGAATTCAGAAGGAAGGGTAGCAGCAGTACCCCACTTCAGGCCATAGTCTTTGGTCACACCAGGCAGTACATCATAGATGGTTTTTAAACTAATGCAGTTAGAACTTGGGGAGTGAGACTTCAGTAAAAACTGTTAAGAATATAGGATATATGTTCGGAGGGTATAATGTCATTGTTTTCTTGTTTACATTTTTAAAAAAGATTTAGTGTGTTTGTGTGTGTTTCTGTCTGTCTGTCTGTCTGTCTGTCTGTCTGTCTGTCTGTCTGTCTGTCTGTCTGTATGTATGTATGTGTGGGGCATGTGCCCTCAAGTACAGGTACCCACTGAGTACAGAAGAGTCTGTTGGGTCTCAGAGAGCTGTAGTTACAGGTGTTTGTGAGCCACCCAGTCTAGGTGCTGGGATTCTAGCTTAGGTCCTCTGCAAGAGCAGCAAGTGTTCTTAACCACTGAGCCATCTCTCCAGCCCTCCTCTCCAGTCTTAATCAAATGTTGTTGCAAAATGCTTGGTGTTGTAACCAAAGGTTTCCCACATATACTGCATTAGACTTTCTCTACAGAACAAATCTAATGAATAATGAACTCAAACTCTATCTACAGCCTCACAATGAAGGACCAACAAAGATTTGATCTGGCAGGTTTTTTCTTTCCCATATTGGATAAGTATACTCTTTCTCCCCTGATGTACTGAGAGTTATGGAACCTGCTTGTTTTATTATTTTATCTGAAATATCTGTGATAAATATTAGTGACAACCATCTACTCCTGAGGTACTGGATCCAACACATGTACTACACATTTGCTTTGTACCTATGCATGTGTATAATATCTGAAACTCTTAAGACAGAGTTGGTGTATTTTCTCTTATGTAATTTAAATTGTTCCAGATTGCATTATTAGAAACGATTTGTGGGGCTGATTAATGGTTAAAAACACATGCTGTTCTTTCAGAGGATCTAGGTTTAGTTCCCAGCACCCATACCACAAAGTGTCCTTAAGTCCAGTTCCAGGGGATCTCAAGTCCTTTAGGCATTCATGCAGTACACTTACATATATGCAGGCAAAACACTCATCTGACTCATTTGTATAGACTACATAGTGTCTAGGCCATAGAATAAACCTATTCCTTGCAATCTATGCAGTACAATTGAATGGCAGCTTTTTAAATCTGCTGTTTTTATATGATAGTTATTCATGTATTATTATTGGTATATGTGTGTATATGTCATAGTGATCATGTGGGGGTCAGAGGACAACATGCACAAGTCACTTCTCTCCTTCCACCGTGTGAATCTTAGGAATTTAACAGATAGTTAGGCTTAGTAGCAGGTACCTTCCTCCTGAGCCATCCTGAAGGTCTATGATAGTCTTCAAAATGGCACTTTTGAGGGATACACACAACACTTTGTAGAATTTATGCAGTTACCCTTGATGGTGCCTGTGATTTGTTTTCTACTACATCAACATAGTAACATCACAGCAAGTAACATAACATTTGTTTTGTCAGCTTTATCCCTTTCTATGGGTTTGTCCTTTTCAAATACAGGCTAAATATTTCTCAGTTCATGTTTCACAGTTATATATCCAATATAGAAGCAGAAACACTTATATTTGTTAAGTTTTCAATAATTAAAACAGCAAATGATCTGACAGATTTATTATTATGTTTTATGTGTGTTACTGCTTTTTTCTTTTCTTATTTTTTTAGTGGCGGGGGTGTTAAGACAGGGTTTTGACCTGCCTGTTCTGGAACTCTCTCTGTAGACCAAGCTAACCCTGAATGTGCAGAGCTTTGCCTCCTGAGTGCTGGGATTAAAGGTGTACACCACTACCACCCAGTCATTTCTGCTTTTTAAATTCCTGTTTTCATTTGTTTTTAAGACACCATAGAAAATAGTGGTTTCTCTTACGGGATACTTAAATAATTTGGTTTTGTTGACCTTTGTTCCCCCCTCTTCTTCTTTTCCCTTATCTCTCTGCAATCCCCTCTCTTCTTGTCTTCTCAGTAGCCTACTCCACTTTTACTTCACATGTATGCCAAGTTGTGTTTCTTGATGGTTCACACATATCAGGTACTGTGCAGGGTATTCCACATAGGAGCTCACTTAATTGTGTGTGTGATTGTTAGTATGAAATTAGGTTTTCAATTTCCCAACAGTTTCAGATGCTAATTCATCAAGAAAGTGAATAAAATTAGAACAACGAAGACCCAAGTCAATTAAATCTTGTTCACATATAAAGATTATTTTTTGTTCTCTGAAGAGTCTGCACATTGATTAGTGAGAAAATGCAGTCTTGTTTTGAAGCAGAGCATTTAGAAACCATGGCACTCTATCGAGAACTTTTACATCTTTTTAGCTCTCTGTTAATAGCTCCATTTCTGTTGAAATTCCCGGCTGGATATGCTGAGTGATTGTGGCATCTTGATGGATGAAGCATGTCCATAGGTTCAGAGGTCAGTGACCACCGCTCAGCCTTGGGTCAGCCCTCATGTGTTTTCCTGGCTCTGCATCCTGTTGAACTGGACTATGCTTATATAAAGAAAAGTCTGTGAAGCCATGCAAAAAAAGCTGAAATTTCTTCCTCGGGGGAAGTCTCAAATGTAGAGTTATAAGCAAATATTAAGTTCAAAGAAGGCAGCATAATGAGTACATTCAAGGAACAAGCAAGCACTTCTGTAACATTTTGTGTTTGCAAAATGTTTTACAACTCTATTATTAATTTCCTTAAGTCTCCTGGAAGGTAACAATGTTATTACACATGTTTTATATGCAAGGCAGGAAAATTAAGTGGCAAAAGGAAGAGAACTTCAGACATTGATTTTAAGGTTTGAATTTATATTCTAAACCACACTGCTTCATCAGGAAGATAAAGAAATAAAGTGTTTCTGTTCCGTTCAAGACTTGGGAGTGGTGCCCATTTGGGCAGTTATTTCTGTGTGTTTAAATAGTGGTTCAATGACTTCCAACTTGTAATCCAGTGAATGACTAGCTAAGCATTTTAACTAATGGTTATTAAGTTCTCAATAAAATGTAGCATGTGGCATGGCTGACATATTAGTGACTAGCCAGGGGATCTTTGGTTTGGTCTAGCTAGAGTCACCATTAGACTAACAAAGGTATGATTTGGAAGAGCTGACACTAGTGACTGTCCACTGCCTGTCCACTTTTTCTCTGTTACTAGGTTTCTTCTTTCTTCCTTTCTCCACCCATAGAAAGGCAAATTTATATTAAAAAGTAATAAAAATTTCTCAAAACCCTCAAAGAGTAAAATATGCAGATTTTTCCATAACAGAAGAAATTGAAATTAACTACGACCCTTACCTTCGAAGGTGGAGAAAAACATGATAAATTATTGCCTTCAGATAGCTTTTCTTTCATTTACAAAGTATCCAAAAACCTCTTTCACACCCTGAGGCGTGACCAGAAGGTAATGAAGAGTGATTTTGTAAAAATAAATATTTCATAAGGTACCCTGGTTTAAATGAGAACTGTTCTTTAACATAGTCACACTTTAACTGATCCAATGATGTTGTCATTTAAAAAAATATTTTTAGAACTCGTCTTTTGGATGTCTTAAGTCATTTATGAACTGTAAAAGAAAACAGTCTTGTATATTTTTAATTAGCCCCTCCCTTACAAAGAAATTTATTATTCAGATATGTTACTGACTTTCTTTTTAGCCTTTGTTCTACATCAATTTTTCTTTTCTTGTTTTGTTTCCAAAACTGAGTCTAAAATTTAAAAACTAACTATCTGAATTTAGTGAGGATATTTTCCTTTAACTTTCTATTTTGAAATGCTTTGGACTTAGAAAAAAGTTATGTAGTAGTATAGTTTCCATATATCCTTCATCTAGCTTCCCGTAATTCCCTACTGAACTTCTTTTTAAAATGTAAGTTTCTATGTTATAGAAGCCTTTAAATGTTTATGTTTAAGTATAAAGTTCTTATCAACTAAAGTTATCCTGAGGTGATAGGTTAATTTACTCATTGAATTACACACACACACACACACACACACACAAACTGTACTCTGTAAATAAGTGCAAATATTACATCAATTAAAAGTAAAAAGAGACCAGTGAGATGGCTCAGCAGTTGAAGACATGTGCCACTTTTGCAGAGGACCCAAATTTGATTCTCAACACCCACATCAGGTAGCCTGTTACTTCAGCTGATTCCCAGCACCCACATCAGGT
>LOEQ01000004.1:843280-859601 GCA_001685075.1 Bramus lutescens
TCTATCTATCTATCTATCTATCTATCTATCTATCTATCATCTATCTATCTTTACAACCAGACTGCTGTTTCCCCCTCCATCTTCTTCTCCCAGTCCCTCCCTCCCCCATGCCCCACCCCATCCACTCCTTCATTTTTATTCGGAGGAGGGCAGGCCTCCCATGGATAGCAACAATACATGGCATATCAAGTTGAAGGCTAGACTAGGCAATCCAGTATGTCCCAGAAGTCGGCAAAAGAGTCAGAGATAGTCTCTGCTCCCACTATTAGGAGTCCCACAAGAAAGACAAAGCTACACAACTCTAATATATATGCAGAAGGCCTAGGTCAGTAACATGGAGATACCCTGGTTATTGAGTTACACACTTTCTTAGAAACCAATAGCTTGTTTTTGTTATAATATTATTTCAGCATGGGGAACTGGTATCTGGAAGCAAGTGACAGCAGGGACTTCCGTTCACTGCCTCTCTCTATATTTTACATCATGTTGCCCATTCCACTAAAATAAAATTAACCATAGACATGTAAATAATCTGGGATTATAGTCAACTCATGGCGGAATATGAAAAGTTTTATTGAAAAGACTTTTGTGCACAGGAAACAGCATGGGCTTTCATTTTTCCTTCTTGGACAGCAAGTTAAGCTGGCCTTGTTATGATTCACCCCAGTGTTTCTGCAGGTCCTGAGCATTGTGAAATGATGCACTAGCTCCCTGGGTTCTGTGACTGGTCAAGGACCTGTGCCTGCTATTTAATTATCTGGCACAAATAGATGTTTGGAGAGTGAATTCTTTTTCTCACTTTTAGCACACCTTACAATAAGCATGTATGAAGAGCAGCGCCTTCATCTTGGAAATGTCTTCATGGAAAGACAAAAGTGCGACTGGAAATCCCACCTGACAGTGATGAGCCAGCAGAGCCCAGTCATCTGGCAGCAACGTCTGACTCCAGCATCTGAGAAGAATATCAACCAGAGAAAATGAGGGGATTAAAAAAAAAAGAAGTAAACACAGGGCAATCCATTTCTCACTCCCTGATGGTCTGCGATTCCAGGTCCTGATACAGCAATGAAGTCTGTTTTGAATGCTGGGCAAATGAGGGCACATCACCGTCCTGTATCCCACCATTTTCTTGTGTGCCNCAACCAGAGAAAATGAGGGGATTAAAAAAAAAAGAAGTAAACACAGGGCAATCCATTTCTCACTCCCTGATGGTCTGCGATTCCAGGTCCTGATACAGCAATGAAGTCTGTTTTGAATGCTGGGCAAATGAGGGCACATCACCGTCCTGTATCCCACCATTTTCTTGTGTGCCGAGGAGTGGCTTCAGCCTTGTTTTTCCATTCTTATCACTGAGATGTGAGGGGATGGAGTAAGCGGGTTCATCCCATCTAGTCAAGTCCCTGCATTCCTAACTGCAGAGTGGATATGTGTGTTAGTGTTGTGTTGGTATTCAGTGACCGATTAATGCGATGCAGTAGCTCTGGTTTCTGACCAGACAAAGAAGGCTTCTCTGAGCAAGGAATGGGATTTCTCATTCTGTTCATGTAGCGGTTTTGTTCTTTGAGACCATGGAGATCTTTTCCCTGAGGTAGAAGAGCAGACTAGCTTTTTGGTGTCACTGAGTCTACAGATTTTTTATGTTCCCTTTAAATGATGAATAGGCCTTGCAAAGTCCATAATAGTAATAAGGAAAAAAGAAGTCAGGTTTTCTTATTCTTGTTTTAAAGATGAGATAAATGTACAGTTGAAGGAGATTATGCAACTTTCCCAAGCTCTCATGAAAAACAGGTGACAAAGCTAAATTTTCCCACATAATGTCATATTGGGTTGAGAAATGTGCCCTTACTTAGAACATTACATCAGCGAGTCATATGCTTTACGGAGCACCCAGGCCAGTGGGAACACTGCTGAGCCTTCTTCTTGGCACACAAGAAAATGGTGGGATACAGGACGGTGATGTGCCCTCATTTGCCCAGCATTCAAAACAGACTTCATTGCTGTATCAGGACCTGGAATCGCAGACCATCAGGGAGTGAGAAATGGATTGCCCTGTGTTTACTTCTTTTTTTTTTAATCCCCTCATTTTCTCTGGTTGGTGTTCCTCTCAGATGCCAGAGGCCAGCGGTTGCTGCCAGATGCCTGGGCTCTGCTGGCTCATCAAGGGGCTGTGGCAGCACTTGTTTCCATGAGAGCTGGAAGAACAGATGCAATGGAAAAAGCACAGGCAGTTGTTTCTAAGTAGCTGGCAGCGTGATTCACACTGCTCTGTATAATGTGAATGGAATCCGAGAGCTCTTGGAATCAGGCTCCGGGAGTAAAGTTACCATTGCTGGCAAGCTGAGCAGAGGCCGAGCACTTGTTTAACATTTTCACTTCCGGGCTTTTAGGAATCATCTATCTGTGCAGTTTAACTTCTGCCCATTTGGTTGTCTGAGTAAAGTTAAGATACGCCTGGAAAGGGTATTGCCTAATTTCTAGGGGGTATTTAAGAAATACTATTTTTGAAGGCAAATCCCATTTTGGGAGGTGAGTAAATCAACCTTAAACATCCTATAATGGGCCATGAAATTTGATGGTAGGTTGTTGTTAGGATTCAACCACTAGACAGGCTCGGTGGCTCATGCTTATAGTCCTACCACTGGGAAGACTGAGGCTGGAGAGCCCAGAAGTTCACAATAATTCTAGGTACTATAACCAATTCTTGTCTCAGTAATGTGAAACCAAACAACAGCAAACCCTTCCACTTCTAGTGAAACCTATTCTCAGAGTCATTTAAAAGGCATGAGATGTATAATAGGCCACAGGATCTCATAGGGCCATATGAAAATAGAATTTGCAAAGTAGTTGTTTAACTACCTATGGAGCCAAAGCAGCATAATAATTCATAATCCTTATGTTTTCTCAGGGATATTGTGATGCTAGTTCTGACTGTGATACAATAAATATAAATAAATGGAGACTACATTATGTAATCTGTGTTTTATAGTCATACAGTTTCTTTATGCTCATGTTGTTTCCTATAGTAACAACAGAAATATTCTCATCAGACTTTAAATGTTCACAGCCATAGCTAGTCATTTTCTTGTTTATATGACCTTATTTCCTAAAACTTTCACTTCCTTTTTTTTCCTATTGCCATTCATGCCCTTTTTCTTTTTCTGGATAACCTTTTAGCTCTTGTACATGGGAGAAAAAGCTCTTGGTAATTGCAAAATTGCTTGCCATCCTTATGGACTAATCTGTATTCTGTAGTCCTAAATCATCACAGGCATTATTGCAAGTCACAGTCAGAAGAATTCTAGGCAAATGAAAATGGGTTTTATGTTGCGACACCTGTCAGTCTAAAATTGCTGAGCTGAAGAAGGGGCTGTGCAGTGAGTCTTGTGACCGCCGAGGTGCTTTTTCCTCCCTTAATGCCCAACCTCCAGCATCTGGTCCATACCCAGGAGTGAGCAGCTTGTTTTCCAATCACGACGTATTCTGCAATTCGACCTGTTTTGGAAATTAGGTGCACTTTCCAACATATATGCTAAGAGGCCCTTGGGTATTTGAACCATTTCCTAGTCTACTTTCCCAGACATAAAAGATACCATGTGTGAAGTATGTGGAATGAAAATGTCAAGGTGTTTGGGCGGGTTCTTTCTACAGAAAATACATTTGCTTATTGCAGTTCTCTGTGAAGACTTTAAAGTAACTCAAGGACAGTTTAAAATCACCTCTGCAGAGCTGAAATAATTTACGTCTGCTGTATAAATAGAACCTTGCAGAATATAAACTGATGAGCCACCTCAACTCTCGCCTCTTTTATGAAGCCTTCCTCGGTGCTCTTGTTAAAAGGAACGCAGTCATCCTCTGCTTTTCTAAGCATGCTGACCTTTCCTCTTCCATCTCGGTCTGCCTCGAATGCCACGCCTTTCATCTCTTTCCTGTCTCTTTATGAAATTAGAATAGGAATTTTATCATATTTTTTTAATTCCTTCAACTATATATCCAAACTGTTGGATTACCCTCCCTCCCCCCTCCACTGGTTTCCTCTTGAAGGGGCCTACTTACTGCTTTCTCATTGCTAGGGTAGTATAATCTTAAAAGCACCCACCATTCACATACTGTGGAATGACTTGTTTATATAGCTGCCTCTTCTATTAGACTGTAAATTCCATGGGGGTAGAAGCATGCTTTTTCATCTGTATTTCCCCATGGTCTAGCATAGTGCTGGAACACAGAATACTCATTACTGTTCTATTGAATGAATGTTGGACTTCATTCAGTGGGCTTGACCTGGAGTATATTAATTTTGAAAGGTAGAGGCCTATTTTCCACAGTTAACTGTACTGCAAAACAGTAACTTCCAGTTAACCACCCCATCTTATAATATACATACATGCACATCTCTGGAGAACTGTAAATACCAATGAAGTGTGCTGCTTTATTACAGTCAGTATGTCATGGCAGGAAGGCTATGTTTGTTTCCTTATACTTCAAAACCCAAACTTGGTAATCTGTCATCTCTCGTGGAAGATTAAAAGGTGACTGCTACAATTTTTAAATTTTTTGAGTTCCCATTATACCTAATGATAGAATTGCCTGGTAAGTGGTCTGTTCCCATTTCTCCAACCTAAGAAATATGGGCATTCTATGTGTAGAATCTCACCTTATGCTCGAGTTCCTACGATAGTGTCTAAAGAGTATGGAAGATGATCAATAAGTATCTACTGAATGAAATGTTAAGTGGAGTCTGTGAGCAATTTAAAAACCTTATGGGATTTCTTAACTTAAAGGTAGAAGTTCTTGCTAGGCAAGGTGAAGCACACCTTTAGTTCCAGCTCTCTAGAGGCAGAAGACAGTTGGATCTCTGAGTTCGAGACCATCCTGGTCTACAGAGCAAGTTCTAGGACCGTCAGGATTACACCGAGAAACCCTGTATTGAAAAACAAAACAAACAATGTAAAATTTCTTTCCACTGTTTGGGAGGATTGGTGAGGTCTTAATGACATTTCAGAGAGATGCTGGGACAGTTTGAAGATGATATTGCAGACCTAGAATGTGAGTCTGACATTAGTTGTTTTCAGGTTCCTCCTCAAATGATGCTGTGTCCTTCTTTTTGGAACTTAATCTTATTTGTTTTCCTATTGCTTGAACATCTCTCCAGAGAAAGAGACCTTCAGAAAAGGTCACATAAGGAGACAACTAGACCCCCACAGGTCCCCAGCCAGTACATCTTCTGAAACTTGCATGTCAATTCTGACAGCTGTGCAAGTTTCCTTGTGAAGGGCCTAGAGATAATGTTTTTTTTTCTTTTTTTAATCTCTACTTTAAGGAAATGACTGTAAAATTACATAATTTTTAGTAAGTAATTCTTTTATTATCAGCAGCATGAGGAATGTTAAACTCTCAAGCTAATTTTAGCAACTCCTTATTATAAAATTTAGTAAATATTTATCATTGAAATATTTCTTTACCCCAAAGATAACTGTCTAGATATGAAGTCTTCTTTTCTTGTTTGGGATAAACCAAGCCACTCATAGAGCTGTTTCTACTTTCTGTCTTTCTCTAGTGGTCTCAAGGACACTGGCCTGCTTTTGGAGGAAACTACAGAAAGATCTAGTTGCAGTAGATCTTAGAGACCACCATTTTGGGCTTTTTGTTTTACCAGTGAGAAAACTGCCGCCCACAAGTCTTAAATGATTTGTGTAAGATTACACAACCCGTCCTTGGCTAAGTCTCTTGAGAGCTAGTTCAATGCTTGCTTTTCTGCTATGACTCATGGGATTTCTCTGTGTAGTGAGGAAGGATGCTCACTTCTAGGCAAACACTGACTTCTGAAACTGTAAAAATTCTGTGGGTTAAGACTTCAAAGGGACAACACACAGCTAAAAATCATTGAAATACATCTAATTATTCTTTAGGTAGAGAGCCACATACTAGGGGAAACCTACACACCACAGGTAACCAAGATACGTGCTTTTCATTAGTTTGGGAAATGACGATTTTACTTAGTTTATTCAGTTGTGCTAAGCCACAGGATATTTTCAACAGTTGTCTTGAAGAGTATGATCCCAAAAGGACAGAGCTGACTGGAAAGTAAACAGCGGGTATTAACATTCCCAAGGGAAGAGTGTGTCTGTCAGGAGAGCTTGTACTTGGCTCCAGCTGCACAGGCCACCTGGCTCCTCCCCAGCATGTGCTGCAGCAGCTTCCATGCAGTGTGCCTGAGAATCAGTGCAAGGGGTTGCTGAATACAGAGCTCGAGGCTTTGCTGTCAGACTCTGATGCTCAAGTATTTGCAGCTTTGGAAAGTTCCTCTGTGAAGAGACTGGAGACATGGCTCGGGTGCTAAGAGTCATACTGTACTTGCAGAGGACCTGAGTTTTATTTCCAGCACCCATATTGGGTGGCTCACCACCTGTAACTCCAGCTCCCGGACATCAGATGTCTTCTGGCCTCCTCAGGCACCCACATGCACATACCCCCCCCCGATAAATGTATACACCCATAATTCAAAATTAAAATAAATCTTAAAATTTCCCATGTGGTATAGAGTCTAGTTGGTGAACTATGACTTGGACTAGAAAAATGGCTTTTAAACAAATAACATTTTGTATGAGTTAATATGAACTTTTTTATTTTAATTTTATTCATGGTTTTAATTGAAGGAAATCTTTACAATGGGAAGTTGAAGGACAGGTTGGGAAGTAAAGCAGCTGGTTTAGTTGACAGGTGTCCGTTGTAGTGTAGTCACCAGATGAGCACATTAAATCAGAACTCACAGTGCCTGGGGTCAGGAGTCTGGGGTAGCATTGGCAGAGTTCTCTGTTCAGCCTGAAATCAGGGTGTTGGCCAGCAGTTCTCATCTGAGTGCCTTCCTATTATTGTCAGTAGTCATCCCAGGCAACTGTAAAAGTGAAGTCCTGGGGACTACTACCTGCTCCCACAGCTTGCTTGGCCATCCACAGAAGATGCCTTTCAAAGGAAGACATATGCTTGTCTGACTGTCTCAAGAGTCCCTGCTTCTATAAAGCAATTGAACTTCTTCCAGGAGATTAATGAATTGGAATTGTTACTGTGTTCATCTGCTGCTGTGAATGTATTTGAAGTGGGTCTCCTCTTGTTGTGTTGACAACATTGGGTTTTAAGACTTTTTTTTTCCATCTTGGATAAAGATAAACTCACTAAGATGAAATGCAGTGTTGGGAGCTAGTCCAGGCAGCTTATCTACCCTCTTAGGCATCATCTCTTTACCATCATTCTTGTTCTTTTTATATATCAAATTAAAACCAAGGTCAAAATTAAAAGGGGGAATTTCTCAGAAATTCAAACATAGTGTCTAGTAATTTTTTAAATCACTCTCTTGAAACTTTCTCTGTGTGAGATTTAATTCTTTGGTTTTGAGATCTCTAAGCAATATAAAATTCTTGAACAGAAATATATCCCGAAAATAAAGTAATTAAATGTGAAAATTCTTGAACTGCTCAATAGTAGACAGTGATAGAGTAAATCAGAGGTTCTCAACTTGTGGGTCACAATCCACTTAGGGGCCACATATCAGATATCATATATTCACATTACAGCTCATAACAGTAGCAAAATTAGTTATGAAGTAGCAATGAAATAATTTTATGGTTGGGGGTCACTGCAGCATAAGGAACTGTATTAAAGGGTCACATAGTCTTTGGAAGGTTGAGGACCACTAAAGTAAATGATCTGTTATTTTTAAACACCTGGTCTAAGTGCCTGAAGTGTGTATGATTTTTTTATTTACCATATCATTTCTTTAGTCACTTGGAATTTTCTCGCTTTACTTATTTTAATATTAATGGATCAAGGAGTATGCTACATAAGTTTACTTAGTTGATTCTTATATGTAGTACAGACATCCAAACACAGGATTCCTTTAGAGAACACTGGTAAATAGTAGTCATTTCTCACACTATCAGAGAATAAAACTGTCAACCTTTGGAGACTTAGCTGAGACTTACAGGCTGAATTGTTAAGATGTAAGCTCTGTTTTAAAATGTAAGCTATGTACTGTAGGGCAGCATTTTGCTTTTAAAAACGTTGGTATGAACAAGACTAAACTATTGAGCTGGCTATAAAGTAAAAGTCTGCCATCGTGACACATGCCATGGATCTTAGAGCTCATTAATAGAAGCACATGGCTAGATCAAAGATGAGCTTTGTTCTTCCTATCTCTGTGAAGGTTCAACCATTTTTTTCTATGCTGCTATGTGTGTAGAATGGGTTTATATATAGTTTGGATTTAGAATGAGTTTTATATATAATTTGGATTAAAATCAATGAGATTTAAGATTAGAAATCAAGTCTCATGAAATTGTTTTCAACAAAGAGTTCTTAGCCTAAAAAAGAGAGGAAAAAAACTTAGGGGGTATAAGAAAGAACTCTTGGCTTTCTAAACCAATGGAGTAACCTAAACAATGGCATACCTGATCAGATTCCTGAGTTAACTTCAGTACTGAAGTGCCACATGCTCAGTTATGTTTTTAACCTATTTTTTTCTTTTCTGAAACAAAACATGGGTGCCTTTGTCTGTTAATTCTTCAGTTGTAGAAAGACAATATCTGTTTTTCAATGGGCGATAGGCAGGCCACCGTGACCACAGTTTCAGCAGACTGCATTCAATAGGATAGAGATTCCCATTAATGGACCTCTAGTATATAGGAATGATGGGTAAGAAAGTTGTGGGACAGTAGGTCCAGGCTGGCTTGCTGTGTTTTGTCATGAGGAAGAGCATTCTAGCAATTAGGGCTGCACTGTAACATTATGGACTTCCCTTCTATCACAGGTTATTCTTTTTTGATTGCATGTGGTAGAAACATGGCCTTAAGTTTGTTCAAACAGAAAAGATACTTTTAAGTACTTATTAGAAGGAGTCTATAAATATCTCCTAATAGAAAGGATTGGACAGTCAGACTGTGGGAGGACAGGCATCCACTGGGCCTCACAAACAACTGGAGGCAGAGACTCAAAGGCAGCAGGCCTTATTTCTCTTTTTTTTTTTTCAACTCTGCTCCTCTAAGAATTGTCTTAGTTTTCTTGCACAACAGTCTTGGTTTTCTGTACATCATGTAGACCATTCAGACTGCCTGAGTTTCCCTGCTCACCCCACTACAGAGAAACACAGTCATATTTAGTGAGAAAAGCCTTAAGACTGGTTGAACTTGACCCTGGTGCTCAACTCTGGGCAAATCAGTCAAGGTGCAGCTTAAGGAACCTTGGTTATAATTTTAGTGCCTTTAGGACAAACCTGGGGCCTGGGGGAATACTTGGGTACTACATTGCTTTCAAGTTTTTGTTCAGGAGTATCCCAGAGACCTCCAAAATATATAGACAATTGCCATTGCTCTTGGTTGTCCACAAGCGTTTGATGGTAAGACCCTGTTGTTGGACACAGTCACACTTTAGTTACAAGACATGGAGAAGTAAAGCTGGTACTCACCAGGAAGCTTCCTCCCTACGGGCTAGCTTTCCTAGGATATGAAGGTGCTCTGTAGGCTGCTGGAAGAGAAAAGTTGCCAACAGTCTTACCAAGCTCTGAAATTTGTGAGTTATAAAAATGACTGGCAAGGCAAGATATGCCCTTAAGGTACAATAGTGCCATGATTATTATGGGGGCAACTAACAATTTCTGGCTGGATTTAAGGCCTTTACCACAGGAAGAAATGTGTGTCTGGTACTGTGAAGCTAGTCAAGAACCTTGGCTGGTGAGCTCATAGGCCCCAGAGACAAAGTACTATGGTTAGTTTGCTAAACTGACATAGTATCAGACTGCTTTCTGATACACCCCTTTACCCATAGATTAGTGCAGCTCTCCTTCCTCATCAGAGAATCGTCTTTACAATGGAGAGAAGCTAGTGCAGAAACTCACAATGCATCCAAGTGTAAAGTGTACGTTGGCCTTAAATGGGGCCTCTGTGCCATGCCTTCTTCCTCTAGAGGTCAGGTAACATTGTGGAAGAAGGTCCAGAAAGATCATGAGGACCAGGCAAAACAGTGTCTTCTACTCACAACAGGACCACTGCAGACACAAACATAGAGCAGCAGTAGTGACCTGCATAAGACGTGCGTGAGATCAAGCCATTTAGCATTCTAGCACAGAGTGGGGAGGGGCTAGTGGTCCTTATCCTTAGAGGAGAAGCTATGGACAGATGATGGCTGCTAGAGGAGGGAGAGTCAGTTTTCTTGAAAAACATGGTCCCTGACTATGTTCTGGTGGATGGCCTCACACCCATGCATATAAGCAGCATGAAATGGACTCTTAGTTATAAAAATGGGACAGGCATAGGTTGATTTTGAAGGACTTAAGGGGAGGAGTGGGGCTGAATATGTTCAAAATACATTGTCTGCATGTATGAACTTCTCAAAGAATTGCTGAATTTTTTTTACCTTTAAAAAAGTACAGAAATGTAGAAGTCTACAGAGGGTCACATGCACTTCCAGCCTGACTCCCATAGTCTCACTGTCTTGCACAAATCTCGTAAAGCAATAAAACCAAGAGACTGACATTGATACAGTGTGTATATTTATTTTGTTACTAGTTATGTTTGCATTTATTTGTGCTTTTCATCTTAATAGCACATGTAGTTGTATTTAACTGTCACCACTGCCAAAATACCAGTAATATCACTTAGAGACTCTTATGTACTAAGCTTTTGCAGCCACTCTTACCTCAACTACTATCCCTAAAATTTTGTATCCACGAATACATTTCTCATCTCTTGAACTGTGTTGCTTCACAAATAGTCTGTAAATGTAATGATGCAATATGGATCCTTCTGAGATGTCTTTTTTCACTCAAAGTTTGTCCTTGTTTCTTATTGCTAATGTTTCTTATTCCAACATACCATAGCTTTCTTAACCATTCATACATACATACATACACACATATANTATATATATATATATATTTGGATGGTTTCCAGTTTGGGGCTATTATGAATAAAACTTTTAAGAATATTGATATGCACACTTTGTGTTAAAATACATTTTCATTTGTTTGCTAAGAGTGCAATTTGGGCTTGTAGAGTAAATCTGTTCTTAGTTATAAAGGAACTGTTAGACTATCTTATAGAGGACTCTTCCATTTTATATTCCCACCAGTAATGCCTGAGCACGAGTGGTGGTCCATCTTCTCATCCTTTCTAGCATTTGGTGTTAATAATAATTTTAATGTTAGACATTTTAATAGGGATGTAGGGATCTCTCAATTTGATTTTAACTTACATCTTCTTAATGACTAATGATGTTAAACATCTTCTCATGTGCCTAATGTCATCTGAATGTCCCTTTGGGAAAATGTCTGCTTCTTTTCTAATTGGGTTGTTTCTAATGTTGAGTTTTGAGAGTTCCCTTTATAGTCTAGATGTAAGTCTTTGGCTGGATATGTGCTTTGCAAATAATTTCTCTGGGTGTATTCTGTCTTTTTACCCTTGAATATGGTTGTTCACAGAGTCAAAACCCTTGTTAAAGACTGTCTCCATCCTTGAACTTGTGATTTTTGTGCCTTAGTCTCCTGAGTGCTGGATTACAGCTGTGCACTGCCAACTTAGTAAGTTTTAACTTTTTATGAAGATGTCTATTTTAATTAGTGAAGAATAGATTTTGCACATTTATGATTGAGTTAAATAATTTTGAATTTCCACCTTCTTCTTTAGCCTAGATGTTACATTATCAGTGCAGATGTAGTTAAACTGGAGATAAGTAAAGTCATTCTATTTATATTACTCAAATGCAGTGGAATTCTGTGTATCTGACTCTATTGAGACACATGTTCTTCTCTTTGTGGTGTTTTATTTAAGGAAAAAGGGAAAATTCAGTTCCATTAAGGAAGCAAGTCTTTACACACTAAATGGACCTGTAGTTTTGCTTGTACCACTGATTTATGTAAACAGACAGACACCTCACACGAAAGAAATGCAGCTTTGTTTATATATGCTTTGCTTTTAGGCTTTCCTGAAGGGAGCCTGCTGATTTGTTCTAAAAATACCAAACACCTTCCAGTGTGTTGGAATTGCACACATTGGATTATGATGGTGAATAGAATAGATGTGGGCTCTGTGCCCACAAGCTTGCCACTTTGTATCTTCTTCTTCCACGTAGGCCTGTGGCATCTGTCAGTGATTCACTGATTCCATTGAGTATCCTCATTTCCCACCTATCACAGGATCTTTATTGCTTTTTCAAAATGCAGCATGTCTTAAATCGTGAGTGACTGATTTAAATGCTTTAGGAGTGGCTACATTCTGTGAAAATGAAAACCAATCCAAGCAAGTCACTCTTGCAGGCGTGTATATGAGAATATATTATAAGGAGAAAACTGTCATATTAATTACTATTTCCACCTAGGGAAATATTTTTGCAAAGCCTTATGTTACCTCAGAGTGATGGAAAATTCTAAATATGAGACCCCAAAGACCATCGTTCCCTTTATTACATAACAAGAAGCCCAGCCACTTGAATGAGTCAGATAGTCAAATCCCTCTTTCATAGTTTACATTTTTGTTTCAAATGCTAAGCCTATATCATTTATAAAAACTTGATTCTATTTTAATTCTATAGATTAGAATATTTTTCCATAAACTTGCTGCCTTGTTTATAGTCTGGTTTTATTATGATTTGCCCAAACACTAGAAAAGATTCTACAATAAGTTCTAAACTATTAGCTAAAAGTCAAAATTAGTTTTGAATAAACATTCTGAAGTTGAGTGTGGTTTCACATGCCTGTAATCTCAGCAGTCAGGAGCCTGACAAAGGGGGATGACTCTGAGTTTGAAGCCAGCCTGGACTATACAGTACATTTAAGGTCAACCTGAGTTATGCAGTGAGACTATTAAAAAAAAAAACAGCATTTCCAATGGAGACTTAGTTTAGAGTTAAATTGTCATCTCAATAATTAACAATAGTTATCTAATTGTTATCTTATTAGATAGCAATTTTGTTTTTGCCTTTACTGTTTTGTTTCATTGTAAGCAGGATCTTGTATGGCAGACTACAGGTGGATTTGCTACGATTTTTACATTTTTTTAGCAAAGGTATAATTGTGGTTTTTGTAAATATTAATCAAATTCTCATGATAAATGTGTGAGATAGATGTTATTAGTCCCATTTTGTAGATGATGGAACTGAGGTACTCCAGAGCTAGGAGCATGTTCCAAGTAACACAGTTATAAAGAGCCTGAGTGGTGTCCAAATCTAGTCCCTCTAGTTCCAGACTTTGCTTTTGACATAACCAATAGTCCCAAATTGTGGTTAGTCAGGCATTTTCCCATGTAATACAATAAAGGCATTGAGCCGAAACTTGAGTGGCAGTATAGAAAAACAAAGTAGATAAAAAATTTTGATAGAAACAAAATTAGACCTAGAGTCAGAAAATGTGTACTCTTACATCATCATTACAATGCGACTAACTCTACGTTAGTTTCTTATTGGTACCTATCACACATTACCATAGATTTAATAGTACAAAGCAACATGAATTTATTCTACTGAAATTCTGGAAGTGCGAGCTTAAAGGCAAAGTGTTGTCAGGGCTGCATTTGTGTTGGAAACTGGAGGGAAGAGTTCATATAGTCATCTGCTTCTTTCTAGAGTCTGCCTGTATGGCTCTGCATCTCTAGAGCTTATCACTACAGCCTCTAGCTCCATTGTTACAGCTCCTTTCTGTTCTTAACCCATCACAGCCTTCCCCCTGCTTTAGACAGTCTTTCTCCACATCCCAGACTGGCCTCATTAGTGGAAATTCTCCTGCTTTACTTCTGAGTACTAGGATTCCAAGCATAGCCCAATCCCCTTCCTCCCTCTTATGAGCTCCTCAGCAATATTGCGTCTATCTGGTTGACCCAACATGATCTTCCACCTCAAAATCCATAACATAATCCTGTCCCTTTCTCTGTGTAAGGTAGCATACTTGGACAAGAGGATGTGGACATCTCTGTTGGCTGTTTTATTACATCACTTCATTTCTGTGAATCTCACTTTTCTTAATTATAAGGTAAAGGGACTGATCTAATTCTGGTTATAGAGGTTTCTTGTTTCCTCCATTGAGTGGAAAGTTTTGTGACTGAAATCTTAATTCTAAAGTATTTTTTCTTCCTTCATTTCCAATTTCAAGGGGAAAAGTGACAGGTTAAAAATTAAGACGGAGAAAGAAGCTAAAATGCTTATGTCTGTGCAAATGTACTTTAGATAAGATTTAAAAGGAAGACACTGCGTACTGGAGACTTCTTAAAGACTTTTTAAACAATATATTGATGGATTTAGTTTTTTTAAATAAAGCACTTTTAATTTATTCGTATGTGTGTGTTTTGTATATGTGTTTGTATGTGAACCATGTGTATATGGAGGCCAAAACAGGGCATTGTATTCGATACTTGAATTTTAGGTAGTTTTGAACTACCATGTGAGTACTGGGAAACAAAACTGGGTCCTCTGGAAGAGTAGCAAGTGCTCTTAACCACTGAGCCATCTCTCCAGCCCTTGGAATTCTTTCATTATAGAGTAATAAAAAAATAAAGTTCAGTTGCTAGTTTGTATTACATAAAACTCTGTCTCTAAATGGTGTAGGTCATAAGGACATTTGCCATCTTATTACATAATGAAGGTGCAGGGTTGGCAATACTTCAGCTCAGTTGTTTCATTTCAAACTCGTATTTATTTCAGTGCTTAGCCATTTCTATGAAGTGAGTTTTGCTAGCTGCACCAGATCCCACAGTGCCTCAACATTCTCATCTGTATCTCAGGCTAGCCACTCCAGAGCTGACAGCCTTAGAAATCATACAACTAGAAATGTACATAGATGGTGCCTGGGTTTATTCATCCAGTGACAAATTACAGGTTGTTTATTGTGAGCTAGGTAGTGTTCCAAGTAGTGAAAAGATGGCAAACAGGACAAGATCTCTGTGGCACTGGAAAGTATTATAAGCAAATGAGTAATGCACTTTCAGATTGTGACAAATATGAGGAAGCAAAGACTGAGTGAATGAAGTGATCTGTCACAGTTGTCCAAAAGCATGGTGTTCCTTGAAGAACTCAGGCGATTTGGGGTTTTTCTCCAGGAATATATTTAGGCATATTTACTTTTACATCAGAATAACTAAATAAATAGGCTCAAATGTTTGCTATTTGCTAAAAGAAGGAAAAGTTAGATGCTTTCATGAGAAGTCACTGATTTCCTCTGCTATGCAAAGCTTGGTTTTGCTTGAGATGTTCTGGTGAACACTGCACAGCCCAACACAGAGCAAAGTTTATTTCTCATTTGTATTCCTATATATCATTTGCTTTGTCTGGAGAACTTTAGCTATCTATAGTGGGTTTCTGGCCTCCAGCTTTCTCACCGTAAAGTAGGATTATCATCATAATATTTATGAATCCTTCAGCTCTGGAAAGATCTGTCATTAATCAAAATAATTATTAAATATCTCATAAACTTGTAGGCCAAAGAAAACATTTAACATTTTTATTAAAATTGTGCAAATCATTCAGCAAGTTCAGGTTTTCATTTTTTCCCCAATTTTAAAATAAAGTAGGTATAGGATTGTCAAGAATGATAAGAACTGGATCCCCACAGGAACGGTAAAAATAGAAACAATCACAGCCTTTCTGGAGAGCCAACTGGCAGAACAACAGACAAGTCTCTAAAATATTCAGATTTACATCTTTTCCCCTAGTATAAAATTGATTCAGTGTTCAAAGGCGTACGTTTGGGGGCATTCATCATAATGTTATTCATGATGAAAACAGACAGTGCACAGCTTGGTTGTTTAACTATAGGGTCAGTTCACTTGTGTTCAATGTGGAATTTGTGTGTGGCTATTAATGTAATGATGGCATTGATAGGAATTAATGGACTTGTAAAGAAGTTCTCAGTGTACCAGCATTTATAGTGTCTGTGATGCTTTTCTCTGAGCAACTGCAGTCCAGGATGGTAATTGTGATCACTTGTAAAGACCCTGACATTAAAGCATGTTACTGTGGAGTGCTGAAGGGTCCTGGGCAGTATGCTGAGTCTGGTCAAATGTTATCTTAGTGAACTTTCATCCTAACTCCTCTGAGCAGGCAATTTGGAGTCTTATTTCGTAGATGAGGATGCCAGCTTTTAAAAATGCTTAAAGATCCCTGGCGGACCCGCAGAATTAGTCCGGTAGCTGGTGCATGGCAGGCCCAGGCTGATGCAAGATCTCAAGTGGCTGGTGGCGAGTCCCCGGTCCAGCCATACGGCAAAGAGGCAGGCAGGTGTGAGCAGGCGACGGGTAGAAGGCACATAGAAACATCGTACAGAATAGAATTGGATATTTATTACTTAAAGAAG
>LOEQ01000004.1:875617-891673 GCA_001685075.1 Bramus lutescens
AAGAAAGAAAGAAAGAAAGAAAGAA
Source organism: Bramus lutescens (assembly GCA_001685075.1). NCBI lineage: Eukaryota > Metazoa > Chordata > Mammalia > Rodentia > Cricetidae > Bramus > Bramus lutescens. Next base: position 875,643 of record LOEQ01000004.1, read on the forward strand.
AGAAAGAAAGAAGAAAGAAAGGAAAAGAAGGGGGTAAGAAAAGAAGGAAATTCTTTACTATGGAGTATGGAGTTATATCCCCAGCTTTTGTCTTTATTTTTTTTTGAGTTTTAATCTTCAGTATATTTTGTATATAAATCCAGTATCATATATGCATTTTGAAAAAAATTTCTTCCAATCTTTGGATTATCTGCTTTTCATCTTAACATTATCTTTCTATATAGGAGATATATTTAATTTTAAAAAACTTTTAGTTTTTTTATTTTATTATTTAGTGTGTGGGTAAGCCATGTGTGTGGGGACAATGGTGGAGGCCAGATAAAGGAGTTGGAGCCTTCCTCCAAAAAATCTGGCATTACAGGGAGTTGTGAGCCACCTGATATGGGTGCTGGGAATTGAACTCAGGTCCTCTGGAAGAGCAGCAGGTGCTCTTAACCATTGAGCCATCTCTACAGCCATGAGAAGTGTTTTTATTTTACTAAGATTCTACCTGTCTTTTATTTTCATGGATTGTGTTTTTGATGTTCTATCAAAAGCCTCAGTGCCAAGCTCAGGTTACCTACATTCTTCCTTTGTTGTTGTCTAAGCTCCTTTTCCTGTTGCTTTGATGAAATACCCTGATGTTAAGGGAGAAGAGGCTTATGGTTTGAGGTTGCAAGTCCATCAGGGCAGGGAACTCAGAATGGCTGTAGCTTGGAACTGCTGGTAGCATTGCACCCTTAGTCAGGGGGAAGAGAGCCGTGAGTGCATATGCTCAATTCACATCCTTCTTTTGACACAGCCCAGGATGCTAGTCCAGAGAATGGTGCTACCCACAGTGAGTGGCTCTTCCCACCCCAGCTAACTTAATCATTTATTTTACTTGAACATAATTATACATGAGTTATAAAATCCCATTCTATACTCTTGTTTAGGCAATCAGTTGTTGTTAAAATATACTTAAGTAATAAAAATATATAGTTATCAAAAGTTACTGTTTCCAGTGATTACCAAACCTTTGGGTACACCCATACTTCCACCAGTTTGCTGAATCATGGGCATTAAACTGAAGGATTTCTTTCAGTCCCTCCTTCTCTATCTTCCTCTTTTTTTTGTAGTAGGCAAAACTGTCTACCTTTAAGGTGTACCTCTTGCCCTTTTTACATCTTTTATTTTGAGGTGGTCTAACTAAGTTGTATTTGCTGGCCTTAGACTCAATCTATAGCCCAGGTTGGCCATGAACTTGTGGTCCTGCTGCCTCAGTCTCCCTAGTAGCTGGCATTATAGGCCTGTGTCACTAGGCCTACATCAGGCCAGGTTTGTCATCCTTTAGTTCAGGTTGATGCATTGGTGGTAATTTTAGCTTTTCTGTGTCTTAAAGGGTTTATTTCACATTAAAATGCTTTCATTAGTTCCTCAAGAATTTCTACAGTCTATTTTGATGATAGTCACCTCCCCTCAACTCCTCCCAGATCTGTCCTCTCTAAGACCCTCATTTGTCTGCCCGTCCAGCTTTGGATTTTCTTCTATTTGTTGTTTAAACCCATTGAGTCCCCGTATGTTGCTCAACTACTCTTGGGAGTATAGCCTGTCCTACAGAAGTCACACCATTAAAAAACCAACAACAAAACAAAACTGATTCCCTCTCCCAAAAACTATTAAATGATCAAACGTCACCTTTGCTTTTGATAGATACTTTTGTTAGATATAGAACTCTAGGTGAATTTTATTTTCTTCCACTTTTTCAGAATCATTTTTTAAGGATTAATCTATTTTAATCCTATTTTTCTTGTCTGTTTTTCTGGGTGAAAGTTGTTAAATAAAAAACACACCTGTAATTCTAGCACTTGGAAGGTTGTAGGCAGATCTAGAGTTCAAGGCAGCCTCAGCTACACAGTGACTGCAAAGCCAGCTTGGGCTACGTGAGACCTTGTCACAAAACAGCAGTTTTGATTGATTTCAGTGGTAGGGTCAGTCTCGTCCCTGTTGGTCCATCTTGGTCAGAAGCAAAAATTCTATAGGGAGCTTCCTGTAGGTTTTCAGTAGTATAGAAACGACCAGTAGCAAAGCAGAGTCAGTAATGGAATTAGAAAGGAAATTAACTTCAGAATTATGATACTATATTCTCCCCCCCAATCCTCCACATTTACATAATAGATTTCGTTGCCTGCAATGTGGACCACACCAATGGGTAAATTATTGAGTTGTGAGAGGGAAACATGCTTAAGCTACCTGAATGGGAAGATTCTTTGGACTGTGTTACATAAAGAAGAAATGATACAAAGGATCTTCATTGGTGTCATGACCTTGAAATAGTAAATGGCTCAGACATTTTTGGCTTTGTTTATTTTGTTTTGTTATTTTTGGGTTTTCCTTGCGGAATCAAATGAATTTTGTTGTTATTTTTGTTTTAGGAGGCTTTTTGACAATAGGGTACTGGGGAAAAAAATCTTTAAAAATGCAATTTTTTTCTTGTTCTTACTTCTCTTGTAATGTCAGCTAAATCAGTGTCTGTAAAAATCCAACCTTTTTAATGAATAGTTTCAAAAGTAGAGACATTCATATGTAACAGTGACTAACTGCAAAGTGTTAACCCAGATCTTTGCAGTTTGCAAGTGTGGGTTTGGGTTTGACTAGGTCTTCAGCGCAGAGATGGTTAAACCTGACGAGTAATGCGCCAAGGTTTGGAGTTTCCGCTGCCCACTTCTGTGACTAATTAGCACGTCCCATTTTAGAAGTCAGTGAAGGAAGAGCTCGATAAATGAGAGGGTTTTTCTCTGTGTCACGTACTGCTTAGAAGAGGGACACAGGGTGTTGAATTGCAGTGAACAATGAAACAGACTTTAAAATTAAGCCCTTAACGTGCTGTTTACTCCCAGTCCTGCTCTGTTGTGGCTGCAGCAGGCCCAAGAGAGAATGCCACTTCTGTTTATTTGTTTGCCTCCACACAATTTCCTGCGTCATCACATTGTGGACCAAGTGTTTGAGGTCGATGATGCTGATGGAGCCCTTACAGGGCAGAAGAGGTTCTTCTCCACCAGGAAAAACCTTTGTATTTCAACTTTTAAAATTCCAAATCATTTAGCTGTTAGTGTTGTTTTTCTGTGCCTTTGTGGGGGAAGTTACACTGCCTTCTGTTAGCCTTTAGGAAGAACCTTCTTAAAGTCAGCCAAGCATGTGAAGAAACCATGAGCCCATATGTAGCTCTTAGTAGCTTAAAGCCCTGGCCCTGCTTGGGTCTTATAGTTTGGGAATTAAGATGTATGCATAGTGGTCTCAAAGACTTACTTTTTTTGGTTTTAGCCTCATGATAAATTTCATTTATCATATTTAAATTTCATTCTAATGGGGTCATTATGTCCTATGTGGTAATTTAGTTCCAGTTATTAATGAAGTGTTTGGGAAAGCTTATGTTTGAGCTTAATGAATTATAAATTCTCCTTATTGATAATGGTGCCCTTCCCCCAAGCTGATTCTTGACAGTTTCAAAATAGAAACTTTGATAACATTTTTTTCTTTCAGAAGCATTTTGCACCCCTGTACATGAAAGTATAAGCCTTCGGCATTAAGAGTTCCTAATCTGACTCCAGTAACATCTCTTTGATTCAAAGCGGGGTGTAGTTTATACAAGACTTACTTTGTGTACCGCTGTTAGGATGGTGGGGAACAAAAGGGCAAAAAGAGTAAATGTTCAAGTATTTAGAACCCATTGTAGGTCAGCACTCCATAAATGACTGTTCTGAACCTTTGAAAATGGCCTGAAGTGGGATTTGGAAAACTAGAAAGACCTTATTTTTCTGATTTCCATTTTAAAACTCATCCATAAACAAGAGCTATGTGTCAGTCCTTCAAGTTGTTTTGCTTCTCATTTTAACAGTTTTTACATAATAAGTGGCATTGTGAAAATGAAAATACTATATAGAAACCATATAGTAGCAGTTATTGAGCTGGGTAATCTGAGGATTGTAGAACTAAAAGAAATCTCAGGTCTCTTTCAAACCCCTTATGTAATTTGATAGCTGAGAAAGCTGCTGTTCTGAAGTGTCTCAACCTTGCCCAACAGAACTAGTAAGTTCTTAATTCTGATGAAGATGGCAACCCAGGCTGCTTAAGTGCCCGCTCACCGTTCTTTCTACCACCAACTGACTCTTCTTACCCAAAATGCTGGATCCCCAAAATGTTTCAAATTTCAAACTACTTTGGGTTGTGGAATGTCTCTATCTAAAGGATGATATGTCATGGGGGTGGGAATCAAATTTAAATGGGCAGTTCACCTGTTTTTCATATATATCTCATTCACACAGCCTGAACATAATTTCAAATACAATACTTGTAATATGTCCAGTGGGTGGCCTGTCACGTGAGGTCAAGTGTGAAATTTTTCTACTCGTTGCATCACCCTGCCCTCCAAAAAGTTTCCGGTTTTGGATTTTAGGATTAGGCAAGCTGAACCTGTAGATTTTAGTTCCAATTTCTGTTATATTTTAGAAATAACAGTTCACCAGAGCTCCACATCTAAAGAAAAGCAATCATGTTGATAACCATTGATTTTTAAATATATCGAAAGCCTATTTGTTTTGGACTTTTTTTTAAATGTTAATTTATCTTTGGTTTGTCAGAAAACCACAGTATTACTTTCCAAGTTGGCGAGAAGTTCCTGGAGAAGACCTCTTCTTATATAGACTTCTAAACCCCTCGTCTGAGGGTTTAATAACCTGTGATTTCTCTGTGATAGTCTTAAAAGACAGTGCTCAACCACAGCCAGCTCTCCTTGAGATCACAGAAGAATAAGCATTCTGCTTTTGGCATCTCCCATGAGCTGACTAATAGACAACTTTCAGGGAGACAAGCTCAAGGTGGACTTCCCACCACACCCTTTGCATGGCTTTCCTCCTTGCTTCTCCTACCAGATCCCAACTTGCCTTGACTAAACTCAGTGAACAAGAACATTGTATGAATCGGAAGGAAAATGTCTAAAGCATACAAAGTTATAATGACTTGGTAAATGCTGTAAAAGCTCTCTGAGCTGGAAGTTGCATCATTTGTGCCTATGGCACTATGGAGGGGGCCCAAGTGGTATAATTCTTCAGTATAATACTGAGGTAATTTTTGCACCAGCCAAGTCAATGGTTTAAAGTTTCAAGCCTATGAAATGGCAAACTATAATTGTTCAATTCCAGTGAGGCACAGGTGTGTTTAATTTTCTTCCTTTATTTCTCGTTGTCTTCTTTGGGTAAGTCAAGCCAAGCAAGGAGTGTGCTTGTCTGAATCTACAAAGTGAGCTTTAAAGTCTGTGAATGCATTTGAATGCCCACATGTTACACAACAGTTTTCTTTTAAATGTAGGAAACTCCTTAGAGCATAACTCTATTTCATTTAGAGAAAAGAATTTTTTTCTCATGGCAATAATACAAATGGTGTAGGATGATGATAGAGCATAGAGAATCAGAAAATATGGGTTTGTTTTTGCCTTCACTATTGATTTTTCATTTGAACTGGGTTGAATAATTGATTTCATTTCTCATATCTGCTGAAAGTGAGTGCTAATATTTTCAGTGGCCGTGAAGAGGTGCTGGGAGAATGAAAAATAAATTTTCCCCCAAAATCATTATGTTGCCTAGAAGAAAGACCTATTTAAACAACAGTCGATTTCATTTCCATCTTATTTTATAACGATCACCTACCGCAGACTCAGAAGAGCTTTTAAATCCATGGTCATTTTCTATAACTTCATGTCTAGAAGTTAGAATAATTGCTTGTATTTTTCAAATATGGAAACTAAAGCTCCCAGAATATTTGCTTAATTTTAGTTTAGACTGAACATCATTTCACGAGTGTAGGTAAAGTTACTACAGTTACATGCAGTAATATTGGCAGGAGTTGGTCATTCCTCAAACTAGCTATAATGTATGGATGGCCACTTACACTGTCATATACACATTTTCTGTGCTTGAAATTTGGCATGTAAATCTTAGTGTGAGAGTTCTTCACTTTTCAATGTTTAGCAAAAAAATTGATACAAGTTTATATGTATGGAAGCAGAACCCAATTTTTAGTTTTTCCTCTTCAGCCTTTATAGTTTGTAGTATTGAGACAGTTGCTACTTTCAGCACTTTGACCTCAGACATTATGTTAGAAATTGCTTCTCCTCTTTCTTATTTCTGCTCCTGCTTGTCACCCCATCACGTAGTTGTTGGTTTTAGATTTTCATTTTCCTATCTGGAAATTGTTGGAAATTATAAGCAGTCATTTATTTACCCAATTACTTTATGCTTCAGTGGACTTTTCAGTGGGTGGCCTTGTGAATTATTTCAGCTTTTAGAGACGCAGATCAACCATGCCAACCTATACCCACAACACAAAGCTGCCGACTTCTCTATTGTAGGACCTTGTAATTGAACGGCATTTGAAACATGTATGAGCACTCCCCCCTCTTATTCTTCCCAAATAATGCTTGACCTGGGTTTTATTTTCTCAGTAGACTTGAATAGTTGAAACTTGTCATTGCATAAGCTCCCAGATAGCACAAACGTTGAACAGGAATTACAACATACTTACTGTGATTTATTTCTGGTCATCAAAAGCAATCAATTTTACAGTAGAATTGTAAAACTTCAGAACTAGGTGTAACTAATAACCAGGTATAGGCCTTTCAGTTTATTTAAGGAAAAGCTCAAGATCAAAAGGGCTAGGTAATTTGTTAACACTGTACTCTTTAGTGCTGGTGAAGTTGGGACTTGAACCTGGGTTTCTTCACTTGTTGCTCAGAATTCTTAATTAGTCTACATCTCCCATGCTTCTGAATCCTTGACTCTGCTTTTGAATATTAGATGATTTCTCCACTTCATACAATTTAGAAATGTGATTGTATTTGCTATTCCCTACCAAGCTATATTGGAACCTGAGTCAGAAATTAAAGCCTAATTGTCTTGACTCCGTCTTTATCACAGACTTTCAGCATTAATTTTTAATTGTATTAATAATTATCTTAATTCTAAATGATTCTTTCTAGTCCTGGTTCTATTGTTTTACTTTAATTTACAAACTATAAATCCCTTCTTTAAGGCTTCTGAAATAAATAAGGACATTTTGGGGGATATTTTCTAGTTTATTAAGAAGTTGAATTCAAGTCAGAGGATCTGTTTTCTGCTTCACTGTATTGTGCTTTGAGCCCTTGTATAACAGTGTATGTGCGATTTGTATGGATTAGGAATTGAAAGAAGCTCTTTATAGAGCAATTACATTCATTGCCATGCCCTGATCTCTCAACAGTGTTTGAGATAGGTACTATATTGGCTAAGATTTTTATTTTCTTCTAAGTGACACAGACTTACAATGAAGGAATTAAGTCACTCATCACTGACAGACACATCAGCATCATTTCTTCAGGCTCTACTTTCTTCTTTTCCCACTTTGAAACTCCAAGCTTAAAGCTCTGCTATCAGGGCAACTGAGCAGGAAGAGAACCTCTCCTGATTTCTCCAGCAAGAGGTTGCAGAATTGAGTCTAATATATATAATCCACTATAGCCCACATGCCAGACATTAAGGCTTGGAGTTGCATTTACTAGGGAATTATGCTTCTTATGTTCTACCCCGGGGCAGAGTCTTAGGACCAAGAGCAGCAGAGATTTAATTCTTCTTAAGGAAGAAAGAATACCTTAAGCCCCTCCCGGAACATGAGATCCTAGAGTTGGACCTGGTCCTGGCCTGTAATTGCATTGGGTGTTGGGAGCTGTGAACCCCAGATCCTGAATTTCTTGTAAACAACTTGTTTTCCCCTGCTCTGAGTACCTACAGCTGCCCTGAGCATGTGACCCTCAGGAGTTCCTGATGGCAGGTTTCTGGTGAGTTTGGCTGGGGCGTGGCTATCAGTTAAGGATCCCTATATAAGCTGCCCCTGGACACAATAAAGGGGGCATTCTTGGGGCATTCCTGTTTCAAGAATTACCCGTGTCTCTGTCTGTGAGACTTTGTGTGTGTTTCAATCTCCAGCCCCTTGCCCAGTTCATGAACTGTATGATGGCGCGTAGAGTGCAGACATGCGTGGTGTGCCGCAATTGGGGAGGATTTCTCTGTTTAAGTCCAACCTAAGCTACAGAGTCCAAGGTCACTGTGAACAATTTATAGAGACTGTCCTCGAAATAAAAAAAATAAGTATAGCTGAGGGATATAGCATGGTGATAGAATGCTTGCCTAGTGGGATGGGTGTGAAGACTAGTTTTAATTATCAACTCGACCCAGGCAAAATTACCTGGGAAAAGACTCTCAGTCAGATTGGCCTGTGGACATGTCTGTGGGGGATTGTCTTGACTACATCAATTCATGAGACCCCAAATTAAAAGTAGGTGGTACCTTAACCTGGGATTGGTTCTTTAACTGTATAAAGAAAGTAGAGAAAGTAGAGAAATAAGCATGCACGCATTTATTTCTCTCTGCTCTTGACTGTGGATGTGATGTATGACCAGTGTCTTGTGTTCTCATCCCCTTGGCTTCCCTGCTATGATGGACTATAACCTAAATTGTGAGTTAAAATAAGCCTTTTCTCCACCAAGCTGCTCTTTGTCAGAGTATTTAATCACATCAACAGAAATGAAACTGGAATATGTGGTATGTGTGAGACCCTCAGTTCAGTTCCCAATATTTCAAGAAGATGTGGGGGTTAGTATTCTGGGCAGGCAAAGAGAAATGTCTACTATAATGTGATTATCCCCTTCCTCTTATGATGAACTTTGGGGGCCCCTTAATTAGGAAGCCTGAGACCACACAACTGGTGAGTGATAGACCCCGAATTTCACTCCATAGCTGACTACATGTGAAACCATTCTCCTTTCCCAGTGCTTTGTTGTATCTATAGACACTTGAAAGTGTGACCATTCCTTAAAGCACTACTCTCCAAGGGAATGGTTTTGCCCCTAGAGGACATGTGACAATGTTTGGAGATGGTTTTGGTTGTGGTAAGTATGTATGGAGGTGGTAGGCATGCTGGTGGCTAAAGGATGGAGATGCTTTAATACCTCCCAAGAAAACCCTTCCCCAGCCTGCAGTGTCCCAGTGCCAAGGGTGAGAAACCCTGCTTTCTAGGTTCTAGTTTTAGACTAATTGCCATTAGCCTAAATTTTGAAAGAAAGAATATTGAACAAGATTGAATTAATTTTAATATCAAAGTAAAATTAGATAGCCTCAAGTCAATTTTCTTTAAATTTTATAGCATCTAGCTTTAGAGTGATTCTTATTTAATGAGTAAATTTAAATAAGCACAAATTACTTTAAAATTAATTCATACAAGTTAACTATGCAGAAATAATTTTTATCCAAAACCAAGACATATAATTTTTCCTCAAAGTAAATCTAAGCTCAGATAAGGTGGATCAGACCTGTAATCCCAGCATTTAGGAGAAAGGAGAATTATTGCTCATTCTAGTGAATTTAAGACTAGCCTGGGCTACAGAATAAAAAGAATGAGACCTTTACTTAAGTTTTACTCTCTCTCCATATGTGTGTGTGTGTGTGTGTATTACACACACATTTTGTGTGGGGTATTTTAAATTTAATAATGGATACTTTTAAACAAATATTTAATTAAGGTTATCTTGGAAACCTTTAAACATTTAAATATTTTACATTTGAGGAAAAATTAACAACTATTTTTAAAGCTGTTGGCCAAAGCATTTCCAAAAAATTTTGATAACAAAAAGAGATTTTATTATGCTAGACAATGGTCAGAATGTTTGTTACTGTGAACACTTTGTGGTGTCTCCATGACTCCAAGCACTAAAGCTGGCCATGTAAAATCAGGTGCTTTGTGGAAGAATGATAGAGACAGAGGAGCAGATTTAATGTGTTCTCTTAAGTCTTCAAAGAAATCAACCTCCATATTTAGTGAAATGAAAGTAGTTGAAACTGTTTACCTCCTCAGTACTTGAATTGAGCAGATATATCCAAATGGAACCTGGGAAGTCAGACCACTGCTAGTTTCCCAGTAAAATGGCTGAATGATGAGCGTGATACCATGCATGGCATTCACACAAGAAAGTTTCTGCAGTCCAGTCACTTCAAGTTATTGTTGGAGTTCAATTTGAGGCTCAGCATCCTCTAATTCTGCCAGTTTTGTACAAATAATTTCTTAGTGCTATGTTCTAAATCCTCATGGTTGCTCCTGTTTAGAATTATTAATGTATTCCTCTTGGATTCTTTTCGTCCCTGTTGGGCCCTATCCAGAGCAACTAACATTTTCTCAGATTTCAACCAGTAATTCCTACTTGCCTTGCTTTTTCACAACATGGCTGACCCTCCTCTCACTTCTCAGCTCTTGATGCTCCCATGACACCCCATGGTGTGGTCTCACCACTTCACCTGACTGTATCCCAGAATGCTCATTGTTTTTTTCTGTTTCTTCTCTTTTTCTTTGGCTTCTCTTCCCTCCTTAGTATTGAATTCCCTATTTGCCTATTATTCCTATCGCCTTCTGTTTCTCAACCCCTAATTACTGGCTTCATATCCTTAGGCTTCCCAGCTTCTTAGTTCCTGTCCTCATCCACTGAGGTATCTGATGTCCACCCACCTAGCATGTGTTAGTCAGGCTTGTGTGTTAGGAGAGGGCTTCCATTCATTGTTAATAGAATTCAATTTGCTGTTTCCTTAGAAACAGGGCAGCTGCTGATCTTCAGATTACCCATGATTTTCATGCAAATTCCTGTGTCACATTAGGAGGAGCAACATTTCTCTACAAAACATGTCACAAAAATACCTTAATAAATGCTGTGAGGTAAAATGGCACAGTTTATTTTTGATTTGAGCTCAGTGAGCTTACTGTTTTCTTTGAGAAGAAAAAAACAAAGGTCTTGAAGAGCTGGCATTTTTATCTCTAATCTGCAGATACTTTCCCAGCAGTGTCAGAAGGGTGCTCCTCAGCCCAGCCTTGCAATGTGTGTTTTACAGAGAGCACGGAGATGAGAGGTCACTTGACAAACAAGCGACTTGTTTAGCATTTCACAGCAAGCCAATTGCAGAGGCCTTGAGTTTCCTGCCTCTTAATTCCTGCTACATGATTAGAAAAGAGCTTATTATGCTTTGCTTATTTATATGGATGCCTCAGAGCATTTCCTTTGCTTTAATAAAATTGTGAAAATTATTACCCAGTAAAGGAATTGTTAGAATAGAAAACAAACTAGACACAGGGCACCTGAATTTATTCCTGTTTTTTCATCTCGTTAATGATAGAAGCTGTTAGTTCCAGGGCTTCTTGAACCTTGAAAACTATACTCGTTTTATTCTGCACAGTGAAGTTCCTTGAAGTCCTCTAAAAACCACAAAAACAAAATTTAAAGTACAAAATGTTATTATTGATTAACTGAAATTAGTCCTTGTTTGTTTGCAAAGTTCCCAGGACTTCATGGGGCAGGGAGTTCCTGGTGGTGAGGTGGTGAGCATCCTGTGAGAACCAAGAATGTCTTGGGGATATAGTTTGGATTTCTGAAATTGTCTTTCTGTTGGGTTGAGGTGAGGGAACAACTTGTGGAAGTCCTCCTGGCTCTGCCGGCAGAATGTTTGGGACCAAAGCAAGCATTCCAATAGTATGTTATGGGGAGGTTAGCTGGTCAGGAAATAAAACCCTTACCAAATGTAATGGCTCCCACTAGCATTTTCTGTAACGAATACCAGATGTGGGTAGTTAATTATTCTCAGATCTGATAAGTACCTGCCAGCCAAGGCTAGTTTTATTTTCAGTAAACTGGCCAAAGGTCCTAGCTGTTCACTTGATAGGATAGGGCCTGTTTGCACTTATCTATTAATAAATGCACAACACTCCTTTCATTTTCCTTTCCCAGGGCCAGATAAAACATTTCAGACACTCAAAGTATTTGTCCTAGTAAATCAGACAAAATAAACAAATCTGGTGATTAACTTGGTAAACAGAGAATGGCCAAGTGTTACCTTTGGAGTTTAACTCAATGCCAAATAAATAATATTGATCGCATGGCATTTTCAATAACCTTTATGAAGTAAGACAGGAAGGATTTTCCACCCTTTTTTAGACATCAGGGGTATAAGTATATCTCTTAAGTGCTTTCAGATGGCTTTCTGTAGGGAGATTGTGAAAATCATTTTAAAATGAGATTATTCTTATGTACCATGAGTAACTTGTTGGGAGCATTGTACCAGTTAATGTTGCGTGTAAACCTGGGAACCTCTTTTGGTCACCCCAGAGGGAAGACCGCCCAGTGACATGCCATCTTTTGCATACAGAGATAATAGCCTTCTGAAGGTTTGATTCGGATAGAGCCCCGAGTAAATGGTCCCCTTTATACTAATAAGGGGGTAGGTCACAGAAACTCATTCTTTACTCATCTAGACTTTTGTCTTTGGAGCAAAGGGCTCCGTTAAGAATTGGACTGTTTGTTTTGTGATGTACATGCTTGTCTGGTGAGAACTAGTGAGAAATAGACCAGTTATTTCATACAAGGATGCAGCGCTATGGTATCAAAGTAAGTTCCATCCACTTCAAGCATGAACCAGATTTCACTGGTGATCCATTATCTCAGCTTCCTGCCACCTTTTCTGTCATTCCACTTTCTTTTTTCCTTTGATCGAAACCTACCTGCTCTGCCAAATGTCAGCTCTTTTGTGTTGGCTTTGCCCTTAAGATTGCAAGTAGCTCATGAAATCCCTTGTAGTTTCCTATGATGTATAGTAACCCTAATTTACTAAACATCGAGCATAAAAACATAGCTGGAATGCCTTACAGAACAATCCCATATCTGCACGTCTCCATTTAGAATTTCTCTGCATTAGTGTCTTACCCCATAAGAGACTGTCCTGGCACAGTGCCATGAGTATAGTGCAGGCACTCAGTGGTAACATCGCACGAGTGGTGGTTGACACTAATCGTGTGGAGGAGACAGTGCAAACCTGGAGTTTGAAATCTGTTATGTTTTATTAGCTTCTCTTTAATGACCTGCTGGGAGGCCAGGTGAATTCCTTATACTCTTTTTATATTTAGTTTCTGCAGCTGTGCAGAGAAGTTAACCGCTCTATCCATTTACCTACCTGACAGGCATGTCCTTAAAACTAACAAGAGAAAGTATCAAGTTCTTGTATCTTAAAGGATGAAAAAGATTACTACTACTACTATTTACACACTCTGAATTTTTCTTCCATACTACTTATTATTTTCTATTACATTTCCTAACACGTCCTTATCTTATATACTAATGTACTTTATATTATATTTGCTAAATAAACATTACATTTACTTTATTCAATTTAGATTTACTTGTTTTTAACAATCATTTGTCCTATTTTCTTTTTTCTTTATTTTTTATTATATAATAAAGACCACTATCAAGCTCCTGTACTAAAGGTATTCTCCTACTTCTGCCTTCTAAGTAACTGAGCCTCTATTCGAATTAGGACTGGACTGTAGTAATCAAAATCCTTGGCATATCTTTCTGGAGGAGATGTTTTGTTTTCTGTACCAACTCTTCACTTAAGATCCTTTCAGCTATAAATCTAGTTGCATCTTCAAGTATCTTTGATCATAGGTGATTAGATACTACTTATATGGTAGGAGAGGCTCAGTGTTGGGGGGACTGCTAGAAGTTTTGGAAAGCTCATAATGCAGTAGTCTGCTACTGATCCCCACTTCTGTGTTTCTATACCAGATCTTTCTCCTGATCTCCAGACCTCTAAGTCCAACTAACCAGTCAACTTCTCTACTTGCTGGGTACAGTATTTTCTAATGTCTCACATAAAGTTAATATCCTGTTTTTGAATTTACTTTTCTCTCTAACCAGAATCACCACTTACCTCTCTGTCAAGACAGCAAACCCTCACCATATCCCCTTAATGTCTGTACATTTGACCACCTTGATGTTTTATGTCCTTTTTGTCCATTCTTGTTATGACTTTAATCAGGCTGTGCCGTCTGCCTTCCTGCCACTAGTCTTTTCCCTTTGCTATCCCCATATTAGATTCAGGTTAATAGTGCAAGTGTTGTGTCCTGATTTAAAATTTGTGGTGGCTCCTGTGAGCTTAGATGAAGTTTACATTTGTTTTGTTTATTGAGGGCCTAATGATTTTCACTTTAATTTATCCTCACATCTTCTTGTAGCCTTTGTTTTAGTCATAAACTCTATTTTTTCCTACCTGCTTCTTTGATTGGAAAATGCTTATTTTATTTAAAAAGAAAAAAAACCTCCTTCCACCCTGAGCTATTGTGACTCAAGTGAAATTGGTTACTACATCCTGGAATCCCACCTTTAACTGCCTGTACTTCTCTCATGGTTCCAGTGAGAGTCCCTGAATCTGCATATGTCTTTCCTCCATAATCCATCGCCTGTTCACTTCATTTGCTTTTCCATGTTGAGATCAGTGGCTGAGACAGGGATAGAATGTGGTCAATTGATTCAGCTGATGTATTGAAATCCTGCAGTGTATCTTCCTGCTCAGATTTACTTCATTTTCAGTGCAGGGTTGAAATGACTTTAAGAATTCAGATTAGGATTTGATGTGGTGGATAGACTCGGTCTTCCTTGATTGCTATGACTAAAGGGCCAGTCATAGTCTGAAAATTAGCTATAAGGACTCATTTATTAAGAAGCTATTTAATCTTCTGTGTGGTGTTGGCTCACACCTTTAATCCCAGCACTTAGGAGGAAGAGGTAGGTAGATCTCTGTGAGCTTGAGGCCAGCCTGGTCTACAGAGTGAGTTCCAAAACAGGCAAAGCTATACACGGAGAAACCCTGTCTCTGGGGTGGGGGAGCTCCTTAAGCCTCACACATCCTTAGATTCCTTCATAAGCATTATCTTAATTTTCAAAATAATTATATCACATAGTTTTTATTAAATATACTTTAAAGATTAAAAAATATAACTTCAGAAGACTTCATTGACACCCCTGAGGACCTGTGATGATGACATTTGAAGCTGGATCTACTGATTCTCCTAGCATCCTTTTCTTCTTAGGCTTCTTGCCTTAAGAAAGACACATTAATCTATTTGCAAGCTACATGTCAAGTGTACATTAGTGAAACCAGTAGCTTTCTTAATGTGAAATCATCAAGAGCAGAGTTCTGAAGAAATTCAAACTTTGGCTACTATACTGGGAAGGAAAAATAGTATAGAGAATAGACAGAAGATAATTTTGGAGCCCAAAGAAACGTTTTGGTTTTATGTGACAGTGACACATAAAACTAGGGTGGCTCCTAATATGATATAAATCGGCCAAATTTATATTGCTTCATTAATCAAGCCTCTGGTGAGCCTAATTTAATAAAATAATTCTACATTTTTTATTATCTAGATTTTATCAAAGTAAAATGCTAAATATTAAAAATCATCTTTTATTTATATTCTTAGAGGTGTCCTTTATAATTTTAACGTGACTAGTTTTATTGGGAAGATAGTTTTTTGTGGTAGTTTAACGTGACTGGTTTATTGAGAACATAGATTTTCTTTGAGGTAGTTAACACTGATGTGGTTATGATTTGTTTGTCTTTCATGTTGTAGACTTTCTTCAAAAGTCTGATGATGTTGGGCAACCCTTCCACATCCAATAGTAAGGATCCACGCACACACACAGGCTAGAAGCCCTGTGTAACAGGCTTTTCTTTGGGGCCACCAATCAGTTCCCAAATCATGACACAAACTTATTAGTTATGCTCAGCCTTAGCTTAGTTTGTTTCTTGCTAGCTCTTATAACTTAACCTGTTTATCTTTATCTACATTTTGCCTTGGGGATTTTTACCTTTCTTTCCTTCTGAATGTCTTACTTTCACTGCTTCTAGTGTGTGGTCAACAGCTGCCGGACTTCTGGCCTGAGGCATGTCCCTCTCTTTCCTTCTCATACTCTTCTTTCTCGAGCCTAGATGATTTCTCCTACTTATTCTCTCCTCCTGCCAGCCCTGCCTGTTCCTCGCCTGCCTAACTATTGTCCTTTCAGGTTTTTTTTTTAAATATTTATTTACTTATTATACATACAATATTCTGTCTGTGTTTATGCCTGCAGGCCAGAAGAGGGCACCAGATCCCATTACAGATGGTTGTGAGCC
>LOEQ01000004.1:891706-911073 GCA_001685075.1 Bramus lutescens
GGTTGCTGGGAATTGAACTCAGGACCTCTAGGAAGAGCAGGCAATGCTCTTAACTTCTGAGCCATCTCTCCAGCCCTCCTTTCAGATTTTTATTAGACCAATTGGGAGCCTTAGGCAGGCAAGGTGAAACAAATGCAACACATCTTTACATATTTAAAATAATTTCCACAGCTTCTACGGCATAAACAAATGCAACACATCTTTGCATCGTTAAAATAATTTCCACAGATTCTACAGCATAAACAAATGCAACACATCTTTGCATTGTTAAAATAATTTCCACAGATTCTACGGCATAAACAAATGTAACACATATTTGCATCGTTAAAATAATTTCCACAGATTCTACAGCATAAACAAATGTAACACATCTTTGCATAGTTAAAATAGTCTCAACAACAGCCCTGCGGGGTGGAGACAGGTTTGTTAATTGATACTTTTATTAGACAGTTTGAAAAAAGATCCTATTGTTTAGTGGGGGAGCTTCCAAGATTCTGTGTCAGCAGCATGTCATGTTATCTCTTTGTCAGAGAACGTCCTAATTTTCATTGGCTCTAAAACAACTGATTGCCAGAGTTTGGGGGGCTGAGGGAGAGAATGGGACAAGATATGAGGATGTGTTCTCTCCCAGAATGTAAGTGTCCTCTCTATCTCTCATTTCAGTTCAGATTCAGTACTGCTCTGAGCCTTAACTTCTGCCATATCTGATGTCTTTGAGTTCCCAACTCCTTTAGGCCCACTTTTCCAGAGGGCAGATAGCTAAGTACATGTAGGATATAACATCTAAGCTTGTGAAATGTGTGTAGGATTTGAACCCAAGGAGATGGAAAAATCTTTCCATAAAAGGAATTATGCAAAGGTTGGAAGCTGGTGGGAAAAAATAACAGGGTAGGTAGGAAATTGCAAGTAATACAGTTTACTTGGAGTGAAGCAAGCAGAGAGATGTGTTGAAGGAGAAATAGAGCTGGAAATATAACCTGGAACTTCAGAGTCTAAACAAGAAGCCCAGAGTCCCTGTCCCCACCCCCAGAGGTGCTAAAGTGCCAACTTGTGCACACTAAAAGCTGCTCAACAGATTCTAAGTGCCTAAGTGTAAGGAAATCTGAGGTGCTGTGACTTTGACATTATGCAGAATTTCTGCAGTTGAAGTCTTGAAAGAACAGAGATGCCATATATATGGGAATGTGAGCTTGCAGATTCTAAGGCTAGCTTAGTTTGTCTCTTAATTTGTATACACTCTCTCAGTGAGCTGAAATTCTAAGAATGTGAGAGCTGAGAAGCACTGGCTGCGATCTTAGTCACTAGATGTTTTCAGAGTACAAATGTCATCAGTGCCGTGGGCCAGCCATGGGGTACAGAAGAAGAGACCCTTGGATGAGAAGAGGTCCAAAGGAAGTACCACTTTGTACCTGGAATGTTATTACTTTTAATAGAAATGCCTCTCTATAGAAATTTCATTCTGTCTAGTCTGGAACAAAATATAAGGCAGAACTTTTGTTCATTACTCAGCATGCTGCTCAGCTGCATAGCAGTCAGCCATACTTTCAATGACAATATGAGTGATGATTTAGAAGCTATTTCTTTCTTTTCTTGTCTTTTCTCTCTCTCTCTTTTTTGCTGCCCCCCCCACCCCAGGATTAAGCAGTTTTCTCCTTTTTTGGGTTGGGAGGAACAGTATTTGTATTGATACAAATTTCTCTTCTTCATAGTGTTTGCCTGCACCTTAAAGATTACATAAGCTCTCTGGAATTTAGATTAAACAGCATTCAATTTGAAAATCTAATCACATCATCTAAATATCATTAAGTTATAATAGGCTGATTGATAGGGATTTCAGCCTGGTGCTGCATGCCTTTCACTCAGCCAGCCTTTTCAAACCAAGATGTTGATAAAGAGGTCTATAAATCTTAATAGTTGGAGACAGTTTAAAAGCATAGTTCACTGGGCAAGGTCACACCCACTTAAATGACCTATTTTGTATACTTTTCAAAAATAGGTTAATTAACTTAATAGAAATAATAGGTCCCTGGTATTGATGTGCAATTACCACAAAAACAGCTTTTTTTTTCTTTTTCCTTTCCAAGCGAACACGATGTTCATGAAATTGAGGGCATAATAGCTGTGACAAAAACCAGGTTTAGCAATGCAAGTCATGTTCAGCAAAATACATTTCAGACTCGCCCTTTAGAATCCCCCTTTCTCCGGGTTCTGGGACGTGGGCACACCTCCACCAGAGCGCTCTGTTCCTGGCACTCTCCTGCAGTTTTCAGGAGGGCCTACTCTAGCTGTGGCTGTTTCCATAATCACTGTATACACAGCTCTTGTCCCCTGGAGCCTCAGCAGGCATAGAGGGTGCAATGAATGTTGGCCTCTTTTCTTTTTAAACCGGGGCATTTTCTTTGTTGTCATGACACATGGTTCATGGGCTAGCATAGTTTCAGGGAAGGATACAGTGGAGAGGCAAGGGATGCCCAGTCCAGAGTCCTATTTGGAACTGGCTGCAGCCTCCTAATGTATCGTTCTTTCTTTTAATGTTGGTATTGTTTGATTGTTTTTATTGTTATTATTTGATACTCAAGTCATTCTCCCAAACTATTTTATGCTTCCCTTAGATAGGACAATTATAACCTTTGTTTTCTATTATTGACTACTAAAATTATATAATTTGATTTTTCTGTTCATCTGTTCCTTAAGACCTAAAACCTTAATGTCTTATGTAAAATGATGTTTATTATATTGTTCTTTAGAACCTTTAAATGCATTTTAACTAGAATATTCTGTTTAGAAACATTAACTCCCAGCCAGGCACAGTGGCAAAATACCTGGGCTTTATAGGATACTTGGTTTCAGAAAAGAAGAAATGAGGAATGATGGGATAGAGAAAAAGATAAAGAAAAGAAAAAAAACTTTCTGTCCTCTCAGTCAGATATGTGTATCACACACAACTCTCTAAATATGTCTTGCTGAATTGAAGTGAGTTGTAGTTCCCTGTGGCCTAGGGATCCTGAGGAGCAATCACAATATCCATTTCTGTGAGACTCTTGCAAGGTGCTTGAGATGAGTATGTTTTGAATTGATGGATGTATTTTTAACAGCTAGGTGTGTTCTGCACTAGAAATTCTAGGTAGACTCCTTGGCCACTTTATATCAATACCACCATTTGCTTGCTTGTGCCCTTTCCTACCAGCCCAACCTTTGCTTTTCCAAAAAAATTACAATATTTTTATTTATTCTTGGGCAAATTTATACATGCATGCAATGTATTTGTACTCCTTCCCCTAACTCTTCCAAGATATACCTCCAACCCCCTGCATTTCCTCTTTTTAAAAAATAACTCACCAAGTTCACTTTGTGCTGCCCATTCACTCATGGGTATGGTTGGACCTATAATGGGACCACATCTTTAAACGAAACTGAATCTCCACTCCCAGAAGCCACCAGTTGCCAGAGCTCCTCATTTAGCGGTGGGAAGCTCACCATTCTCCTTCCTCTTCATGCTAGAATGCTGATTGGCTGGATCTGGCGAGGGCCTTGTGCAGGTGACCATAGCTGCTATGAGTATAGCCATCCTGCCATGTCCAGAAGACGTTATTTCACTGTAGGCTTCTCTACTCTCTGGCTCCTACAATCTCTGTGATGGTCCTAAGCCTTGGGGAGAGATTACAACATACATGTCCCATTTTTGGCTCTGCCCTCCTCTCACATGTGATCTCTTCACTCTGTAAGTTTTTGCACTAACCACTCACTGTCCCCCTCATAAAGAAGCTTATCTGCTGAGGTCTGAGAACTGAGGAATCAGTAGTGAGTATACCCCTTAAGTTTATGAGTTCTCCAACCATGAGTTCTTGACCAGATTTATAGTACCAGACGTGCTTTTCTTCCTCTAGAGTGGACCCTAAATTCATTCAGAAAGTAGTTAGTTACTTCCATAACATTTATGCCACTCTAGTGTGCATCCATGGGCATATCTTGTAATGCCTGTTGTTACTGTAGCTCACAGTGATGACAGCGGGTAAAACTGTTGGTGGCTTTTCTCCCTCAGCAGCCTGGACATCACCTTTTGGTAGAGCCCAACATTTTCCTCCTCTTCCTCCTCCTTCTTCTTCTTCTTTTGGTTTTTTTGTTTGTTTGTTTTGTTTTGTTTTGTTTTGTTTTGTTTTGTTTTGAGACAGGGTTTCTCTGTGTAGCCCTGGCTGCCCTGGAACTCACTCTGTACACCAGGCTGGCCTTGAACTCACAGAAATTTGTCTGCCTCTGCCTCCCGAGTGCTGAGATTTAAGGCATGCGCCACCACTGCCCTGGTTGAGCCCACCATTTTCTAAATGAGACAAATCTTGTCTGAATATGCGTGTGTATAAATGTATGCTTACAGAAAAAGTCACAAATTATACTGTTCTGTGGAATCTTAGCAGAGTGGAAGAGCCTTTAAAATCTCCCTGCCTTGTTTGGTTCCTCATCAGGAAGATGGGAAGATACCTTTTTAACAAGGGCTGTAATGATGCCTTGATGCAGCACAGATGGATGAGAGAAGGGTTTTTTGTTTTGTTTTGGTTTGGTTTTCTGGACTTTTTTTTTTTTCATTTTACATACCATTCCCTGTTCCCACTCCCTTCCCTCCTCCCGTTCCTTCTGCCTTACCCCCAACCCCACCTGCCATCGACTCCTCAGAGAGGGTAAGTCACATTACTTTGAGGAAGGTCCAAGGCCCTCCCTACTATATTTAGGCTGAGCAAGGTATCCCTCCAATGAGAATGGGTTGCAGAAAGCCATTTATCCCTACAAGCTTCCATCAGTTGCTTCATGAAGGCTCTATGGTAACATTTAAGATATTCATCTATCTGACTACGGGAAAGGCCAGTTGGGGCCCCCTCACCGCTACTGCTTAGGGTCTAAGCTGGGGTCATCGATGTAGATTCCTGGAAATTTCTCCAGTGCCAGGTTTCTTGCAAGCCTCATAATGACTCCCTCAATCAAGATATCTCTTTCCTTGTTCTCCATCAAAGAGAACCCTAAGAGAGACATATACAGATTCCCCTGGGAGGGGAAATAGACAAGATCTCCTGAGAAAATTGGGAGCATAGAGGTGTGGGGACTAGGGAGGGTCGTAGGGGAGGAGAAGGGGAAGAGGGAGGAGAACTTGAGGGAACTGGATCGTGAAGATGGGGGAAAGACAAAGACTTCGGTTTTGTGTTGAGTGATAGAGTGGTTCACTCTTCAGTATGGGGGTGGGGTGAAGAAGGACCAATTCAGCTAGAAGTTACTCTGCTCTTTTATTCCTGTCTGTGTGGTAGTTTAACCTTGAAAGCAAACCTGCCTCCCTGCNGCATATCCCTTGTTTGAAAGCAAGGATCTCCTCTCCTCTTTCTTTCTTCTTTTTTTTTTTTTGGTATCCTCTAATTTACCCAGTATAGGGTCCAGTTCAGAGTAAACATTCATTAGGAATATTTTTTAGTTAATTAACTACAAAGTATCTGGCTTGAGCTGGGGATAGAATGACATATTGGATAAAGGAAGTACTGACACACAGGGAAATTAAAATAAAGAGGAAATTTTCCCTATTAGTATTTTTTTCTAATGATGATAGTACTATCCATTCCTTATAAAAAGTGTGGAAGAACAAAACATTAAAATAAAATCACATATGCACTCCTAAGATGATACCTGAATAAATTGTACAAAAACTGTTGGTAGCATTATTCACAATGTCAAAAAAAGTTGAAATAACCTAAATGCCCGTCAATGATATAGAATATAGAATACACATGCAATATTATGTTGTTTAACAATAGAAAGATATGATTTATGGGTACATGATCAATATGGGTGAACCTTGAACACTAAGTACAAAAGTTTATATGATGTCAAGGAAATCTTTAGAGCCAAAGTGAGATTAGTGGCTGCTTAGCACTGGGGGAGTAGTTGATGGGTAGTACCTAAAGCACAGAGAACCTCCCTCCTTTGCCCTTCCCTCCCTTCCCCACTTAAGTGCAAGCACACAAACCCAGGGCTCCCTGCATGCTAAGGAAGGGTTCCATTCCTGACTGTACTTGCAGCCCTGTAATTCTTTCTGACATGATGAAGCTGTTGGAAGTAGAGGGTGGTAAGGAGGGCACAGCTCTGTGAATACCTGTAGAGCTGCTGAAATATTTTCAGTGGGTGAATTGTTTAGAATTTGAATTGTATCTCAATGAAGCTGCTATAAAAATTAATCAGAGCCCCACCCTGAAATCACTACTGTTAATAGCATCAGTTCTATTTTTTTCTAGACATATCTTATACAAATCTAAACATTTTGTCTAGCTCAGCTCATATTTCACATGTAGTTTTTAGATTTTTTAATTTTTATTTTATTTTTATGGGTACGGGTGTTTTACCTATATGCATATCTGTGTACCACATGCATGTAGTACCTGTGGAGGCCAGAAAAGGGCATCAAATCCCTTTTCACTTATTATTTTATCATGAACATTTTCTCATCCTAATAGTCCCTCCCTTGTAAACATTCTTGTAAGGGGAACAGCATAGTTGACCTCATAATTTTAACATAATTTCTATTTCCATTCTTCTGAGGGTTGGACCTTTACATTAAATCTATTTTAGCATGATTGTAAGTAGCAAGTTTCAGTTTGGAAGGCTGTGAGGCTTGTCTTCTCATTCCTGAACATACAAGCCTGATGTAAAAGAAACAGACAAAATGCATGGGAGTGGTGTTTTCACTGAATGTAAGGCCAGGGCTTCAGGAAATAGAAGCTTTGTGTCTTAGTTATGAACTGGGAGCAGAACAAGTGAAATTTCATCTGGTGAGACCCATGGGGAAGAGCCCCTGAACGGGACACCCAGGCCCCTCCTCTACTCACAAGTACAGAAATCTTGGCTTCCATGTGAACAGGGCTCTAACATGTTCTCTGCCTGATGGCTCCATGACTGTATAGCAGAGGCTATCTTTCTCCAGAAGAGGTTTTGAGTTATTGATTTGTCATTTTCTGTTATTTTGTAAGATCATGGATGGATGGGAAGGCAATAGTTATTTCTGCAGTAGTATCTTCTTTAATGGAAAAAGGTTCAGGACCATAGAATTTTTCACTAGAAATTTAATTTTCTAGAGAAAATATTAAATATGGTATAGATGTGAATTATCATTCATCTTATGTATTATATTTTATACCAGTAATTTAGGCTGATGAAAATATTAAAATCTCAACACTTCTGTCATAGCCACTCAAATCTGTACATCTACCAGCTAGCATTTTTCCTGTTCTCCTTCCCTCTTTTCTTTCCCCCCTCTTTTTTCTCTCTTTTCTGTTTTTCTCCCCCTTCGAACATGCTAGGTAATCACTCACCTAAATGAACTACACTCCAGCTCTGTTACCAGTTTTAGTTTGCTTTAATTGCATTCTATTAGGACTTTAGTTGAGCAACTTCTGAAATTTCACTTTGTACCTTCCTTCCTCTCTGCAAGCAGAGTTCTCACTTAGAATAGGTTAGGAAAGACACTGTTAGTTTCTGAGAAGGGAATATGGATCCTAAAGTCTGTAGTATTCTGCCCTTACATTCTTAATCAACTATAAATGTGCTTGTCCTGTTCTTATTAACTTGAACCCTGATAGCTTTGCAAAAATATAAATATATTGATTGCTTAAGGAAGAAGAGTTGGGTTTGTCTCTTTGCCAGCCAGAGCCCAATTCACAATTACTATTTTCTAACGTGGGGAATAAGAAGCTTAACTAGATGAAAAGACTTTTCTAAGCAACATAACTGCTTGCAAGCAGCTAAGGCCAAAAATAAGAAGGCTTGCCAAAACTCCTCTACAAAATCCAGAAGCTTGTGGGAGCTCATTCATATGATATGTAAGAAGTTATATAGGCAAAAATCATAATAATTGAATCTCCCTACAGCCCCCGTTAAACCGGTCTACCACCCCAATTTTGTTTGAAGACTCTTAAAGAGTGGTCTTAAAGGGATGAAAACATGGTGATGGGAGCACAGTTCCTGCATATGATTATTTCCTTTTCACCATTGATTGTGTTTTACGCTTGGCTGGCTTCACTTCCAGCTAGTCAAGCCTACGTTATGAAAGAGAAATGAGACACTTAATCCTGAGAATGATTAACCTGCATTGGCTGCCCTCCCTAGTAGCTTGCCCTTCTTTTATTGTCGTCTGTTTACTCATTCTTGAGCCAAATCTCCAACCACTCTTATTATTGAGCCCAGGGACACCTGGATCGCAAGGAGTTGGACCTTTGTTTTAGTCTGAAGGGGATCTCCTGGCATTTTTTTCTGTTCATCCTATTTTTTTTCACTTATTCATTCATTTTTGAGACAGGATCTCATTACATAGCCTGGCTGGCCTCAGTTCATTATTCTGTAACCTATGCTGGTCCTAAACTATCTTCCCTAACCCTCTTAAGTGCTAGGATGAGAACATGTTCCACCATACCCAAATTTGCAAATTTCAAAAGCATTTATAGGTTCATTGCTTGCAAAATATCAGTTTTAAATTTAACGTACAAGGAAGTCAAAGTTACAGAAGTTTTCTATGCCAAAAGCTCCACAGCAGAATTGAAACAAATATACACTCTTACATGGCTATCTCAGTGTCTGAGGGAGGGATAGTTTTAGTTTTGATTTGTAGGGTCAACTAGGGATAGCTGGAATCATCTGGAATTAATGCATTTTTAATTTCTTGCCAGAAAGGTCTGCAATGGCAAAGTAGCATCACACTGTTGCAAAAAGATGATTGTCAACGTGTTATTTTTGTCTGTGAGAGCCCCTGACCTTGGAACTCATGTCTTATTTCCCCCAACATCCATCAGTAAGTGTGGTGACACCTAACGGGGACGTGACCCTTGTGCTGGAGCTTTTGAATAGAAAATCCTATTCTGTATTTCAGAGATGGCAAGATCAGGGTGATTAGTGTCTTCTGTACGATGAGAATCATGTGAAATGTGAGAGTTTTCGCAGTACTTGATCCAAGGGTTAGTTCTTCAGTAGAAGGAACTTGGGAAGAACACAGCTTCCTCATCAAATTGAAGAGCAATAGCAGAATATGAGATGGTATTCGTGTTTGCTGGCTTCTTTCCTCAAGCTGTAGACTGCACAGATAAATATTTACACAAGGAAGAGCATAGTGTTGGAAGAGCAAAGCCTTAAAATGGCTAAAATACACAAATCACTCCTACATAGATCCGTATATTGACATCTGTAGCCACAGATTGGTCAGTGAAGGGGAACTCCTAGTCACTGGAGCCTCAGTCACTAGAAACATGCTTTGCAGGGCATCCATTGACTAGCCCTACTCTCAGGTTACCCTTTCATGTCCTTTCCAGTTTCACAGTGACTGTATATATTATTAGCAGCTGCCTATTAATTCCTGATTTCCTTGTCTTCCTAATGACCTTCATTTTGCCACTTGCTTTTATTTAGTATATTCTACTTTTGCTCTGTTTAGAGTGTGATGGAGATGCTAGGGAATTGTACTCTCTGGTTGATTTCAGAGTCCATCATGAGTGATGGATAAACATAAGAATAGTGGTAAAGCAAACAATATCATTTTGACTAAGATAAGGCTACGGTCTCAAAAGACCTCAGTGTCTCAAGGCTAAGATAAGAGCAGCTTAGGTGTAGTGCCTGAAGCCCTCTAGTGAATGTTGTTTTAAAATGGTGTAGCCACAGTATGGGTATTACTGGTAACACTGAACAATGCTGGAGTGAAGCCAACAGCATGTGAGTAGCACTATCCAGTGGGGCCAAGACCAAGGAGCATTTGCTTGGATCAAGATTAGTGACTTAAATATTCTCCCCTGATATGCACATGACTAGCTCGGTCTCCCACCTCAAGTTTCTGCTCAAATGTTACCTTCTCCCATGAAGCCTGAAAACCTATTCTGATCCACCTATTTAAACTCAGAGTAAGTTGAAAGAACTAATTGAAACCTCATGCTGATTAATCCTCTTTTCAGGGCCTGAGCTGCATTACACAAGAATATTTGACATTATAGTTGGTGAACTCAGTGATATAATCCCCATAGAAGTTTTTAGCTTTATTTGCCTTTGAAATAATAGTATTACGTTTATATAAATATTAATGTTTGTCCATGAAAAACATGGACAGAATGTTCTCTCTTTCTGACTATACTTTGAATCCTGGAGATCAGTATTTCCCAGAAAGATTAAATTCTAAATGAAATGAAGCAATAAGTTAGTTTAGCTGAAATATTAACATTTTGACATATGGATTTGTTATATGGATATATACCACATTCTTCCCTGTAATGTTTTTATTTTTGTTTTGTTTTTCAATCTCAAGCATATAATACCAACTCTCCTTTTCATCTCCGCTGTGAAGAAGAGGGAAGGAATTCAAGGCTCATTTTCTGTCCCGGCAGAAAGTGGGTATGCTCATAGTAAAACTCAAGCATACCCAGGAGATCCAGTTTTTGAGTTTCACCAGCCAGGCAGAGTACTCGAAGTACTGAATGTGTCAGAAGGATTATTTTCTTATTCATTGTTGGCATGGCTTATAAGGAGCTGGCAGGTGCACCTGTCCGTGGTCATACCACGGACTTTTGAGATGAGTTCACTAGAGGACCCAAGTGTAGCTGGGTCCTGAGGAGGATGACTAAGAAATGCCTGTTTTATATTATGTAGATGAACTTTGCTGACATGTTCCAGGACACTCTTCTTTCTCACTGAGTACTGAGCATGCTGCTGAAGGTACCAGTGCCTCAGAAGTTTAGGTTCTTGTGTGGTTCCCTAGCCAGATTCTAATTCTAGACTCATGTTTTCTGTTTACATTTCAAGCAGCAAGCTTAAGTTAAGTTAGCTCTTATACTTGGATTCATCAATGCCTACTAAGTTCAGAATACTGGTAGGAAATATGTGCCTAATTTGACCTGGGTTCAGCCCTGTCTACTCCTCTGATCATGTGGCTTCTCCTGAATGAACCTCTCTGGGCCTTCACTTTTTTGTTTGTAAAACCCAGGTGTTCAAGTGAGTGTGAGACTTTTAACTACATATTCTTTTTCTGGAAAAATTGTGATAATATTTGTGATATCTATTGCTGAGATGCTACCAGTTTCTCCTTTGCTAGCTCTTCTACCATGGTCAGTTGCAGTAAAGCCTGCTTACTCCTTTATTAGTGAGTTATCAGGTTCTAAGGCAATGGCTGATACTCCCTCTGTGCCTGGACTCCATGGGGATGCTCTATTCTGTTGTCTGGACTCTGAATGTGGGCAGACTTTCTAAACTATCTAATCCCAGGAGATGAGGTGGAGGCAGTCTCGATCTCAGGCATGAGTCTTAGAAAACACATCACGTATCACTGACTTACTCTTTTGGGGCTTTGGAAATTGAGACACAGAGGTTAAACTGAGACCCATAAAAACAGGTAGAACTGGAATTCATATCCTGACCCGGACAGTTCTAAAACATTAGTCTTAATCAATGCTATTCTCAAAGAATTAGCTTTTGAATTCTTCGTCATTTCTAGAAATCAGATAATAAAATCTGATGTTGTGCTCATAAAACCAAAAGGTTTAGATTTCCTTCTGAGCTGTGCCAGTGATGTCATCTTTGGCAGCAGTGGTCATCATATGATTTCTCCATGAGGAAGTGATGGTCACAGTGGCTGTCACTCAAGGGTAAGTAAGCATTAGAAACTAAACTTAATAGCACCTGTTAAAACACTGACATCCAGAGAGCATGGGGATTGCATGGTTTTATAATCTTAAATATTTCGTGGTGAAAACTTCTCAAGTCAAGATGATTTGAGCACAGAAAGGTAAATTCTGGACCTAGGATTTCCAGATTCGGAGAACTAACTAAAACTGAACATCAAACATCCAGACTATGAGTCGGATAATGGAATATGGTCACCTAGGTCACTTCCAGAGAAGGCCTCTGGCTTGTTTCAATTCACAGAGACTATGTATTCCAAGGGACATATTAATCAACCCACTATGCCAACACTGAGCTCTAAGAGACCTGTTCTAAATCACTTTGTAATGTTATCATCAAGTTCGCTATCCTCAACTGAGGCATGTCACTAAGTGAGCACAGGAGGTCTGCCAGACAGAGTGTAAGTACCAGAACAGCAGGCCGAGAACCCTAACTCAGAGGAATAAGAGTTGTTTCTCTGAAAGGCTTTCTTTTAAACTAGAATGCCACCAAGTGTCACACTGAATCTAGGGGCAAACAGCATGAAATTCTATTCATGAACTCACTTGGGGATGTTTCCCCTTTAAGCTTTTTCTAGGTGCTGGAAAGGAGTGCAGCCTATCCACTGCTTCCTCTGTCTGCACACGTGTCACAAGTGTCTTGTATGGGAGTGCACACCCACACCCATGTGGATGTGCATGTGTTCGCACCTAGATGTTTTGTCCTTGTTTTATTAGTATGATCCTTGATGCTGGACCATAACCAGAATGCTCTAGTTACATACACTTCACTGCTTCCATCTTCAACTTAAGTAGATTTCCTCAATGGCCTTTTCTATAAAAACATGCAAATAATCCCATGTGATTATCACTTCTCTCACTAGGAAAAACCTCTTGTCCATTTACAAGAACTTATATGATTGCTTTAATTGTGGCATTGTCACAGAGCTTCTCCAAGCTACTTAAATTAGTTAGGGCACTAGTGAAGTGAAGAAAGAAGAGAATGGGAACAAGGGGCAATTAAACTTTAAAAAGTTAAGTTCCTGGCAACATATATAAACAAACACATGCAAATAAGTAAAGTCTTACAGTCAGGTGTGGGGGGTACTCTTGTAATCCAGCACTATGGAGGTAGACATCATGAGTAGGAAGCCAGCCTGAGTTACTTAGACATTCTAAGCCAGCTTAGGCAACACAACAAAACCCTATTTCAAAAAGCTAAAAAGAAAAATACAGTTGCCTTTTAATGCTTAAAATTATTTCTATATTTCAGACCTTCTAGGCTTTGACTAATCATAACACTGTTCTGTTTATTGATTGTTGAGCCACGCTCAGGAGGATCAGATGCATAGTGCTCAGAACAGTCATACCAAGTTGCCTTGCCTGGCATCATTTGCATACTCAGGTGTCTTAAACTGTTCAATGCACCTGGCTGTGCCCTGGCTTGAAAGGGGGCCACTCATTCAAGTAGGTAGAACTGGTCATCTCCACACTGTCTTCCTAGTGCCGTTTTCCTAACTTGCCTAAGTTGAGATAATGACCTTGGGACATTATGCAAGTTTTTAGGAACTGTAGTTGTCATCTTCCCTTCCAGATATCCTCCTGCCTGCCCTGAGGTTGTTTAGCAACAACCTGTATAAAACTTAAACCCATATTCCTTTGCAGAACTAGAAAATAGCATGATAATTAGATGTAGCTTTTTATAAAATATCTAGCTCTGGGCCCATTTACCACAATGCTAGTTTTAAATGATTGCTTCCTAGCAACTCAATTAATTGTAATTGTTTCTTGAAGCCTAACTTAGCCTAAGTCTCACCCAGCCACTTTGAAGACTGTGCACTATGCACTAATTACATGTACCTTGCTATACAGAAGAGAAGACTAATATGCCTTAGCAGGTTTGTTGCTAGTTTACCCTTCCAGCCTTGCAGTATGCTGGGCATGCTTTCTTTTGTTTCTGGGTTTGTTTTACTAGCCAGTTTCATGAACAAAGAAGGGAGTTAACTATTTGCAAATAGTCATGTGAGTAGCTGCCATTGGAAACTGGATGCAAGTCTTTGGTTGTTCAAATAATTGGACTATGGTTAGTCGGTTGAACTGTATTCCCTCTCAAATTTTCTGTTTTAAAAGTTTGGTAATAGGGTCTTTTAAGTTTTTCCTTGTTGCATTAAGTTAACAAAGGAATTTTTAGGCTGATTTGGAGAGTTTGGCTGATAGCTAGCATAGTGCAGACTGGCAGAAGGTGAGGTGAACAGAGGAGGGCATTCTTCCCAGACCCTCCACTTACTGTACCAGTTCCATTGCCTCTGATTTCATATGGCTCCTGGCTGATAGTATTTGAGGTTGTTTAAACTACAACCATATTATCCCACTTTTTCAGGTGAAGCAGAATTGTTTGAGGCTGGAAATAGGGCAGAGTATTTAATGATGTTGGAGAAGCTGAGTGAGAAACACTTGGATGGAGAGGTGAGATAAAGCTGCTGCTCTGCTCTGAATCACAGTGAATGCCAGGGTTTGATTGTACAAGGGTTGTGGAAGGGTGTGTGCCTGTTGGCATTTTGACCAAGGACAGGTAAAATTAGTGCCCCTTTTGTGCAAAGTGCTCTAAGGTGCCTCCTCCTTACATTAGTCCTTTAGAGATACAGGGGCCGCTTTGTGTATATATTACACATCCCTTTGCCAATTAAATTACTGCTTATTGCTTTGTGAGTTCATTCCTGTAAGTGCTATGTGGTAGGTGTTTTTTTGTTATTTTCTTTTTTCTTTAGTCCTAGACTTCAGGCTTGTTTTTAGGATGAATCTCTGTTAGTGTTCTCATTTTGTCAAGACTTTCCCTTGCTAGGATACATTTTATGAACCCAATTAAAAAGAAATATTTTAAATTTAATTCCCCCCTCATTTTTTTTAAATCAAAACATTCAAAGCACTTTGAGCAGAGGTCATTAGTCCTGAGGCAGATGATTTTAGTTGACCTCTTACTTTGAGGTAAGGCATCAAGACATAGAATACTAACCACCTTAACTGCCCCAGCTTTCAGTAGACCCTGAGCAGGAGCTGTGTGAGAGTGCTATGTTTGATGGAATTCACATGGTGGAGGGAATATCATCTCGTTGATTTTCACTTCAACCCAGTGCCAATCTGTTTCTTCTACAGCTTGCTCACTAATGACTCAGTTTACCCCAGGTAAGTGTGGTTTGGGAATATGAGATGATCCTGCCCACCATTAGAGGAGAAGATGGTAAAGTAGCCAAAGGTAGAGGAGCAGCTATGGGAAGTACTTGAATTTGATTATGAAGTTGTCATCACACCCTCATCGTGTTCCTGTGACTTTTGTTTTGTTTTGTTTTCACAGGGTCTTTCTATTAGGTGTCTCTAGTTGTCCTGGAACTCACTGTGTAGACCAGGCTGTCAAACTCACAGACGTCCACCTGCCTCTGCCTCCTTAGAGCTGATATTAAAGGTGTGTGCCACCACGCCTGTTGCTCCTGAGGCCTTTACATTTCAGTTAACTCACAAGACAATAAGGTCATTGTCTTAGAGTTTCTATTGCTCTGATAAAAACCATAACGAAAAGCAACTTGGGGAGGAAAGGGTTTCTTTCAGTTTACAGTTGTAGCTCGTCTTTGAGGGAAGTCAGGGCAGGAACTAAATGCAGACGCCTGCAAGCAGGACTGAAGCAGAGACCGTGGAGAAACTCTGTTGATGGGCTTGGTCCCCATGCTTCGCTCAGCCTGTTTTCTTATAGCATCCAGAACCATCTGCCCTGGGCCCACATCAATCATTAATCAAAAAAAAAAATGCTCTTCAGGCTTGCTTACAGGCCAATTTCTCAGCTGAGGTCCCTTCTTCTCAGATGAGCCTATGTTTGTGCCAAGTTGACCAAAGCTAACCATACAATCATATACTCCATCCTTAAAACAAACGGAGGCAGAGTAGCTCTTTACCATTTACACAGCAGTGTAGGCAATGGACATCAGAGCCAGAGTGCCAAACCAGAACGTCTGGCTCCAAAGACTGTGGCCTTCATGCTCTACTTCTCTAGGTAGCTGTGGGGAGTGTCAGCTTTGTGAGCAAGAGTGAGGTAACAGCCATCACAGTGACTGGGTGAGTCCAGGGCACAGGGCACAGGGCACAGATAAAGAATGTGGGAAGGTGAAGGGTTGTCCTGGCTGGAGCAGCCATTCTGGCCACCATGGAAAGTTGGCGCTCGCCGGTGACCACAGTAAGACTTCTCAGGACAAGTTGTGGCACAGAGTGGGGAAATGGCAGTATAAGAAGCCTGAGCATCTCCCAGAGTGGCAAGTGAGGAAAGAGAAGCAGACAGCAGAGACGTTTGCTTTGCACTTGGGCAAGCATGCTGCTGCTGAGAGGGGAGAGCCAGGGCCTCTCCAGAGAGCTAGGAGAATGATTGAATTTGAGGGTGGGTCTTGGTCTTGACCCCGTGCCACAGCAAGCAAAACGAATGTCTCCTTGAGCCAAGATAATCAACATGAAAGTGTGTTTATACAGACGAACAGTGGGATTTATCCAGGATTTTGGGAGGTAATCCCTGGGTTCAACACTCCATGAATAGCATGCCATGTTCCTAAGATGAGAAATTACTGTGAGCTTTTACGAGTGTGGATTGTGGGAATCATCTAGGTGAAATGTACCCAGTTTCACCTTGAGTCCAAGGCCTACTAATGCACTCCAGGTGTGCTGGCTGCCCAGACTCTCTGTTTTGGAAACTCAAAGAAGAACTCACAGCCCCACAGGGAGGCTTTGAAGAACACCAAGGACCTTTCTATCTCTCCTAGTGTTTTGTATTCTTTCAGCCCACATTTGGTAATTGGAGATATTCGTGGTATTAAAGCTGGACTTGTTCCTTCTCAGCCTGCCCCTTCAACAGTGAAATCTTAAGCCTGTGG
This sequence comes from Bramus lutescens, assembly GCA_001685075.1. NCBI lineage: Eukaryota > Metazoa > Chordata > Mammalia > Rodentia > Cricetidae > Bramus > Bramus lutescens. Next base: position 908,268 of record LOEQ01000004.1, read on the forward strand.
CTTCAATTGTGCTTGTGTGCAGTGGTGATCTTGCTGCAGTGTCCCTCATATGTAAGAGGAGAGCAGATGAAATACTAGAAAGGGGGTTATAGGAAATCACCCAACAACAATTTTCCATGAATGTAGATGCTTTCATTTGAGGGCAGGAGAAGCTGGAGGGGTACCTACAAAAGGAGTGGGTGCACAATTTAAAATGCTCTGGTTATAGACTGAGAACTAAAGATCAAAGGGCTGGGCCCTCAGAATTACACAGTGAGTCACTGGAAAAACTGAGTAGAAGTTAGGCATCCTGTTCTTCAGTCATGGCTACTAAGAGCAATTGGCTTTTAAGTAGTACCTGTATTTTTTTTTTCACTTAGACCCAATTCAGTCCTAAGGAATATAATTATGTGTACATTATAGATTGCCAAGCCCTGGAGCACTGTGAAGTATTTTGCCATGATAACATGGTGGGTGAGGTGAAAAGGTAATGAGAAGCCACACATCTGATGTGTGGTCCCTGTGTTCCTGAGGGACTGGCCTTCTGCACAACCACTGTTCCGGCCATCTCATGGATTCAGTTCAAAGGTTCTCCTTTAAGAGAGAATTTTTCCAAAACTAAATTGACAGAGATAGAGTGTGTAAGCAACTGGCTTTCTACAACTTTATCTGCTGTATGCCTTTCCATTCATTGCCTACTAGTTTATACCAGCTTTATCTCAAAAGGTAATGAATGTTTAACATATGACAGACAAATACGTTTGCATTTAAGGGTGGCAAGATTTACTTGAACAGATAATATACAAGTACTGTAAATGTTTTAGTATTCCATTCAATTGAATTTTTTTGTATGCCCCCTGTACATATGCCAGTTTTTGATAATAGGTCAACTGCTTTAAAGACCAGGTTACCCAAAATGAAGATGACTAAGCATGAGTGCAGTGTGTGTGTGTGTGTGTGTGTGTGTGTGTGTGTGTGTGTACAGTAAATGAGAGCCAGAGCAATCTTAAATCTTCTAACCACCTGCTGTGGGATGAAGGGATATGTCCTGCAGAAATGAGTTCTCAGGCACCTTCCCCAAGTGAACTGGAAGAGGTCATCTCCTGGGCAAACATACTTTGTTTCTTAACCATAGACTTAGATAAGTAGGGCACAGGGCAGTCAGCACTGGGAACGTTCAGGAAGTGTGTTGGGGTCAGGGGAGCTTTTTCAGCTCCCTTGGGATGTGTGCAAATACCTAGATAGCAAGGGGAGAGCAAGTGTAAACCCTGAGTTGGCTGGATTAGGGCCCAATGCTGACCTGTCACTTTCCAGGTGAAGAACTCTTGAGTTGACTATTTAATTGCTGTGAACCTTAGATACCCCTTTTACAAAAAATATGATGATAATAACCACATGGGTTTTTTTGTGAAGATTAAGTAGAAACATGTATGTAAAACTTCAGGGTTTTTAAGATTTGGTGTTAGTTTTGTTTTTCTCTCCCTCCTCTTGTTCCCTCTTTTGTCCCCCTTCTCCCTTTTTCTTCTCCTCCCTCCCTCCCTTCCTCTTTCCCTCACTCCCTTTCTTCATGCAGAATTATATGCCTTAATTTTTTTGAATTATGGTTCACCAATAAAATGCTATCAAAATCATCTCCAGACTTGCATGGGCATTTGTGTTGTCCTGAATCTTTTCATTAGTTATTTTCTAAAATATGCATGATTCTGTATGTCAGTTGATAGTCTTAACCTGGTGATATTCATGTAGAGTAAGAGTTCACCAGCAGAAGCTAATGTAGCATGTGTTGGCATTTGTCTAGCAAAGCTTGGCTCATAAAGACAGACAGATCCAAAACTGTATAGACTATTGCCTTGTCCACATTGCTGAGCCATTTGTCATCCATCAGGGAGCCTACAACACTTGCCCTTGTAATGCAGTCCCCTAAATTCAGTGGCTTAGTACATACAAAGTTATTTCTACCTCAAGTGAAGTTTAATCAAATGCCAACAGTCATGATTGGTGGAAGACTCTTTTCTAGGCAGTAATTCTCAAAATAGATGTCTCAAATTGTGACTCTATCGCAATGACCCCCGTAGTTACTCTTGAAGAAGAGAGTACGTGATGAAAGATCCTGAAGAAAGAGCAGATGCAAAGAGTGTGGATATGCCCTTCCTGCCCACATTGCGTTGCTTGGGAGTTACATAGAAAACTACTGGAATTAGAGGCTGTGGCTGTCTTTGTATCTAGGAAGAGGAGGAAATAGGTCTGTGCGCAGGCACCAAACTCTAGCAAATGGCTGTTGGCTCAGCCTCCCTCTTCTAGGTCCATATTCCTTTTCCCTCTTTCACTGAGTCTTACACCATGTTATAATGTTAGTTTATGATTCCAAGTTTGATTCTGGGGCTGGAGAGATGGCTTAGTGATTGAGATCACTTGTTGCTCTTGCAGAGGACCTGGCTTTGGTTCCCAGCACCCACATAGTGGTTCATAACTGCTTGTAACTCCAGTTCCAGGGGATCTGATGCCTCTTTTGACCTCTGTGGGCACCAGGCTTGAATGTGGTGTGCAGTCATGCATGCAGACAAAATACTCATACAGATAAAATAAATTGCATAAATCTATTTTTTATATTTAGTTTGGTTAACCCCTAATTGGGAGGGGTGTTTGCTTGCTAACCCTCATCTGATAGCCTATTAATCCAAATTCTTCACTTCTTGGCTATACTTCTATTTTAAAAAAATAGAATTATTTCTATGTTAAAATCTTAGAGACATTTGAGTTTGTTTTTTTTTTTGATTTATTTATTTATTATGTATGCATCATTCCTTCCTTGTATGCCTGAATGCCA
>LOEQ01000004.1:911138-924045 GCA_001685075.1 Bramus lutescens
TCAGGACCTCTGGAAGAGCAGTCAGTGCTCCCAACCTCTGAGCCATCTCTCCAGTCCTGAGACATTTGAGTTCTGACAGTCATTTTCATAGCAAGGTTGCCTCTGTAAAGATTATTATTAGCTTTGCTTATGAATGGAAATAAAATAGAACATTTTAAAAGCTGTATTTAAAGCTTTCTTCTTTATAATACTTGGGCATTTTGAAAGACAGGTGAGTCAGAAGGAAGGAATTTCCAGGTACAGTGAAAAAACATTCTTGGCTCTTATCCCTGATGAGCCATGTAAGTGACTCATCTTGAAGCAGCTCTAATGGACTACAGACAACAATTGGAAATAGTGGAAGCCTACACATCCATGTAGTAAGAATGTTGCATATGGAGGTAGAACTCTGAATAGTCCTTTGTTTGGTTCCCTTTTTGTTTATAACTGTTTACTTCCCCTCTAATTTCTTGGGATACATTCCCTCTGTATTTTCTTGTCTTCTCCCAATCTTTGTTCGAAGGTGAAAACCAAGAAGAGAAAGTGCAAGGGTGGTATCTAGCCTAGGCTACCTCATGAGGCCAGTGTTCTGTTTAGAATCTGTCTGAAACAATGTGGACGAGTATTCACTGAAGGTTATAGATAATTACATGATGGAGCATTACCCGCTTTACCTTCAATTCAGAGTTTCTGTGAGACAAATAGAACAGCTGATGTACGGAGTACTTGAAGTTCTTGCGTTCGCAGTTTGGGTTTGGTGCTCCTCTAAGAGACTGCAGTCGTGCAGGCGCCACATGGAGATTTATTCCTCACAAACGACAAATCTTGAGATTGGGTGCTAGTGCAAATGATCAGAGGTTAAGAGCATTGCCTGATCTTCCAAAGGTCCTGAGTTCAATTCCCAGCAACCACGTGGTGGCTCACAACCATCTGTGATGAGGTCTGGCGCCCTCTTCTGGCCTGCAGTCATACACACAGACAGAATGTTGTACACATAATAAATAAATAAATATCTCGATCAAAACTGCAAAGAGAGAACAGCATCTTTGCAAGCTCCCACGTCGTGTTCTGGAGTAAGCTATTGGGAATGGGAGAGGCACAGTAGGTGAGTCTCGCCTGCTAAACTGAAACCCCTGTTCCAGTATGTCCTGTCGACCACATGGAAATGCATAGAACCTGATTGTTAGTGGTGACTGTCACATGGAACCACTTAGTTAATTTATCTGGCTTCCCACAGCCTTTGTGATTACAGGCCACCATCAAGAGATTTTATTTAAATTAAAGTGACCTTTCATATGTTTTCCTGTTTGTAAAAGTAATACGTAATCATAAAATTCCACCCTTTAAGAAATATATTATGGAGAGAAAGGAAAAGTCTCCCGTAATTTTCAACACAATTGCTATTAGCATGCTTTTGCATATGGTCCTTCAAATACTTTCAATGGATATGTTAAGATTTTACTATTCATTTTCTTAATAATGGATTGGCTTGTGTGGTCTATATTGTTTCTCATATTTTCCCTCTTATTACATCATGGACTTTATTGTAGCAGGATTTTCTAAGTTTTCCTTTCTCATATTTCTTCAGAGTCCCACGGTCCCATTGAGTGGTATATAGGCTAGAAAATTAAAAAGTAGAGCTATGAATGGTACTTATTTCTCCTCCTGCCCCTTCCTCCTCTCTGTAAGAAAGGTCACTTAAAAGCACGTCTAAAGGCAACAGTATTAGGTTTGTCCATGGATCTACTTTCCTATCGACCATTTATTACTTCTGATTGATGCATTGAGAGTGTGATGCATGGATCAATGCCTTCAGCAAAACAGTTCCCACTCTGACGCTCTTTCCAGCAATAGGCTGTGGAAGCTAGTATAGTGTGATGTCGCTGTCTATTAGGAAGATGGGACGAGTTGTCTGCCTAGAGAAAAATCAAGCTCTGTGAAGGACAGAATCCTGATTCATTAGATTGCTTTGCAAGGTTTTCTCAGCCCAGTTCTCTAGTATCAACTTCCAGCACCCTATTCCATGTGCCTATGCTTCAGACACGTTGTTTCTTACCAGCTTGGTGTCCTGATTGACTTCCCTCTTTTGGGATGTCTTTCATTACTTCTGCTAGGTGACACTTGTATACTCACAGCTCTTTGGTGAGACATTACTAGACTTCCAGGCAGAACTCGTTGTCCTTGCTCTCTGCTTCCATGTATCGCTCTGATGTTATGTCATATTTTACCTTACCTGTCTATGTGTTTATGTGTACCACTGAGCTACACCCCCAACTCTCTGTTTTATTATAATGTAATACACACACAATAAATTTCACAAAGTCTAATCAGTTGACTATTTTATCAGGTCAGAATTTACACCTGGACTGTAGCCATCAGAACATAGGAACATGTTTTCCCATTCTTCTGTTTCCAGAGGTAGCTCAATAAATTCTCAAGTGGGTCTGACTGATGACTGGTAATTTTGCTCATTCCATCCAGTACAGATTTCTTATAATGGGTTTTTACCCCCTTTTACAACATTTATTGCCATTCATTTCAGTTCTTAAGAGAAACAAACTAAATTACTGATTTCTCCAGTGGCAATTATGGATTTATGAATAAAATACAAATTCCATTTTTTCTATTCATTGATAAAATTTGCTATATATTTGAAAAAGTTTTATTAGCATTAATCCAAAGATGCGATATTAAACAGAAAGATGTGGTTTATTGTTTATTCCTTACAGAAAAAAATCAAATCTTACCTCTCTTATATTTCTAAATCTAGATTGAGATTTTTAAAAGTGGAGTGATGTTGTATTTCAGGTTTCCTTCTCCCACTAATTGATGATACATTTTTTATGAAAGGTACCTATGCACCTTTTTTAAGCTAGAAAACAGAGTATTTGCTCAGAGTAATTGGATTCAACAGAAGGACTTATTGGTCTTCTTGGAAAGATGATCCTGAGATCAGTCTCTTTCATTTACATTAGGTTCAGAGGAGGTTAACAGTCCCCAGTTCAGAAGGCTGGCCTCGTGACCTCTTCTGCATAGAGAGTCCAGCTGGAGAGACAGTATTACTTGGCACTGCCTGCGATTCTCAGCTCTTCTTTGAGAGGTATCCAGTGGACCTAGATAGTGGATCCCTTCTCAGCTTGTCCTAGTATTCTTATACAGTTGTCTTTCTGTATTAATTAAGTGATTAATGAGGTCATTCATTCACATAATCTGTCATTGTCAAAGTCAGTGTCTTTTATTTCCCCGTGTTCTTTGTTCTTGGATATCAGATTAAAATTTTGTCAACCATTTTAACAAAGGTTTTATTCCCTGTAAGTAATTGACTTAATTGAACAAATATTCATTTAGAATCTTCCCTGTGCTCAGTACTGCTCAAGATCATAAACTATAATCTCTCAAAGGTAGCATGCTTTCCCACTGATTTAAATAATAGCTGATGAGTTTTAAGTTCTTTGTGTAGTTGGTTTTATAGATTTCATTAGTAATTATAAAATGGAAGATTCAAACAATCTCCTCCCCCTTGGAACAATATATCTCATTAGTTCTTAATACTAATTATCTAAATACTCATCACTAGTTAGTGCCATATTGCTTCAAGCATTTTTCTGCATGTGTATGTGTGTGTGGTATGTATACATGTTTGAATACGTGTGCACACCTCTGTGCCCAAAGTTGATGTCAGGTGCCTTCTGTTGCTGCTGTCTCTTTTATTTATTGAGGCAGGGTCTCTTTCTGAACCCAGAGATCACTAATTCCAGCTAATCTTGCCGGGGGAGACCTGAATGATAGGATTGCAGGTGGGTGCCACACTGCCTAGCCTTACATGGTTCTGGAGATTGAAACTCTGGTCCTCATACTTAAGCAGCAAGTACTTTATCCATTGAGCCATCTCTCCAGCATGCTGCAAGCCTTTTAAAAGGCAACACCCTTGTTTCAAATATAGAAGGACTTATTTATTTTAAATACATATTTTAGTTCTTTTGTAGAAAAATCCAGAGGATTGTTGACAGGTTTGTGAGTGAAATGCATTTGTTCAGGTCTTAAATTGAGTACTCATACTTGGGAACCCACCTATGATAGTGTCAATTCTGAACTAGGACTAAGGAGGCAAAAATTAAGTATCTGTACTTGGATCCTGGTTTTGGAGAAGCCAAAACCATATAGATCTGCTGTATGGAAACTTCAGTTTCTATGTGGTAGCCTTTGAAAGCACTATAAGATCATAGTGTTTAATGGACAATCCTGAGATAAGAAAGTATGCACTGATATTTACTTATCACCTGAAATGAAAAAAGTAAGGCTTTGCCTTCAGTTTTCATCCCCTTAGGAAATGGAAAAGATAGTAATCAGAATTAGATCCCCACCTGCCTAATACTCAGGGAACACTGATGGCTTCCAGAGAATGCTTTCTAAGGACAAAAATTAAGTGTTCCCTGGATCATGGTTTTGGAGAGGCCATAGACCTTCCATGGAGATGGAAGACCCTTTCTTCTTGTTTTCCGTGGTCTCTTTTCAAAGCCCAAGTCTTACTTAGAAGTAACTTCTCAAACTCAGGAAAAAAACTTAGTTCGCTTTGGCCCTTGCCTATAAATCAGTGGTTGACACTTTTTTGTGTGTGTTCTTTAGAGAGTTTTGCTCTTATTAGAGGACAGAGAAAGAGCCTATGTCATTAATCAGAGAGAACTATTTACCACTATAATCTAGAGGGCACTTGCCCATGGCAGGCAGTACAATTACCTTGGTTGTGTAAGCATGGTTTGCTTAGACTGGCCCCAAATGTTTGGGAATTATTCAAGAGCTGTCTGAGACTGACCAGTTAACTATTTTTTCACTATTCTCTTCAAATTCACCTTTACACCTTCCAACCACATTGACAGGATTGGAGGTTCCAGAAATTGCAACATTACTGACTTCCAGCCATGTGACGTAGGATTTCAGACGCCCAGTTAAACTTTAAGCCAGACATTTCTCTTCAATTCAGGTCACCTACAGGCCAGACAAAGCCAAGGTCATATGTTGAACCAATATAAGAGTTCTGTTGGTTCCAGTCACCCTCCTGTTGTTTATAGCTTGAAATACTATACCATGGTTAATCCTAAATGTCAGCTGCTGTGTCCTTTTATTTATGAGCCCTTAATCAGGAGGACACAGCAAGAATCACTGTTCATGAGGAGCCTTTCATGGGGCCTTTTTAAATACTCTTTCCTCTGTAATCGTGAAGAGGACTTGATGTTAACTTGCAAAAAATGTTGAGTAGTCTGTATTGGCCTTTCTGCACACAACCTTTTCTGTGTTGTGATTGAATGATCAATCTAACTTTTATGTTGCTGCTATTACAAAACAAGCAAACAAATCACTAAGTCATCTCTGTTTTATAGATACATAGTTTTGTAAGAATTCAAAGAGGGCCATAGTCAGTTTAGATAGGATCATTTTATGAATAAATATCAGAGTAAGATTTGTAGCCAGATAATTTAGTGACAGTTTATAGTTCCCTATTTCTGTATTTATCTGCTTCACACTCAGATATATAGCACACAAAAATCATGTACAGTTTCTTTTTCTGAGGCAGTCAGAATGTTTCTAAACTTTAAATTCATGCTTACCTTTTAGAGCTAACATTTTTGTGGATTTCATTCCTGTGGAATTCCACTCTTCACTCACTGATCCCTGTGAATCTTCCACTCCAGCCACATAGGCTCCATGTGGTCACCTGAATACAACATATTTTACTCAGCTTTCTGGGTTATATAATGCTCTTCCCCCAGCCTTCCTTTTTTTCCTGCGTCTCCTTCTGGACAACACTTCAGAACTCCTTCCATCATGACATTTCCCGTTGCTTCATGCTTGAATGTCAGTGGTGCTCCATGGACAACCTTATTTGCCCTATTATTACCATTCTACCTTATGTTTAATCTTTTTGTTGTTGTTTGTGTTTCCTCGAACAAACAACAAGGGGCATCCATCCATACTGAGGACCTAGGCCATATTTTCCAAGCAGCATCCAAATTGGCTTGGCAAAAACTTGCATATTTCTCGTTTTCTCATCAATAGATGGAAAACGTTAGCATTTGGTTTCTCAGAACTGCTCTGAGGAAGGGAAAAAAAAAACCTGATGGTCAACTCAGAATTCTTTTCAAAGTAGTTAGTATTTCTTCCAAAAGGATTACCACAAGTGTTCAGTGACAGCTGTATGGACACACCAACCTGACTTTTTTTATAGTATCTTAAAATGAAAATGGACAATCGACCACAGTAAAAGGTGATACACTTACTTTGCCTCCAGTCTGTTTAACCTAGCCAAGATGAAGCAAGCGTGCTGGGAAATGAGCTTCTCTGAGTAATGTATTTGTTTAGACTGCTTCCAGCTTCTTAACCTCTGCTTCCTCTCCATGGTATCCACCTTTTCAATGCTCTTTTTGTGTAGGATGGCATGTTAGCTGTTAGAATAATAGGGATCACGCCCATTATGCCAGCAATAGTCTGTCCCAGTGATCACATTCACTGCACTGTTCACCAGCAGGAGCTCAAGGGAAAATGGCTTGGGACATTAAACAAATAAGTCAGCTAAGAGGGCTGTCTATACCCAAGGAGCAGAGTTTCTGGATTTGTTTAAAGAATTAAATTTGTGCACTACACGTTCCCCCTTTGCAGCACAGATAGAAATCTTTGCTGGAGGAGTATTTCAACATCCTAGCTGCAAGTATAACTTACAGTGGAAAATGTTTTCAGTTTGGAAAGAGGCAATGGCTATACTGTAATGAAAGACAAGGATGGCTAGGGAGAAATGTGTTCAAGATTGACATGGCTTGATGAAGGAAGCAAATTGTTAGTCCTTGAAGTTAGGAGATCTCTGTTTTCATCTCATTAGTAGATTGGTCAAGAAATAGTCAGTGTCCACTATATTGAGAACTGTTAAACATCATGAGCATTGCAGTAATAGTAGAAGACCTGGTTACTGCCCTTGAGGGAGTGAACATTGAATAGGCAACTGATATAGGTTAGGAACAGCAACAGAATGATGCAAGTCAGGTATAATTAAAGAGCCCCAGACAGACTACAGACTAGAAGGTAATGAATGGATTACTGTGGACTCTACTGCTCTGGAGTTGTAAGTTTCTTGGATCTCCTCCACAAATCATATCTTTTCTTTTAAACAAGATTGCCTGTGCCCTTTACCAGGTACAGTATTTACCACTGTGAACGTAGAACTTTGAGTCTCTTGCAAAACTGTAAACAGAGCACAAATGAGATCCAACAGTGTGACAAAAGATGATGTGGGAGCACCAGATACCCTGCAGCCAAAGAGGAGTCAGGGTGCTTAGTAGTGTGATTGTCATAGAGATGATGTCCCTTTTCAGCTTTGTAAAATGTGACTTTCGGTACAACTTCAAAGAAAAAAACTATTCTAAGTTGGTTTGCCTTCCTTAATTTAAAAAAATATAGAACATTTCATTTCCCCCAAGTCTGAGTATGTTTTCATTTTAATTTGCTTCACTTATTAGTTTATTCAGCACATAAGTACTTTTGGCAGGATTTTATCCCTTGTGCCCTGTTGGTATAAGGATGGGGACCTGGGCCTTGTCTGGTAAAAGCTGGGGAATCTAAGGGGTAAAACACGTGCCTATAATTTTAGCTTGTTAGAATATGTGTGCTTTCTGTAGTTAATTTTGAAGAAAACTCTAATTTTAGTTAGATGCCTTGCCCTGTTCATTACTTATTTGCTCATGTACTCACTCATTCATTTTTCAAGTTAATAATTGCTAGAAATTTAACCCTGAATCATCAGTGGCATCCTCATTCACCTCAGATGAAACCATAAGTTCTTTCAAATGTCTCTCTGCAGAAAGTGCTGACTCTGCTTGCTGATCACCTGACTGGTCTCCCAGTCTCTGCTTCCCTCTCACAGTGAGTTCGAACTTGTTCACTGTGAGCCACTGGAAGAACTGCATTCAGACATGCACTGGTGGATTTATGTGTTATTGTGTATCTGAGAGTCTAAAACAACATTCATGAAATAATATATGTCTTTATATGATTCATCGTGACACTGGTTCAAGTTACATTTTTTTCTTTTTCATGCTTGAGATGGTCATCCAGGTTCATTTCATGAACCACTAATGGTTTGGGGTGTACTGTTCAACTCTTTTCATCATAGCAGCCTACCTGGTGCCTTTATATCATTTCCTTTTCTGAACCTTTCATTGACTTCCAGTTGCACTCATATAGTTAGTTTTTTGGTTTGTTTGTTTTTTGTTTTGTTTTTGTTTGGTTTTTGGTTTTTCAAGACAGGGTTTCTCTGTAGCTCTAGAGCCTGTCCTGGAGCTAGCTCTTGTAGACGCCTGCCTCTGCCTCCCACGTGCTGGGATTAAAGGTGTGAGCCACCACAGCCCGGCACACTCATATGGTAGATATTACACTCATGTAGAAATTACCGCATAATCTATGAGGTCCTACATGGTCCTGCCACTGCCTCCTCACCTTTGCTTTCTTGTGCCCCAGCACCTCTGTCCAGGTTCCTCCCTTTTTATGCATTTTTCTTCTAGTTTTCCCCTCCTCAACTCCTTTTATCCCTTTCAGATTTTTGGGTACAGATCACTCTCTTCAGAAAATTACGTTACCACTCATTACTTTTGTTTCCCTCTTCTACTTTTTATTCATGGAGGGTTTATGATGAAGTATAGATAAAGAAATTGTGGCACATTTACACAATGAAGTATTATTTGGCCATTAAAATAATGACATCGTGAAATTTGCAGGCAAATGGATGGAACTAGAAAAAAACATCTTGGGTAAAGTACTCAGACCCAGAAAGGCAAATATAGTATGTATTCACTTATATGTGGCTGTTCGCTGTTAAGTCATTAATAACCAAACTACAATCCACAGAACCACAGTAAGGGAATAAAGGGTACAGGTGGATCTCATCAAGAAAGGGAAATAGGATAGATAATTATGGTTGGATATGGGACTGCTAGAATGGGAGGACCAAGTAGGGAGGGTGTATTGGCTAGTTTTGTGTCAACTTGACACAGGCTAGAGTCATCAGAGAGGAGAGAACCTCAACTGAGAAAATGCCTCAGAAAGATCCAGCAGTTGGCAAGCCTGTAGTGTGTTTTCTTAGTGTTGATGAGGGAGGGCCCAGCCCATTGTGGGTGGTTCCATCCTTGGGCTTCTATAAGAAAGCAGGCTGAGCAAGCCATGAGGAGCAAGCCAGTAAGCAGCACTCTTCCTTGACTCCTGCATCAGCTCCTGCTTCCAAGTCCTGCTTGAGTTCCTTGACTTCCTCTGACAATGAAATGTGCTGTGGAAGCCTAGGTCTAATAAGCCCTCGCCTCCACATGTTTCCTGGATCATAGTGTTTCATCACAGCAGTAGTAACCCTAACTAGGAGGAGAAGGGGAGAGCAGGTTAAGTGAAGGAATGTGGAGAGAGACAGGTCAAATTAAGGTGCATTTTGATTGGTAGTATGGAAACCTAATACAGCAAAATCTTCCTAAATCACATACACATATGAAAGCAATCTAAATGAAATCATCAAATAATGGGGTAGACAGAGTCCCAGCTGGCCATCTCTTGTCCCCAAGTGAAACTATAAGTACCAGGATTGGGTTATACCCGGATTGAGTTGCTGATCAAAGGGATCCTATGGGAATCCCCAAACAATCCAGGTTGTTGCAAAGACTATAGTTTGCTCTCCAAAAATCTGACAGCAAGGCTCCATTGCCAAAGACAACACCTATACAACTCATTGAACCTGGAGAAGAAGAGCTGGTGCCTGCATAGAACCCTCACTCCTACATTCTAGAGTCTTTGGTACAGGAAGGTACTCTACAAGAAGTAAACACCACCCCAGCCACGAACCCTTTGATCTGCAGTGGCGTCCTGCTTGCAAGATACTAGTACATAGTGGCATAAAGCTTTGGGAGTAACCAACCAATATCTGGTTTGACTTAAGGCCCACACTACAGGAATGAATCCATACCCAATACTGCTTGTGTGACCAAGAACCTGAGACTAGATAGCCCAGGGACCTAGGGTAACTACCCCCTCAAATGTCCTATAAGTAAAATGACTTCAAATGACATTTTGCTATACTCTTATTAATGCCTTGCTCAGCCATCATCAGAGAAACTTTTCCCTGCAGTACATGGGAACAAATACAGAGATCCACAGCCAAACATTATGTAGCAAGTGAGAGTCCTTGGAACACTGAACTCTAAACAGGATGTCTCCAACAAATCTCTCCATCCTAGGGCTCAGGGAACCTTTAGGAAGATGAGGCAGTAAGAGCCAGAGGGGATGGAGAAAGGTAAAGAAAATAAGCTCCTCTAAATCAACTGATCAAAGCACATACACACTCACAGAGACCGAGGCAGCATCCATGGGGCCTGCACCAGTCTGCACCAGGCCCTTTGGTTATATTATGGCTTCTAGTTTAGATGAGATTTCTGAGTGTGTGAATGCGTGGGTCTCTGCTTCTTGTGCCTTCTTTTGGGCTCTTTTCCTTCAATTTATTTTGTCCAATGTGTAACTCTTTGTATTCTCTTATTATATATTTTATTTTATTATTATCCCTCAGAAGCCTGTTTGTATTCTAATGAGAGACACAAATGGGATGAATCCAGAAGGGAAGGATAAGTCTGGAGGTGAAATCATAATCAGGATATAGGATGTAAGAAAAAAATCTACTTTAAATAAAAAGAGGTAAGGTTAAAAATAAATAAATAAGATAATTCAATGGCTGCTGAGACCAGCTTCTAAATACTGCTGGAGTTTTCAGCTATAACATCACTGAGCTATGTTCATTAGACCTACCCTTCCCATGATGGAGAAGTAACCATTATACAAAACAGTCTATTCCATTTGGGGGCCATTTAAATTACAAGGGAAAAAAGTTCTCACATAATTCTTATAGAGATAAGTTTATTCTTTCTTCCACAGAATAACTCGTTCTTGTTTAAAGTAGCCATAGAATCCAATTACTTCTTTCTTCCTGGCTGAAGCAATGCTTGTTTCTGCATTTATTCTTCATTTGTCATGACTTCCCATACTGTTTCTCTCCCCGTGACACTTTTGATGCCCCAGGTTTTCTGTATATGCTTTAAAACTTGGCACCCATCTGGCAATGTCAGACAGTGCCCAGCACAGTGTGACTGTATATTTTCCTTACTCTGAACACTATACTTTTGCTAATCTGGCCTTAAATTGCAGTAGGGCTTTCAGCAGCCAAGTGCCAGTATTGGCATATATAATGTTCGCAATCAAGTACAACCCCTGGATCATTTCACATGAACTCTGTTCAGCCTGTTCAATCTCCTCCCATCCCAAACATATGCATTTCCATTTTTTCTCATTCAGTCTCATCTTATTAACTTCAGAGCAATCTTATAGTCAATCTTTTGTGGGGTCCACAAGCTTGGCAGAAGAAGAGGATAAAATTAAAAAAAAAACCCATCACACTCCAGTGAATACCACAAACAGCTATGTGCTTTAGGTTCAGGAAATGAAAAGCTCTGCTGGTTTTAAGTGTCTCAAATGGCCTCCCTCCTCCAACCCACCCCTCCCTCTTCAGCTCTTCGCTCTGAGGCCCCATGGAGCATGTCTGCAACAAGACTCCCTTTTGGGAGGGTGTCACTACCATCTTCCACATTGCCACTCAATAAAAACTGTGATGTCTTGCTTAAGCCAGGGGCATCTTTAGCCTCTCTGAGCAAACTTTTGCTGCCTAGTTGTATACCACAGAATGTGGCAGTAGCATTGTCTGGTGGACTTGGCCCGTTGTCTCCCAGAGGAAAACATCCTCCCCACAAAGCCCCCAAATCTTTTGTTCCCACAATCCATCTCTGGAGATTATCTGAAGCCTACAGAAGTAGGAGTGCCTTTGATGTTTATATTGGCCAGCTTATTTTCCTTTTTTTTTTTTTAATAATCAGGGCAGTAGGAAATGTGGAGAATTAACCGCATGACAGCAGCAGAGGAATTCATTAGGGAAACTGAGATGCAGTCTGCTCAGATTTCAGCCTCTCAGGCAGGCGTCACAAAGGAATAATCGTCTTCTAGTTGTTTTTAATCTTTTCTTTTGTGGGACCTTCCTTGTCCAGGAAACCAGTCTCAGTGTCCAGCGTGGAGGATCCCGAGAACACAACCGCCAAATGGTGGTTTTGATTCAGGGATTACTACAGCGACATCAAACAGGTCTCTCTAACCTGTCTCCGATGGAACTTGTCCCCTTGGAGACTTCAACCGACAGGGATATGTCACTACTTTTACTTAAAACGCTACCCATCAAAAATTTGTTTTACAAACGTAACATTTTACACAAAATTTTACTATGTAAAGAAAAGTGGCGAGGAGCAAAATTTTGTGAATTTTGTTTAACTTAGTGTCACCAGAGGCCATCCATTCACGGGTCTCAGAGGCTCTTTATGATAACTCACCATGACTTAAGACATGCATAAAAATTTATTTGGAGGAACTCAGTGATGAACAGCAACGATTTCCTCTGTAACTGTATAAAGGCTACTGCAGGGTCTCCAGATACTAGTGCTGTTGCTAAGATTTTGCTCTCAGAGTCCAGAGTTGTCCCTGTGTCTCACTATTCTAATTCTCCATGATTTTCTAAAACTTAGTCATGCTAGGAGGCTTTGTATTGAAATTATCGAGGAAATCTTTTCTCAATTACCTTTATATGCCTTAAAAGTTCGTATTTGCTGGAGAGATGGCTCAGAAGTTAAGAGTACTGTCTGCTCTTCCAGATGTCCCGAGTTCAGTTCCCAGCATCCACATGGTGTCTCACAACCATATAGAATGAGATCTAGCATACAGGCATATATTCAGGCAGAACTGTATAGACAATAAACAATTAAATCTTTGAGCTGGGCAGTGGTGGCACACGCCTTTAATCCCAGCACTCAGGAGGCAGAGG
>LOEQ01000004.1:924103-956024 GCA_001685075.1 Bramus lutescens
TCTACAAGAGCTAGTTCCAGGACAGACTCCAAAGCTACAGAGAAACACTGTCTCGAAAAACCAAAAAGAAAAAGTTCATATTCAAAATCTGCTGAGCTTACAAATAATTCATTTGTGTTGAGTTTTAAAATCAAGTTCTATAAGACCATTGCTTAAGTATGATTTTTTAGTTAGTTCTATGAGTAAATATACCCATCAGAAAACAATTAAAGCATTTCAGTATTAGTGATTTCTTGAGAAAGAGCTCAAAGCCTGAAGGACTCATACACATAATCGATTTTAAAGCCATTTGGTTTTAACTTTGGACAGGTCCACCCTCCTTTTGTTTCCACCACACATTTAGAGCCTCACAGAGACTGATCTAGACTTGCAGAACATTTCCCAGGGACTATGTTTTCACAACTCACCCTAGAGATTCATGTTTGGTCTATTCCATCACCTTATTCGTGGTCGGTTTTTTTCCTTCAAATACAGGGAAACACGTGCCACCTGCTTGTCAATGAGAAAAACATACCTGTCCTTCTGTATCAGTGACATGAGCCAGTGTGAGAACGAGATGGAAACAGATTAAAAAGCAAAAAACCTTGCAGTGTGTGTTGTGTACAGCAAATAATGAAATACGTGATTCAGTTTATGTTTTCTTTTTTGTTGTTGTTCCTATGGAAGTCTTTAGGGAGTCACAGATATTTAAAGGGTCACCTCTTAAATGTTCCATGAAAGACGGGAAAATAAATATCAGGGAGTTGACCAAAGGAGCTTGATTCCTTTATGCTGTATAGTCACTAAATATACCATATAGTTACTAAGAACTGTATTGAATAAAAGTATCTATTCACATAGAGAAATATGATATAGATGGCAGTGGGAAAGGTAGCTTGTAAAACTGTGCTGGGAGCCCATTTAGCAAAATGTACTTATATTTGTGACATGGAAAGGAGAGTTCTCAGTGAGCACATCTGCCGGAAATCAGGGAAAAGCATTGATTCTTGAAAACAAGGGTAGTGCCTCACATTTATTTGAGATTGAGCTATTTGAGACTGAGATATTTTGATTTCTACCAGAAAAATACTGTATTTTGCAATCAACTTTTTAAAAGTTCTGTTTTCAAAGTTAGCGGTTATCTACTGATTGATTTAATCATTTATTTTTTTGGAGCTGTTCATTTATTTTAGAGACCTTTGTGAATGAGGGATGAGCAAGAGAATTCATTTTACTGGGAAACATTTAGTACAGGTGTATGAGATGTTGTAGAGAAAGGCTAGTTCAGAAGTGGTGACTCCAGGTTGTCACAGTAATATATCATAAAGTGCTAAGTGTTTCAAATCAGGTAGGTAGTCAATGGTGGGAATTCAGAAGGGACAGATATGAAGTATGAGAAGGGAGATATAGTGAATAGCCCTGAGAGTTGAGGCACAAACCTCTAGAACAAGTTTTTTGTTGTTGTTATTGTCTTTACTTACACACTTACTTTCTTTATCTCTTATTATTTTATTTTATTTTTATTAAGAGAATAAATCCAATAAAGGGTAGAAACAACAAGGGCTAGGAAAAAGATTCTTTCTAGGCTGTTGTCTTTGGCTGGTTTTTGTATGTGTGTTGTCAGGGTTTTATTTGGCTTTTTAATTTAAATATTTATTTGGAAGTATAAAATTTATAAAAATAACAATGCACAAGGCACATTGCATTATTCATTTGCTTTATAATTTAGTCCTCCTATCATGTGTCTTTATGCACACATACACACACACCATACACATGATATTATTCTGAGCTGTTTGGGGATAAATTATCTGCATTTTGATTTTCTTTTAATCCCCTGAATATTTCAGTGTCTATTTACAAGAAAGAAGATATTATCTTATATGGCCATAGTAGAGTTATCTGCATCAATAAATTTGATAAAATATATTTATCTATTATTTGTATTCTGGTTTTACCAATAAACCCAATAACAAAACAATGTTCTTCATAACATTTCTTCTTTCCAACAGAGAACCAGTTTACAATTATATCTTATAATTAGTTGGTGTAGTTTGTTGTCATGTCCATTTAGTTTTCTTTAATCTAGAACTTTCCAATAGCCCTTCTTTGAGTTTTATGAATTTTTTAAAAGAATTTAGGGCTAGCCTTCTCCCAATCCCTAGACACTTTAAAAGTACATTTGATATTTCCTAATTATTTAGTTCATTTTGTATCTTGCCAGCCAGGTGGTGTTTTTTCCTCAAGGTCCATCTACCATTTGTTGGTTATATACAATTTGGCCACTTAGTCAAGGCATGTTTAATTCTCCCTTTATATAGTTACTTGTTTTCCCTTGCAAGCACAAAGCAACCATCCCATTTCTCCTCACACATGGATTTAATATTGTGTTCTCTAGGCTCAATAACATGATTGTTAAATCGTGGTTTCCAACTTTAACTTTCTGTTCATATTTGCCAGTTAGTACTGTACCTTTTACTTAAAAGCAAGAGATCTCTTTCTCGTCTCAGCTATCCACCAATTCATTTATCTTCCTATCCATCCACTTTTCCATTTATCTTTCTATCTACCCATTCATCCATCTTCCTACCCATTCATCTATCCATCCATCCATCCATCCATCCATCCATCCATCCATCCATCCATCCACCCCTTACCAACTTAGACTCATGGATTTTTATTCTTTTCAGTGGTAGTTATTTTTATGTTTATATTATCCCTTTTGTAGCTAGTATGTTCTTGTGTCATAATATCCCTATCATGTTTTAGTGTTGTTTTACTTGTTGACATGATACATTATCTTAAGCATATCTTGTACTTGCCTTGCCTCAGCACTCAAGTCATCTATTTTCCTAAAAATCTTCAGTTCTCTTTCAGTGGAAATAGTATTAGCTACCAGGTTCTAGACATACTTGTGCTCATTACTATTGTAATGGCTTCTTGGGCCTTTCAGTATACAGACATGACTTGAAAATGCATATGCACACACACATAAATATATACACATTATATATATTAGAAATCATTAATCACACATTGAAACTTCCCATTTCAACCAATCTGCAGATTTCATACTACTTGATTCAGTTTTATACAGTTTTCAAGCTTGAGATAATAAGACATACAGTAGAGGGAAATAGAAAATTGAAACTTACATGAGATGATGAAGGTTAGTGGTCAAGACTAGGAAATTAGTCACACAGAGTTAGGAGTGTGCCAAAGCCAAAGTCAGGAATCTAACAGAAAAATACTGAAAGAGAAAATGACTGAGGATTTCTACTGAATTATAAGATATATTTTAAAACTACTATAGGAGGTGAAGGAAATAAAAAGAATAGCCTGGGAAAGAAATGTAAAAACTGAAGTTCAAAAAGTAGCTAGAGCTAGGGAGATGGCTCAGTGTAAGGTGCTTGCTGTGCAAGCATGAAGACCTGAGTGTAGATCCAGGAACCCATGTAAAGAAGACATGGGGTGTAAATCCAGGAACACATGTAAAGAAGACATGGGGTGTAGATCCAGGAACCCATGTAAAGACAGACATGGGGTGTAGATCCAGGAACCCATGTAAAGAAGATATGGGATGTAGATCCAGGAACCCAGGTAAAGACAGACATGGGGTGTAGATCCAGGAACCCAGGTAAAGAAGACATGGGGTGTAAATCCAGGAACCCATGTAAAGAAGACATGGGGTGCAGATCCAGGAACCCAGGTAAAGACAGACATGGGGTGTAGATCCCAGAACCTGGGTAAAGACAGACATGAGCATAGATCCAGGAACCCATGTAAAGACAGACATGGGGTGTAGATCCCAGAACCCATGTAAAGACAGACATGAGCATAGATCCAGGAACCCATGTAAAGACAGACATGGGGTGTAGATCCAGGAACCTGGGTAAATACAGACATGGGGTCTTGATCCCGGAACCCAGGTAAAGACAGACATGGGGTGTAGATCCCAGAACCTGGGTAAAGACTGACATGGTAGCATTCATCTATAATCCCATAGTTCCTGTAATGTGTTGGAAAATGAAGGCAGGAGAATGCCCAGAATCTTTCAAGCCAGCTAGCCTGGTGTGTGTAGCTGTGAATAAGACACTTAGTCCTGAACAAGGTAGAACTGTGGGTAGGGATTCTCAACTTTAATCCCAGCACTTAAGAGGCAGGGGCAGGCTCATCTCTGTGAGTTTAAGGCTAGCCTGGTCTACAGCAAGTTAAAGGCTGGTCAGGAACAGTCTACCCGAGCTAATGGGAGCTCACCAATACCAGCTGGACTGGGAAAGAAAAAGCACAGGACAAAACTAGTCCCTCTGAATATGGTTGACAGTTGGCATGGCTGGGGCAGACTGAAGGGCCATTGGAATTGACACCAAGATTTATTCCTGCTGCTTGTACTGGCTTTTTGGGAACATATTCTCTTTGTTTGGATACCTTGTTCAGCCTGGTTATAGTAGGGACCTTCCCCAAAGTGATCAATGTGCCTTACCTTCTCTGAGGAGTGGATGGGGGTGGGGTGGGTGGAGGGAAGTGAAGAGAATGGGAGGAGGGGAGGAAGTGGGAACTTGGATTGGGTATGTATAATGAAAAAAAGATAGTTTGTTTTCTTTTAAAAAAATAATAAAACAAAGACTGGTCAGGGCTACATAGTAAGACTCTGTCTCAAAAATAAAATCAAATGAGTAAATAAAAGGTAGAAAGAATGGACAGACATATGAACTTGTCCTCTGACTGCCTCACAGATGCTATAGTATGCACACATCCATACTTACACACATGAACACATATACACACAGATAATAAGTGAAATAAAAAGCACCTCAGCATTGTACCCCATGTCTGTAACCTGAACACTCAGGAGGAACTTCCTGGAGTCTGAAGCCATCCTGGATTACATAGAGAGCTCTGGGTAAACCTGGGCAGCAGAGTGAGGCCATCTCCAAAAAAGTAGACTGAGCCCATACTCCATAGTGCCATGGTGGTCAAGACTGGATTAAATTTAAGAACTCAAAAACTCGTCTGGACAGTGGTGGTACACACCTTTAATCCCAGCACTCAGGAGGCAGAGGGTAGTGGATCTCTTGAGTCCCAAGTCAACCTGTCTACAGAACTTGTTCCAGGACAGCCAGGGCTGCAACAGGGAAACCCTATCTAAAGAGCAAACAATAACAGAAAAACAAAACAAAAAGGAAGAAGGGGGAGAAAATGATGGTGATGATGATGAAGTAAAGAACTCAAGAGTGCTCAGAGAAAACTGAGGACCAAGGTTGTAGCTTTAGATTTTATATTTGATTATCCAAAGTTTTTTTTAATCTGACATTAGAAACTCATTGGGGTCATTTTTTGAGAGTACAACTTTAAAATAATAAACCAGCTTACATTCATTACCATTTCTTTAGTCTCTGAAGGAGATTTACATACAGTTTTTCTTAACCTTGTAGATATGATCCACAAATATTATTTTGTTTCTAATTGCATGCTAAGCAAGTTGTACTCTGTGCAAAAAGCACCCAAATCTGTGAGGCACTGTAGACAGGCTATTTTTAGGGAACTCATGTTTTTCTTTAAAAGCTTGGTTAGCATTTGGAATCAATATGCAGTATAATATTTGAAAGGAAAACAACACATTTCCTCATCCCCCAAAAGGTTTCCTAAAATAGCATGTAATCTTACATTGGGAAAAACCTCAAATTTTATAAATTAGGTTGGATCTGACCCAGATTACCTGACCAGGAGAGCCCCCAAGAAAAACAAGGTGTGGTAAAGGTTATAGTAATGGCAATTAAGAAATTTGGGTTGCGCCTGTTGGACCTCACTGAAAGCAGTGACCCAGTCTGTGGCTACTGGCATCCTTTCCACTGCTGAGACATGCTGTCTTTTTGGAGAGAAATCCAAACCAAATTTTTGCCCACTTTAAAAGCCAAAATATTCTTCTAATTCCTTTCAGCCACAGCAAAAGCAAAGCTCTTGCTAGCAGGATCCGTGCCTGTGGGACCTGCTGAATTAACCTGTTTTCTGTGTGCTGTTTAAGAACTTGACAACTTTGATTTTAGTTGCTTCTCGTCATACTCACGGAATGTGAGAAGACAGAAAGTATCTTCGATGTTATGTACTTGAAACATCTCACTTTGCAGAGGAAAGCACCAAAGGTTCGGGGGACTTAAAATCATATCTGTAGCTCCATAGCTGGAAACGGTAGAGCTCTATCTTAGGGCACCTGGCCCTCCACTCAGGTCTACAGTTTGCTCATATACTACAGCATCTCTGCTCAACTAAAAAACTCTCTACGGTCATACATTCCATTCCAGATGTTGACCTTCAGAGCTGCATGCTGCTGACAGTAAGCTAACAACAAGCTGCTCTCTAGTAGAGGTGTACTATGCTCAGCAACAGCGCAATAGCCTGCACACAGCAGCCAAATCCATCCAATATGAAAGCCAACTCTTCATTGTCCTGAATGGATTCTGTGGAGAACTTTGCTAAACTCCTCTTGAAGTGGAGAGGAAGTTCTTGAAAGAGTGCTTTGAAATCTCCTTAGCAACCTACAAAAGCAAAGAAACAGTTTTGTGTTTGTTTGGAGGGAGCCCTCTGCCAGAAGTTCATGGGGAGATCCAGAATGAGTAGAGGACACGGCCAACAAAATTCCCCAGCCTGAGTTGCCAAGAGCTGAGGGTCCTGAGAAGGATCCCTGTCTAAAACCTTGGTTTCATTCTCACATCCCATGCTTTACCAACAAAGCAGTTTCCCTTCGTCTCTCATTCCTTTCACTTTCAAGTTCTCAGGGTTGCTTTACTGGCCATAGCATTCCCACGCTTAGATATTTGCCTTGTCATGCTTGATCTCTCTAACTCGTGCTAAAGCCAGAGTCGAGATTTACATGGTAAATTTTCTAGGTAGACGCATCTAAGAATGACATCCTCTGTGATCTCCTCCTCTGCCGCCTTCCTCCCCCAGTGCCTGGTCACTGATCTGTTGGAGGATAGACTCTTTCCACCTCTAGTTCAAGTACTAGAGCCCTTCTCCATGGAGATCTCGCTGGTCACAAGGCCCTTTCCCACCCACTGAAACGAGTGTTTGGAGAAGGCATAATATTTGTCTGATTTTTATGCTTATTACCTATTTTGATTAGGTACTACCAATTGAATGTGGTTGAAAGGTTAAAAATAAGAAAAATAAATTTAGAATGTTAATAGACGACGTTAGATGCATCAAAGATTTTTTTTTAGGCCAGAGTTATATTGTAGAGCATAGACTAGACATGAGAGTTATTTGAGAATTTGGTTGGAAAATAAAGTAATACATAAAAGTACCAGAGAATATGTTATATGGACCTATGAAAGGCAACCATAAGTTATCTTTAGGCCTGAGCTTGGCCTAAACATCAAATGAAGCACAGATGTATCAGAAAGGTTTTCTGTCTGGTCAGTGTCCAAAACACCTGGAGGCCAGCACTGAGTTTCCCTTCTGCCTCCAGAGCTGTCCACAGAGATGGGAGTGCTGGCTGACTTCAAAGCTGTAGTGCCAACAGCCATAGTCCTCTTACATATTCCTAGAGTAAACTCCTTTATTCCAATGGTTTGGTTTTACAGTTTGCCTCTATAGGCAAAGTTCTCAAAAAGGAAAACTACTCTTGTCAGACTGTTAAGATTGTTGGTCTGTGTGAGAGATGTGTATGTTGAGATCAACAGACTGACCTCTGGTTTGCTAGTCCTGTCTCCTATGAACTTGTTAGGGAGAAGCACTATCTGTCAGATTAGTCAGCTGTGGGGTAGTTACAAAACTTCTATGCCTGCCAGACTTAAACTGGCTTATACAGCCAATGTGGTGCCCTTTACCAAAAAGAAGATGCTGTAATTAGAGATTGGTTGGAAACTTGGGCCCCAGAATCTAACTGATCTGGGTTTGGAAAGGTCAGCCATTTTCAGGCTATGTGACCTGAGTCTTATTCCCACTCTGTAAAAAAAGAGATGTCATAAGAGCAGCTTTGAAGTATTGCAGTGAGTACTAGATAATGCATTTAAATGCTTCAACCAGAGTCTGACCCAGATCTGTTGTCGTCATTCTTGTCAAAATCGTCATCATCATCATCATCATCATCATCATCATCATCATCATCATCATCATCATCATCATCTTTCACAACAACAGTAGCACAAAGGAATGCCACCCTGTGTGTCTTTTGGATGCTTAGCAAATTAGACTGGGTTCTGCTCACTGCTGGGTCCTTTCTTGTCCTTCACAATGCAGAGTAGAGAACAATCTGCCATGTGAACACACATTCATGAGAAACTATAGCAGGAAGATATGGTTCAGAATGTTGAAGCAGGATAGGCATCATTCTGATTTTGAGAAGAGTAGGGGAGTAGAAGGCATGTTCTAGAACCTGCAGAACTTTGATCTTTAGAAAAACTTAGGATCATTAAGTGATTGCTCCTGAGAAAAATATCTGGCAAGAATCCAAGCTTTCTGAAAGGAAAACATTCCTATTTCTAGCCTCATTTTATTCCTTCACAGCTTGACTATGGGGCAAAAACATGGATTCTTATTTCTGGGAGCAATTTGGCTGACACTCTTGTTGTGTTGTTGGAGTTGATTAAACAGGTCCAGAGCTGGTTGAGCTAAGTGATGGGTTGATGTCCTTCTGAAAAGACATCATGGTAAACCTCAGGAATTTGTTTGCTGACCAGTTTTCTCATTTAAATTTTTGATGGATGCTCAAAAGATGTGCTTTCACCACATATGTTTGACTCAAGGTTAGAAGAGGCGACTAATAAATCCAGTGAGACTGGACTTTATAAGTCTGCGTAGGTTGTTGGATAGATCTGCTACTAACATGTCATTGACATCTACCAAGCACTTGTTGTGTGCCGAGTAGAATGTTGAGTGTGCTATAGAAGTTCTCTGTTTCGGTCCTCACAATGACTCTCCAAGATACACATGACTAAATATTCCATTGTAGAAGGAAATAGGGGACAAAGAGATGTTAGTCATTTACTCAGTCCCATAGCTTATTAGACTTAGAACTGGAGTGACTAAGAGAGAGTGTTGCTTGATGATAAATGGAGGAAGCTCTGGGAATGCAAGTTAATAGACAAGCGAGCATGAAAACATTGTCCATATATGTACTTGGTGAAGATAAGAACGAGTCTTGGGTGCGTTATTAGGATGCAGTGCTGTGGTTCGGGTGGGGGAGGAAAGGGAGGAGGGAGAGAGGAGTTCGAGTGGAGATTATTGGTGTTTAAGAGTGCTGAAAGTCTTTTTTTCTTCATGCTCTCAGACAACAGAATGGCTAAGAACAAGATGCTAGCATTAGCCCAGGAAAACTATTTTGAGGGCATGGCCCTTGCTTCTCTTCTCCTTCTCTTTTCTGGTTAAATGTTCCTGGAGTTGGGCAGGCAGCTAGGTCCAATAAGCCTTGTCTTGCAAGGACGAACCAGAGGAGGGAAATTATGGATTCTGAAGCCGGGGGTCTGCTGATGACTCTCTTCTGTGTAAGAGAGAAGGAAGCCAAGTCCTCAGCCCCACAAAAATGTAACAGTAATAACTGAAGAGTCATGAATTTGAGAGAGACTGGGAAGGAGGACATGGGCGGCATTGGAGGGGGTGGAGATAATGTAAGTGTGGCATTCATATATTAAATTTAAAAGAAATACATAAAGTAAATGCAAAAAAATCGTTCTTGTACTCCTTAGAGAAGACCCTGAAAAGAATGAGGTGTCACTCTAGTAGGAGGCCATTTGAGGAAACCTTAGAGCAGAGGAATGTGCTACCCCTGGCATTTGTCACCAAGCCCAGAGTAATCTTGTCTTTGAAGTGTTAGTCCTCTGTACATAATGGGGTGAAAAAGGCTCTTCCAGCATGTGGGAGGGAGGCATCTAAATGATCCCTACACCCCCCCCCACAATTCCCTTGAGATCCGCTAAGACAGGCATTGGTACACAACGAAAACTCACAATTCAGTCAGTAGTAAAGGACTTTGAGCAATGGGAGATGGTCAGTGTTCTGAGAGTTGTGGCTTGTCGTGTTCTCAGTGGCTTTGTTCCAACTGTTTGTTCACCGGTGTTTTGAGTTAAAGAGAATGACAGTCTACAAATTTATGCATATGGCCCGCAAAGAACAGAAGAGGCCAACCTCTGGGCTCTGGTACCCACATGTAACAAATATAGCCGTGTCCTTCCCTGAGGACTCAATTTGTAAGGCTCTTTATTACATTGTGCTGTAGGGCCAGTTCCCCAGTGTTGTGGATGGCCCGTGAAACCAGCCTTCCCTCCGGTTCAGCCTTCTTGTTGTTCTCCCTTTATACTGTGAATTAAAGGACTCCTTAGGGGTTCCAATTATATTATGGAAAAAAGAACTCAGAGTTCTGAGAACATATAGAACAATCTGTTTTCTTCAACTGGATATGAAGACCATTAGGATTTTATTTTTATTTGTTTTTTTTTATATTCAAGAAGATTGATGTATCGCTGTTACTTCTAGTGACAGGTGGAAACATTCAGTTCACTCCCAAGTTGTCATTGCAGGAATTCTATTTTCTCACATGTTCTTCACATTTTCTAAAGTGCTGCTTTCTACACAATGCTTGTTAGAAATGGTGCTGTTTGGAAAGTAAAGCAGAAGAGGCAAGACAAGTCTAATTGTCCACCTTTCAGGAGCAGGGAGAACAGGTCACAGAGAATTCGTGGCAGTAGTTGTGGCACCACCAGTGTTAGCCACCTGCAATGTGACACTGAACCTTGCATTTGTCCCTTCAGTTAGGTACTGTTATCCCTGAGCCACAGGGAATCTGTCCCCCAGGAAGTGACTTTCTCAAACATCATGTACAGTGGTAACTAGAAAAAAACAGAATCAGACCCCGAGCTCTCTGATTCTGAGTGCCACACACTCAGTTGCTGGGTTATTGCCACTAGAAAGGTCATGAGCCTTTCCAAAGCCACTGGCTGCCTCCTGGCTGTGGCAATGCCAGTACCTATGTCTTTAGACAGCTTAACGTGCCTCCACATTGTGTGGCTGCTTCACTGGTCTTCATTAGCTGTTTTTTTTCTTCAAAACAGAGAAGCAGAAAGTAAAAAATGAGCCAAAGTTTTTCTCATAACAGAGAAATATTTCCTTATAACCTTTTCAGAACCACAGAGACGCTATACTCTCATGGGGGTCTTTAAGTGCCCATGTTCTCTTCATGTTATGGTTCCTCACCATCTCCCATTCTTAGAGTGCATACTTGTATAATAAAGATTCACATATGAATTCAAGCTCGTTGCCTCTATTTTACTACTTTGGGCATTGGTAGAAGCAGTATGTTTCTCAGCATACCTGGGGAAAGTTAGTTCCCAACTGTAGTAGACAAAGGAGTGAGGCTGAGTGAAAACAGTTCATATACATGTCCCAACTACTCACTGCTGCTTTTCAACCATTTTTAACCATCTTTATCCCTCTCTGCTTTATAAAAAATAAATAAAATTAAAAACTAAGAGTCCTACACTGGTATCTCAGGTTGTTAGTTTTGTGTAGATCTCGGGAGCTTAGTTAAGGACAGCTGGTTAATAGGGAACTCCTAACTCTTTTAAAGAAGGTTCTTTAGTGCCATGTCATAAGAGTTTGTGCTAACAGGAAGTGGGCTCTGCTTCCATCTGTCTGGTTGAGAGCTGGGCTCTTTTTTTTTTTTAAAGATTCATTTATTTATTAAGTATATAGTGGTCTGCATGCATATGTCCCTGCATGCCAGAAGAGGGCAGCATATTTCATTACAGATGGTTGTGAGCCACCATGTGGTTGCTGGGAATTGAACTCAGGACCTTTGGAAGTACAGCCAGTGTTCTTAACCTCTGAGCCATCTCTCCAGCCCGAGAGCTGGGCTCTTAACCCACTCAGAATCAGGGACTACTGTGGAACCACAGACCCTGCCCTACTGTGCTATTCACAGTGTGGCCATGAGACAGATCAAATCTGATTAAGTCTCAGAGTCTGTGGAGGAATGAGACAGGACTGTGGAATGGAGCTGGTATTCATGGGAAACAGTGTCATTCTAAAGATGGTGGCATGAAAGACTCAAGGTCTAAGGACAGCTTTGTCTACTTTGTCTACTTTGGCAAGGTCGTCTTGTTTAAAGGTGGTTGTAGAGAAAGAAAGCCTTGTTGAGTTTATCAGTAACTCACAGTAGTTACCAGCTCGGAGCTATTCCTTATCTATAACAGGTCTTTAGATTATAGACCTAATGGGGATATAACTTTAGTGCTATATAATTAAACCGACTTCACACTATTTACAAGGCATGTCATACAACACTAAGAGGAAATTGGGGCACATGGAAAGTCGGCTGCTAAGAGGGAGCAGCCAAAGGAAAATCCATGTGAGCAGCTGACTCAGGCAGTGGGGCAAAGAATAGTTTTAAGAATTGTTCTGTTCTGAACTGTAAAGATTACCTGATGTTGCCCCCACCCCCACTCACTTACAAGTGAGCCCCAGAGGTTAGATAAAAGGTTGTAATATTTCCTGGTTAATTTCTTGTCTAACTTGGTGCCCCCCCCCAGCAAGGAGAATTGCCTACTTGGGTGAGGTATTGTAGGCAGTTGGCAGTCTGTGTCATGACAGTTTATGTAACTGCCAGTGATATTTGTGATCCTCTGTGTATAGACACGAGAGAAGTTTGTACTTATTGGGAAGCCTGATGCTCTTTGAGTGATAATTTTATTGTTGTCTGAACATGAGTGTAATTGATGATATATTAATATCAGTTAATATCTATTTAATCAAGTGACAAAAAAATCAGAGTTTCAAATGTGCAGCTACGACATCAGTATATTTGTGTATAACCCAGGTTAGTCTTAAATTAAAGCAATCCTCCAGCTTAAATTTTCCAAGTGGTAGGTATAGGCATGAGCCAAACACCTAGCTTGTCTTTCTTCAGTGAAGAAAAACACAGTTGACAGTTATGAAGAATATCCATAATTATGTAAAAAAAAGCCATTCATTTTGCAAGAGTAGACAACAAACCTAGTTTGCATGTAATCTCAAAGTTTGAATCTGTGGGATTTTCAGTAGGATTTGTTAGATGTGGAATGTTTAGATACGTTAATGGAACCTGGCATGATTAAACATGATGGATTATGTAGTCAGAGATGGACATTGTAAAGGATAGAGACAGGAACAGCTAAGTGCCATGTCAGGGCAGTGGGCACATCTCTGCAGTGTGACAGACTGTTTATAAGGAAAATGGAACTTCTGCCTAACCAAAACCCGAAGAATGTGTGTGTGCAGTTGACTCAGCTTGTATGTGCTGGGTGTGAGGGCCTCTGAGTTCTTCTGAGGCAAGAAAATCAGCAATTTTTTTTTTACTTTCACTTGTGTAGAGGTTTGATGAAGAAGAACAATAGAAAATTTGAGGTTTTTTTTTTTAAATTGAACATTAACCTGATTGGACTTTACCTAGTTCATAGTGTGTCTTCCTGTTTATCCCATGGAGGCACATGAATTTTAAAATAAAAAGGTATCCTTGAGAGTGATACAATGACAAATTCACAAATATGACTTTGGAAATATCATTTTTAAATTTAAGATGTTTTTGTTTTACATTATAAGTATAAATGTTTTGCCTGTGTGTATGTATTTGCACCACATGCATATATGTTGGATCCCCTACAAGTGGGGTTATATAGGTGCCAGGACCTTTGCAAGAGCAACAAGTTCTCTTAACCACTGAGACATCTGTCTAGCCCTTGAATACCTTCTTGAAAAGTGCTTCGGTGTCTGTGTCCTGGTTTTGAAGACCTTTGGTAGCATTGCCCTTTGCTACACTCTCAGTGTGAGGGCAACTTCCTGTGTCTGTCCTAAGTCCATTCTATCACTTTCAGGGCCCTCTTCTCTCAGATAGGATTATTTCCAGTACTTCAGTCTTCCATATATATCCCATTTTCCTTGTCTAATCAGCCCCTATAACTCTCTTTTAAGCCATCTGGATTCCAGAATGTGGTGCTACAATCCAAAGCTTCTGAATTGTTTTGTAATAATAATAATAATAATAATAATAATAATAATAATNTATAATAATAATAATAATAATAATAATTTTAAAAGGTTGTTTGTTTCCTAAGTGGTCCTGTTTGTGAATCCCATCGCACTGTTTGAATTATTAAACTGTTTTTTAACCGATGTCCAATTCACGTCCTACAACATGAACTTCTTTCTTAGTCACTAGCATGGATGGCCATCACCAGCATCTAATTACCGATCATTTTGTTACCGTGGAAAAGGAATCCAGTGCCCATTCGCAGTCATTCTCAATTTCTTCTCCTCTGCTTACTGGAAACCACTCGTTTAGTTTGGGGGATATGTAAATTTAGGATGATTCCTGTAAATGGAGCCATATACAATGCATCACCCTTTGTGTTTGGCTTCTTTCCTTTAGTATAATGTTAAAGTTTATTTTTGTTATATCATGAATTAGGATTCCATTCATTTTGTCATTGGATGTTATTCTACCATTTTGTTTATTCTTGCTTGTTTGTTAAATTTGTCAAATAATCTCCATTATCCCCACAGGAATACTCTGTTAATTTTGAGTTTTTAAGTCTTATTTATTTAGCTCTTTAATCTTTTTATTCTATAGTCTAATAAGATTCTTTTTAATCCCTAATTTCAGTGCTCAGGATACTGCTCATAAACTGATGAAACAAACCCAACACCTGCATAGAATTGTTAGTTATTTCATTTGTAGGTGACAGCCATTGTGTTATATATATACCCTCCAGTTGAAGATTTTCATTCTCGGAAAATGTTGACACTCTTTTGTCTTAGAGGAGACAACTTCTCACAGCTTGATAACTGGTTTCCTGAGGTGGTCAAGGGGGGTGGTAGAAGTGCTTGATGGGAGAGGCCAAGTCATTATAAAGTTTCCCCACCATCTCTGCTGAGGGTGCGATGTTTCCTGTGCCTGAGGAAGAGACAGGCAGAAACACTTGGAGGACTTTCATGTGCATTGGGGTCACTTCTGGAATAGGATGTAGATGTGAGCCTGTGACTCAGTTATGTCATTGCTAGCAGTTGTACCCCAAATTATAGCATCTATAAAGTGAAATAATAATACCAATTGTGTTGGCTTATTGTTCTATTTAAATAAAATAACCTTTACAAAACATTTAAAAATAATATCTGATAAATGGGGTGTGGTCAATAAGTGGTAGTTATCAGTCCTATGTAGAACATATACATTTTCAAAAAACATATAAATGCTATAGTGGACCCTGATACTAAAGAGCTCAATACCCTAATAGTAGAGACAATATTGATAGTTAATAATACTAAACTTAAAGACAAAATCTATAGGGATGGAGAAATGGCTCAGCAGTTAAGGGCACTGACTGCTCTTGCAGTCCAGGTTGGTTCCCAACACCCACATGGCAGTTCACAGCCATCTATAACTCCAGTTCCAAGGATTTAACATTCTCTTCTGGCCTTTGCAGACACTGAATGTGTGAAGTACACATACATACATGCCAGCAAGACAGTATACACAAAATAAAATAAATCTAAAAACAGTTTGAAATTTTTAAGCTTTGGGAAATGTACTGAACAGGTATATAAAGTATGCAGTAACTTTAGTAAATTTTGTAGAGTATTTATAGGTAAAGTATTGTTGACATTGAAATTTTTCTTTCTTATATACACAGTGAGTAGAATTCTCTGTGAGGGTTGGAATTCCACTTTCTTTGCTCCTCTATGTCTCATAGAGTAATTACATAAAGTGCTCACCCAAAGCACAGGTCTTTAATTGTCCATTTCAGCATTTTTTGCTCTCCAGTGATGTCTGCCTATCCCCTGACCAATCCCAGATCTCTACCTCTAACCCAGACATGACCAGTCCCAGATCTATGCCTCTAGCCCAGACATGGCCAATCCCAGATCTCTACCTGTAGCCCAGACATGACCAATCCCAGATCTATGCCTGTGGCCCAAACATGACCAATCCCAGATCTCTACCTCTAGCCCAGACATGACCAATCCCGGATCTCTACCTCTAGCCCAGACATGGCCAACCTCAGATATCTACCTCTAGCCCAGACTATTCTCCTGAGCTCCAAAGTCATGTGTTCCAAAAGTCTCCTCAATGCTCAAGTCTGAACTCTCTTTTATTCGTAATGTCTACCTCTCACACATCCCCTATCTTGATCCATAGGAAAATCTTTATACAATTTTGGAGCACTTTTCCTCCTTTATATTTCTCATAGTCATATGTTTATGTTCTTTCTTTTTATATCTGGTTTGAGATTCCCCTCTTATACAGAGATCTGAACTTAATTGTTTATTATCTCTGCCTATCCCAACGTCTGATTTAAAATACATAAAGATTTCAATAAATGTTGATACTTGGGAATGCTTTCTATACCTCTTTATTTTTTATGGAAAAAACATGCATACACTTACAAACATGTGTGCCTATGAGTACATGCATGTAGTACTCACACAGCCTTTGAATTCATCAACTCTTGTCCAGTTCTTCAGTGTTTGGTTTACTAGTGAGATTGTTATGTGGTCTAAGCCAACAGGCATGTGTCATAGTTTAGGGGGTTATAGGATGAAGACTCTGCCATAATGCATAATTCTTTTCAAATAGTTAAAGCACATACTCAATTCCACCAAACTCTTCTCGGGCATTTCTCAATTACTTTCTCCTTTGTTATTATTATTTTTAGTGGAAAAAGAAATTAGGAAAGAAAAGAAAAATCTAACCTAAGACCTTGTCCTGGCCTTGGTGAGAATACATTTTGGGTTCCCAGTTGACCATTTTCCATACTGTCATTGCTTCTGGAGAGCAAACCCCCAAACCTTGCCATTGTTCCCATGGTTTATGTTTCATGCTCTGCTGCTTTCTGGCTGGGAGGAGGCTTAACTGACAAAGCCGATTTCTGTAGCTTTGCTGATATCACCCATGATTCAAAACCACACTAAAAAATGACAAATTAAGTTCAGCCACATTTTTGTTATTCTTATTGAGAAACACCCATGCACAGACCAAGAAGTTCATATTTGCCAAGCAAGGCCAAACAATCCTGATGCAGAATGAAGAAAAGAAATGTGAACCCACAAAGAATAAACTTATTTAAAGTAGGAAAAAAAAACAAACAAGTGATTCTGTTTCCTTGGGTTTCTAGACCACTCTTGATTTTTAAACCACTCCCTTTATGCAGTGTCATCCTGCCCATAATCTTTTGTTCATTAGTTGTTTTCTCATCTGAAGGTTGCACTGAAATGGCTTGACTCTTACAGGACTTGGGTGATACCATAAAAACAGCATCTCATCTGAATCCAGTTTCACTCATTCCTAGCCACATCTTTGTCAAGATCATGTTGGCTGGCTCAAGTGATGCCACACTGCCTGCCTCTGCTCAGGTTCCCCAGCTTGCTGTGCCTTCTCTTAACTTGAGCAGTAATCAAAACCCCACTCATTCCTTGAAGTCTGGCTTCCATGTTACCTCTTCTGAAAAGCCTTTCAGGTGCACATTAGACCTGTGCTCATAGCTTGTCCAGTCTCTGAGCACCACGTGTGCACAGCACTTGCTCAGTATTTTTAAGCTGATGCTAATATCAGATTCAGAACATTGCTCATGCTCTTATTTTTTTAAACAGAAGCAACAAGAGGATCTGTAAAAATTATTTTATTTTAAGTGTCAGTAGCATATATAAAACACACAGGAGAGAAATGTGCTGATTTTAAAAAATAGGCATCAAATTGTGCAGTCTGCAGAAACATTTCAGTGGGCATTATAAATTTAGGGAGAAAATGTGCCAAACCCAGAAAGCACTGTGTATAGGGACAGTAAAGTAAGTGTGTGTTAGATACCATTGAATAATGGTATTTATACCATTATTTGCACCAATGGAGGGGCAGTGAATGACACACAACCCAAACCTACTCATGTGTGGGGTGTGTGTGTGTGTGTGTGTCTGTGTGTGTGTGTGTGTGAACATGTACATGCTTATACCACAGCCCATATGTGGAGGTCAGGTCTCCACTTGTAAGAGTTGGGTCTCCACATTGGAGCCCTGGACAGAGCTCCCAAGGTCTATATGAGGAACAGAAGGAGGGAGAACATGAGCAAGGAAGTCAGGATCGCGAGGGGTGCGCCCACNCCAGCTGGACTGGGACTGATGGAGCATGTGATCAAACCGGACTCTGTGAATGTGCCTGACAATGAGGGCTGACTGAGAAGCCAAGGACAATGGCACTGGGTTTTGATTCTACTGCATGGACGGGAGCCTAGTCTGTTTGGAGCTCACCTTCCTAGACCTGGATGGAGGGGGAGGACCCTGAACTTCCCACAGGGCAGGGAACCCTGACTGCTCTTTGGACTGGAGAGGGAGGGGAAGGGGGAGGGAAATAGGAGGAGGGGAGGAGGTGGAAATTTTTAATAAAAAAAAGAGAAAAAAAGAGCTAGGTCTCGCCAGGCAGTGGTAGAGTAGCCTTTAATCCCAGCCCTCAGGAGGCAGAGACAGGTGGATTTCTGTGAACTCAAGGCCAGCCTGGTTTACAAAGCGAGTTCCAGGACTGGCTCCATAGCTACTGAGAAACCTTGTCTCGGAAAAAACAACAACAAAAACAGAGTTGGGTCACTCCTTCCATCATGTGGATTCCAGGTATTGAACTCAGATTGTTAGACTTGGCAGCAAGCACACGGACCAACTGAGCCATCCTTCTGACCCTCTTGTTTATTTTTAATACACACTTTGGGGTTCCTGTTCTGCTTATTTCTTCTTTATTTCTTACCCAGACTCTTTTTAAAGTTACTGATGGCTTGCAGAAGTAGTTAGAAGCTTGCTACAAGTTAAGAAGGCAGTTTACATTTCTATGCTACTAATAATCTCCTTTTTTGGCTAGATTAAGGTGGCTTCTGCAGTACTGCAAACCCGAGCATGATTGTGGGTTCTGAATTTAGAGTACTAGTCTGTAGGGATCATGACAAAATCATCTTGCCAGTTAATATTCAGAACCATGGTTGGAAATCGTGCCCAGGTCTGCAATTTGTAATTAATGTGGAAGACTTCAGTCTCTAGAGGTGGCTGAGAGTTCAGCCACAAAGGTGATTAAAGGATTGGGAATGAACTCTTGGGGAATTTAAAGAAACTGGATTAGTCAGCATAGAAAGAAAGGAGGATAAAAGGCAATTTAATATCAGTCTTTATGTATACAAAGCCACTTAGGAGAACATAGTGGCCAGTGTTTTCAAACTCGCCTGAGGAAAACACAGGAGGCTTATACTATAGTATGGATTGAATGTGGACATAGGGAAGAATCTACTGACAAGCAAACTTGGAGTGAACTCTTGAGGAAAATGATTGAATTTCCATCTCATTCTGTCTACCTGTCTGTCTCTGTCTGCCCATCCATCCATCCATTCATCCATCCATCCATCCATCCATCCATCCATCCATCCATCCATCCATCCATCCATCCATCCCCATCTCAGTTGTTTTAAGATGAGTGTTGCTGAGCATGGTGGTACAATAATCTCAGTACTTTTTTGAATTGGGAAAGAGGAAGAGGAAGATTATGAGCCCAAGGCCAACCTGGTTCACAGCAAGTAGAAAGACCTTGTCTCAAAAGAAAAGATGGATCTTGCTTAGAGATGATGGCAGATAATTGAGAGCTTCATGGAACCTTGTCTGCTGTATGATCATGATGTTGATGGTGATGCTATAGCAATGGAAATTGAACCTGGAACCCTGTCCGTGTTCTGTGGTAAGCAGATTCTCTGCCACAGTTATGCCCATGGGTCTGCATTAGTATTTTGAGAAACTTCTTTATGGGTAGACATGTACACTAATCAAATTAGGAGGCGATGCATTACAATTTCATTCCAATTTCATCTCAAGTGATAGCAATAACTACTAGCCATCATTAAGGGTCTACTCTGTGCAAGCACCGAGCTAAATGCTCTCTACATATGGTATACCTAATTTTTATTGTAACCCTCTATAATGGTTTCATCTCCATTTTAAACCCAAAAGAAGTTGAGGTTCAGTTAGATAGAAGGTCACAAACTGGTAAATAGCGAGTCAGAATGTAAACCTAAGCCCAGATGCCTTAGCTCCAGTGCCCAACACCTTTTGCAGCATAAGTTTCTAGTCCTTTGAGGTGAGCCCTGAGTCCAGAATAGTTTAGTGTGCTCATTAGTAAACTTAGTGGGAATGTTCACTATTTCTGCTAACTATTCAGTATATTGCTTAATTGTTTCTAAAACATTATTATTACTAAGACTGAACTTGCTCTCCTGTCTTAACAATAGTGTGGAAATTTTGTGTCCATATCTTGGTATCTCTTGCCATAAATAAACTTGCTTGATAATTTCGTATTGAATGAGATGAATGAAGAAGAACTTATCATACTTATAAACAGTTTTTTTTAAGCATTCAGTGTGATGAGGTGACTTTGGACACAGTAGTGTAGGCTGTCTGGTCAGGGACCAGATGCGGATTTAGCTTATGGTCACTTTGTGACTGGGTTGCACATGAAATGTGTCCTTTGTAAAATGAGAGAATTTAATACATGCACTTGCTAAGATCCCTTCTAACCTCTGCTTCTGTATCTTTCTGTGCACAGTGAACATGGGAATAAAATAGGATTTCTCTGGTCCTTGATCTGGAAACCTAGGAGCTAGCAGATTTAGGAAGGAGACCTAATATTCTCTAAAAATACTGTAGTAGTTCCAGATCTACAGAGAGGTTCTCAAAGTCTTCTTGTTTGTAAGCCCCTAAAGACCTTAATTATAGACTAGCTGATAGCACCCTTTGTTGGTAGACAGAGTGGGCAGGAATATTTATGCTATTAGATAAGTTGAAAATTCACTTGGTAATAAGCACCTATAAATAACTGAGTAGTTATTTTCTTGTGTGTTGCATTGTATATATCTGAGTCTTTTGTATTGACTTGTGCTTATCTCACTGGTTGAGCTAACATGATTTATTGGCCAGGAACTAGAGAGTTAAGTCACTACTGGCCTAATTGTTTTATTGGCTTGCCTATAGAATTCTTGGCAGCTAGAGTTTCTTATAAAACTTTCCTAGCAGTGCCTTGTTCCCTACGGGAACATTGTACTTTAGGATAGTATATGATAAGAACCAAGATGATGAAAGAAGTTTTGAGAGTTCTGGACAATTCTCAGTGCAATTCAAACTGTGACATTAATTGATGTCTATAGCATATGCATCTTCATTATAATCGCCATTTCAGGGTTACATGTGTTGCAGGATGAGGAAGAAATAACTCTAGGGAGCAGACATTGTCTGTGCACATCTGCCTTCAGAGTAGTGCTGTATCTAGGGTATTGGGAGGAACAAGGCTTAGTTTCCAATTCTAAGTTCAGCTGAATTCCTTGCTCCTATTTTAGCTGGTCAATCCCCTTGTCTCCAGACAGGCCATACTGTATATAGCTCCAGTGTGGAGCTCCCCATAACTTTTTGGTTAGGCAATTCTTAAATCTGAGCACAGGATCAGAGTTATATCACAGATGTATTTATTCAACTCTCAAGATTGCCATATCTAATGACTAATGACTTAAATTTGAAAAAAAATTCATAACTAGATACTGGTGCCATCATGGGCCAGACCATCTTCCTCTTCCCATTCTAAGATTTTGGCTTTGACTAAGTAGAAGAAACATATCATTTGTAGTGCATTTTACCTCTCTTAAACTTTTTCAGTTGAATAAACAAGGCTGAGAAGGCGCAAAGGAGACCTGGCCTATGGTCAGTTGAGGGATAACAAAGGTATCCAAACATAAGGCAATCTTGTACAGGTTTCCTCATTTACTATAGCAGAGGTTGTGTTAGTTCAGGCTCTTTGATTGAAAGTAAGAAGCTAACCTTGGCTGACTTGGGAAAGAACAATTTTAGATGGATCTGGAGCAGTTACTGGGATGAATCCACTCCAGATGTTTTCTACTTGAGTTATTCAGATTCCCAAGAAAGCATTTGAGTGGCTGGCTTGGATTATAAACTTACCTCTTAGACCAGAAGAGGCCTCATACCTCCCAATGTTTTACCCACAATGGCCACAATGAGTATAGATGTCAAAGCTCAGACTAGTATCGTCTCACGTGAAGGAAGACTCAAATACACCTGATGCCCACTAT
Source organism: Bramus lutescens (assembly GCA_001685075.1). Lineage (NCBI taxonomy): Eukaryota > Metazoa > Chordata > Mammalia > Rodentia > Cricetidae > Bramus > Bramus lutescens. The sequence goes on from LOEQ01000004.1 coordinate 946,201, forward strand.
GAAGTTTTATGGCAAGGACAAAATTCAGCCTTTCAGTGAATGAAGTGGATGGTGGTTATGCAGAGGCTTCTGCTTCTTAGCAGTTGCCTAAAACCTCATTAGCATAGGTGTTTTTGGCTGTGATTTAATGTCCTTATGCCTCCCGTGTAGCTTGACAACAGAGATCAATGATTAGCAAGATATATCTTTGGTCATTATAGTTGCCTGGAATAAAATGAATGCTTTCAATTCTCTGAGTATTATTTAAAAGCCATCATTATCACATATAGAAGGGCCCAAATCAAGGCCAGTCATCAGAGGGAAAGTATCAGAAACCCAACCATGGCGTTTCTCATCGTGGAGTTGTATAGAATGACGGTTTGAGGGCCTTGACTCAGCGAACTGAGCGAGAAGCACTGATCTGTAGTGCTCTCTCATCTAGGTTCACTGATGACTGAATGGCTTCTCTCATGATTTCTTTTCAAGCAGAGGACCAGCTGTGCCTTTTCTTTCTCTCTTTACCTCTGTGCCTGGTCTTTCTTCTCCTTAACCACTCGGCTGTCTTTCCCCTGACTTGTGCTTTCTCTCTAGCAAATCATTTCTCTATCTTTATCTCATGTGACCCCCCCATTTGTTGCTTGTTCTGTAACTTTTGATCCTTTTCCCAAAGCCCCCTTCCCTTTTCCTTTTCTAAGCCACCATCATACCCTCTCCTCCAACCCCAAAAAAGAACACACATTTTTTTGCTACGAATTCCCAGTATGTTTACTGACCTGTGTGCCAAAGAGAAAATTCCCAGGCCACCTCCATGCCAACACAGTGAAATTCAGCAGCTGTCGTTACTCAATAAGGTCCTCGTGGTGCATAAATCAGTGGATAAGTGCTCTTACAGTGAACCTTGGCATGGGTATCTTTGTATGAACATATGAGATACATGACTGTGTTTCCTGCATGGGAAAGTTCTTGGATCTTTTCTGATAAGTAAGAGAATTAAGCAAAAAGTTTTGCCCTTTTAATTATTATTATTAAGTTAGTGGATGAGATTCTAAGAATTTGTATAAAAAATTAATGGTATTAAAGAGATAAACAGACTTAGGGGACTGATAAATAATCAAGCATTAGAATACCCTGCTGACCCCTTATTGATAGCAGACTCAATGCATTATCGGTGCAGTGGTGGGACAGAAAGCAGAAGCAAAGAAAACAATCTAGATATAAAACCCAAGTGATTTTTTGGTTTAAATGAAAGAGAGAAGCAAGTTTAGATAATGTGAAGGGGCAAGAAAATGGAGGCAGAGACTTAAGTAGTGAAGACAAGCCTGTCAGAAAGCTGAGAGCCCCTTGCATTCGTGTACCATTACAAGGGAAGGAACATACAAGGCAAACAATACTTCTTCTTTTCAGACACACTGTCTGCAGCACTTAGGGATCTAAAAGTTAAATGATACCAGAATAGTATCTTTAAACAACAGAACAGTACAGCAGAAATCAAGGCCCCAATAAAACAATTGGGAGAATGTGAAGAGATGAATCAGGGAGCAGCAGAAAGCGACACAGCTCTTCAACTGGAAAAGTGGTTTTAAGTTGTGCCTGCAGTGTAACAGCTGGCAAAAAAAAAAAAGAAAAACAAGATGGTGTGGTGCTGTGTTTCCTGAGTTGGGAAACCCACCTGGCCTGACAGAAGAGCAGACCCCCCTGACTTTGCCAAGTGCGGTCCTAGATGCTTTGTGTATACTTCTAATTCCAGCCTCAAGGTTAAAAGTGAAGCCAAGGACTGAGATTGCTATCCACTGGGAGGAAAAGGCAGAGGGGTTTTTCTGAGCCAGTTCCAAAATCATAAGGCTCAGGGGGAATTACTTTGATTTTGTCAAGTCAGAGTGAACAGCCAAAGGCAGCAGACATAGGATATTGTCAGAGGTAAATCCCCCAGCGAGGTCTGTTCTGTCTTATTGCAGGGTCAGAGGAGCATAGCAAGCCAGCCAAATGTTTTCAACCATGGAAATCCCCTAACTTTCCAACTGCTGCGGTCCCACAGCGCTGAGGCTTTACTCACAGGATGGCTCTGCTCCAGCTTTCAAATCTCTCCAAGTTGATTAATCATTTTCTTGTTCTGACTCATTCAAGCTTCTTCTAGAAAAATAGCTAAAGGTACTCGATGGGCTGGGCGGATCAAGGAGGTCAGAGAAATTGGCTTGATGTTAGTCTATAGAAAACCTAAAAGAAATTGCCAAAATCCTTTAAGCAAGCATACTGTCCTCAGATGCTGTGTATGGGTTGGGGCCAGAGGCCATTGGCTCATTTCATGTGTTTAAAGCAGGATATTCCACATGCATTAGGAAACTTGGGTATGCGAGGTTTAATTTCTTAATGTAAAGAAAGTTAATATAGGCTAGTGATCTAGACATTAGCATTCCATATCACAGTTTATCTTTGTATCCATACAGATGGACTGATAATGGCAAACACATATACAACGTTAGTTATTTATCAGGTATCGTGTTCTGTTTTACCAAGAGACATGTTTACAGCACTAAAAGGTCAATTTTGATTGTCTTAGCCAAAGCCATACATAATGATTATATTATTTGGTCTGGCTAATATTCTTCATCATGAAGTTTATATTTAAAAATAAATTATTTTGGTTTATGATTATATTGAGTCATACTGGAAAGTCTGCTTCTTTGCTTTTGTGACATATTAATCTCTGGGCTTATTCATTGAGTTCATAGGCATTTATTAAGCACCTGAGTGTACGAGTCATCAGAGATGGGATTGTAAAACTGAGCTACCACCCCAGGCCTGAAGTCATACACTGTGTTCATGCCTTTTAACTGAGTGAGCAAAACACATGGAGGAACACAGAGCATGAAGCCATTCATTCTGCAGAGGAAAGGAGGAGGAAACATTTGAATTGGGAATTCAAAAATAAACAGAACCTTTTTAGAGTGGTAAGGTCGGAAGAGACGCCGTCATCACAAGGAACAGTGTGTGCAAATGCTGAGTGTGTGACACAGCATAGGACGTTTAAAACAATGATTTTGTTTTTGTAGTACCGTGATGGGAGGGGCCTGCGTGGGTTAAATTGAAGTGAAGTTGTGATGGGTAGAAGACTGTGAGTTCTGGAAGGCGATATGGGAGTTTTAAAGGAAGAGAGCGGCTTCATTTGGTTATGTTTCAGAGAGTCCTGCAGATAGTGCGCAGGGAGACTACAGGGTGACAAGGGGCCGGACGGAAAGTGTCTGTGTGTCGGGCGAGTGGTGGCAGCAGCGAGAGAGGTGAAGGACAAGATCTTAGACACATTTCAGAGGTTGGGTGGACAGACTGGAGTGGGGAGTTGAGAATAGAAAATGATGTTTGGATAATCCCTCAGTTAAGGACTTGGTTGCCCAGGTGAATCTTAATGCCTTCAACAAGAAATCCTGAAAGAAACAGTCAAAGGGAGTGTTGAGATTACTTTGTAACTTGTTTAGATGATGACACAGATTAGAGAGAAGGCATTGAGGTCCCCTTGGTAACCATAATATGATCAAGAAAGAGAAATGCCTAATACACCTGAAGCCAGGACAACTTGGTCTGTCAGGCAAAGGACAAAGCAGAGTGCAGTCTGTTAAGGTTGCTGTTGAGGAGTCTTCAAGGTATAGGAGAGTTTCGGGAAGTACAAATGGGGATGACATCTGTTGCGTACTTTGGATGCTGTTCCTACACGTGACTAACCAACTTTTTGAAGAGGTTTGAAAGTCCTGTCAAAGGCTAGTAGGACACTGACCCCTTCTAGGCTGTTCCCTTTAGGGAACCATTGGAAGCCGTTCCCAACACATAACCATGCTTCTGCTGAGCTTTCACCATTAGTCTGCATTCCCAACTGCCAGGGCCGCATAGATTTGCAGACATCTGCACCCCTTAACTAATTGCAGCAATCTGTTCCATCCATCTCTGAGAAAGCACACAAATTGATTCTCCAGCGATGTCCATATCCAAGGACACCTGTATGTCCCTCTGTCCAATCAGCTGCCCCTTCACCTTGTGCTCACCTGCTTTTTCCATTATGAGGGCAGTAATAGATCAGCCTCAAATGTCCCTGTCCTGGGAAATTTCTTCACAAGAGAATTATTGGAAGCAATATTTTGACCGTGGAGCCAACTTGTGGTTTTAAATATCTTCCAGCCGGCAGAGCACCTGGGCTTAAGTGTCTAGTCCCTTCTGACTCTGAAGAATGAGCTGTACCTTAAATTGAAGCTCATAAGCACATTGAGAAACGATGAGTCTGTTTCCTCCTGCTGTTCACTGAAGCAATGAAAAGTAAACGAATTCAGAAGGGCCAGAGGCCAGTTTGAAGTATCACAGGCTGGGGCCTTAGAGTGTGCAGGGATGCATGCACTTTGGATTTAGTGCCCTGTGCACAATTGCCTTGCGCAGGCTGCTGGAGCTGGCTCCTTCCCCAGTGGAATGCTTGGCTTTTGAGATGAAGATCGACTTCTTATATTTCATGCTGACCCTAACTCCTACCTAGTACCTTTCACCTAAGAGTTTGATGGTAAATATCTGTTAACTGGTTAGAGTCTCCAAATTAAGGAGGTTGGTTAACAAAGACTCTGAGCCTCTTGAATTCAAGCCGTCCACTTTAGCAGCTGCATAGGAAAGGTGTGCACGGGATTGAGGGTCACATGCTGGTAGCCATGAGGTTCAGTAGCCTACAAATGCATTTTACTTATATCTATCCATAATGTCTTTACAAAATGAATTCAATCTCAGCAATTAAATATTAAGGAACTCCATAATAAAATCCAGGCTTCCGGCTTTGTTTCCAAACTGTAAGAACTGACAGCCTTATGTCACATTCCTGTAGGGTAACTGTTCATAGAGCTGAATGGTCGCTGCCTCCTTCAGGATGAGCATGCCATTCACAGTTTGCCAAAGTCTCCATCACTCCTGTCTTTCTTACATTTGACCAGCCGCCCTACTCACATAATGTTATATGCCTTGTTGAATTTCAGGATGCTTCCCCCCTAAGAAAGCTTCATTCCATTAGCAGTGACTCAGTATTCCCTCCCTCCATTTTTCATCCCATCCTTCAGCCTCAGACTTCCAGTCTTTTCTCTCTAGGGATGTGAATTATTTCTCTACTTCCAGCTATTAAAAGAATATTGCTACTGTGAACATCTGTATGCAAGTTTTTGCATAGATACCTGTTTTCGTTCCTCTTGGGAATATAGCTAGGAGTGGGTCATTTGTTAATCTGTATTCTGACATGCTGAGCAACTTTCAAATTGATTTTCAAAGTGACCACACCGTGCCACAACCACACCAACAATATATGAGGGTTCCAGTTTCTCCACATCCTTCGCAACAAATTTCCCTGTTACCTTGAAAGCTAATCTGTTTGTTACTGTAAGGTGATACTTTATTGTAGGTTCAGTCCAAACATTTTTTTCCTATACAAAATAGAATTTCTTAAGTGTCATGAGGAAATGTTACTGCTAGATTGTGGTGACAGCCACTCATCCCTGGGACTCTCAACCTGCTCTCAACCCTTAACGCCAGATAACATAATGCCATGTAATATAGTATGTCCCTAGGTTGTGGTCTGTGGAGTACCTGTAATGAATTCCATCAGTTCGATGGGATGCTTGTTACAAATTCAGATTCCTGGTCACACAAGGATTCATACTATCTGAGGGTAGAATGTGATCTGTAGGAAGTTACATAGCTTTGTAAAAATAAACAACATGTTTAGACCCAAATAATAAGCCAGTGACTTTTCATCTTCCTGCTTACATGAATAATTATACCTAAATGCATTATGTCCTAGTGAAAAACTAAGTCCTTTGTGAGTAAAGTATATTTAAGGGGGTGGGGTACAAAATCTTTACAGCGGCCATACTGCTTTGTCATAGTGGTATGGGACAATCGGGCATGTTGACACCTAGGGTCCTTTTCAGCTGTAATGAAGTTATAGCATTCTGTAACCAAACAACGGTTGTAACTTTTGCTAGAAAACAGTGCTTCTGGAGGAGCTTTGACACTTTAACAGCAACAAAACCAACTTTTACTGAGTAGTCATGACATGCGAGGCATCATGCCGGCAGATCTGGCCACACAGATGACTAAGATGCGTCTTTGACCTTGTGGATCCGGTCTCCTAAGGAAGATGGTGTATATTCCATAGAAGATAGAATCCTCACCTGAAGACAATGCTTGTGTCTCCTCTGTCACATCCCAAGAGCACCTGCAGGTGTATGTGGATTTGTGCTCTTCCTATGACTTGTCCAATCCAGTCTTTTCTTCCTTGATTTTTCTTTTCTATTATTTTCTTTCTCAGGATGCCACAGGCAGCACTGCAACCCCTTGGTGCTGTTGAGTCTGTGATCAACTCCCCTGTACCTGAAAGGCCACAGTCTGGCCATGAGATCTTCCACAAAGGAATCTGGAAGCAGAGAGACCCTTTTCCTAAATGTGACACCAGCCTTTTCCAGTAGTCCTGTCTGTCTTTGTCAGCAGAGGTGGTTTTTAGGGCCTCCTTATTATTGCGGGCATTCCATCTTTCAGTGACAAAGATGATCTTGGAGAAAAATCTTACTGTATGTGTTTGGGGCCACATCCTGAGGCTGCTGCATCTGTGATGGGTGTGTGACTTAGAATGCATCTTTCACCCCAGGATCTGGAAGCCTTTAACAGCTCCAGTTCCGTATATGATCGCTGAGGAGATGCAGACAATAAACAGGAACATCTGGTCACTGTCTGCTCAATAAGTATGAAAGAAAAAGAAGGGCATTCATGAACAGCCTGAGCTTTCCTCCTTAGGCTACTATGACTCAAAGCCATGTGAGCAACCAGAGTACTGCAGCATGCATGTAATTAATGCCTTTGGCTTACCTATCATGTCACTGTGAGTGCTCCCTCATCAGCTGCTGGGAGCTGAAGTGGCAATAAAGGACAACTATTTTCCTAACTCAAGGTTTCTACTGACACGGGACCTTGCTCTTTGGGGTGAATCACCAGTTCAAGATAAAGTTGGGGTAAGTGTATAGATCATTTGGTAGAGTACCTGCCTAGTAAGTGTGATGCCTCAGGTTTGATCCCCAGTGTCACAGAGACAGGGCAACATAGTTCATGTCTCTTCTCTCAACACTCAGGAAGTGGAGATGGGAGAATCAGAAGTTCAAGGTCACCTTTGGCTACATAGGGAGTTCAAGGCCAACCTGAGCTACTCGAGACCCTGACTGTCTTCTCAGGGAAGCGGGCTCTCTGTCACCCACCTCAGAGAACAGGCAATTTCAGACTCAACAGCTTTAGCCCACGGAACTTTGACTCAAAAGTTTTCTTTTTCAAGAATTATAGGAGTTTTAAATATTTTCCCAGGTTATACTGACGGAGAAAGAAAATGCCATCCCATCTTTTGTTTGTTTCAAGTAGGGAATGAAAAGGAGACAGTACTTGCTTTCTTTCAGGTTTTTGTCCACCAGATGAAATCCATCCAGATGCATCTTCAGAGGTTTCAGGGGGTTGTGTGTCATCTGCGCATGTGTGCTCCATCATCCATGAACTCTGCCCGTGCTGTCTGGGCTTTAATCCTGGTTCCCAACCAACACCTGACCAGAGACTCTTTTTACCTTTCATTTTAAATGTTACCTTGGTACCCTAAGAAACCCAAAACACTTGCGTTCTTCCCTCTTGGAAGCTCTACACAGCCTGCTTTTTCTCTTTCCTTTTGGTTTTCCTCTTTGTTGGGAGAAAAGATTCATGATGATCTGTTCCCAGTGTCAGCTGTGGCATCACGATAAGAAGTTTGGTTTCATCCTTTTGGTTCAATCTTCTGAACATAGGCACCGTTTATATTTAAATTCTTTTAGTTCTCAGATTTTATTTTTAAAGTAAGTATTGGTGCCTGGTGTGTGTATAGAGATCATAGGACAACTTTGTGATGTAAGGTTTCTCCTCCCACTTTTATTTGGGTTTCCAGGCTTACATAGCAAGTGCTATTACTGGCTAAGCCATCTTGCTTGCCCTTAGGTTTTATTTGATTTTATTTTTAAAATTATCTTTGTGTGTGCATACGTGGAGATCAGAGAACAATTAACAGGAGTCAGTTTTCTCTTTCTCTTGTGTGGGCCCTGGGGTCAAACTCAGATCGTCAGGCTGGATGGCAAGCAGATTTACTCACTGAGCAATTCACCAACCCAGATTTTATTTTTAATGTTGAATTTCTGTTTCAGTTCCCTACCCCTACAATAGACAGACAAGCATGTATGTTTTTCCCCTTCTATTTCCAAGCCTGTCACATGACTCCTGCTCAATCGTTTCCCTCCATGTGAACTCTAAAGTTCGTACCCTGGCCCAGCTTTGGAAATAAGGTGAGCTTGAGCATGCTCTGCCTTGGTTTCCCCATCTGAGGGCACTTGGGAGCTGTTCTGAGGTTTGATGTCAGGCAGCATCTTCCCTGTCTCAGGCTCTTCTGTGTGGGTCAGTTCACATCCCTGCAGCTTCTCTGGTTTCCACCACTGGGGCCCTGACATCTGAGGCCCTTCCAGGCAAGTCCGTGCTGCTCTTTCTAGACCTGTCACTCACCACACCCCAACACCAACTCCTGTCCTCCAGCCAGCCCAGACTAGTCAACATCCTGCCAAGGCACTTACTTTCTTCACTCGGCTCAGCCCATCCTGCTTACACAGTTACTTCTCTACTTTGCTTATCAAAATCCCAGCATTCAAGGTACCCACCTTAGCCATCCTCACCAAGAATCCCTTGATGTGATTACTCACCTATAAACACCTAGACTGTCTTTACAGAGATGGTACTTGTCGTACATTATCTAGAAAGAGGGAAGATATTAGCACTTTGTTTCTCCTTCTAGGTCATAAACCTCTTGAAGGCAGGAGGCATACTTTCTCTTACATGTGTGCTGAGTAATATTTTCAGATAAATGAATTAAGTACCTTTGTTCCCTTGGTTTGAATCCAACAGCTGCCTCTAATGTCAAAGGAAGGTAGATGATGAAGTCACCAGGATTTAGCGTTGCATCCGCTTGCTCTCTTTAGCTTACTCTCACTTTCTCTGTTTGAAATGGGGATCTCACTACACTGCCCAAGCTGGTCTCAAACTCTTGGACTTAAGCAACCCTCTTGTCTCAACTTCCTGGTACTGTACACATGTACCACTCCATCTGGCTATAGCTATCCATATTTTTGAGTACCTGATAGGTATTAGAAAGTGTGATAATTGCTGGGATTAAAAATAATTATGGTCCAATTTACTGGTTCCTAGGTACTAAGCACCACACTAAGTTAGTATTTTTGCTATTATCACAAGTAATTCTCATGGCAACCACCTGAGGTTATTATTTTACTATCAAAGCATTATTATGTATGCAGTAGGTCAAAGAAGTTAGTAAACTGCTTAAAGTCACCTAGATAGACAATAATAGAACCTCTTAGTTATAGTGTTTATCTCCCCTTGAAAGGCTCTGACTTTAGGCAAGATGGCTAAGGTTAACTCTTATGCTAACCATTCTCATACTTGGCATAAAGACCTTCTTCAAAGGGGTATAGCCATCCTTTATGAAAATATTCCAGATTTTCAGATAGGCTCTCACTATATAGCATTTGCTGGAACTTACTATATTAGCCCTGGTTAGCTTCAAACTATCTCCTCCTGCCTCTATCTCTCAAATGCACAACTGTGCCTATAAGATGTATTCTTCAGAATTACTTACAGTCTTAAAGCTGGAGCTATTTATCCCAGACAAATCAGTACTGGTTGCCTTCTAGTCATTCAGTGCTTTAAGTAATATATGATAACAACAATTCCTTCCTTCCTTCCTTCCTTCCTTCCTTCCTTCCTTCCTTCCT